>CM066970.1:8285561-8885561 GCA_033971965.1 Cucurbita ficifolia
CTTGGAATCTATGATGGTCACTCTTAGATCCCAACCAGAATTAGCTTGATCATGACTAATCCAATAAATCGATTTTAACATCAAATCTAGAGGAAGGTTTGAAAGAAACCTAACACTCAAAGGGTTTCAAACACAAGGTTTTTGTATAACACCCTAATTTCAAATTTGAATATTTACATGTTTTCTAAAATAGGCCAAAAATATAATTCAAACATAATAGAGTTAACTACCAACTACAAAACCCATGCTATTAAATATAAATTGAAGAAAATAAGACATAACATAAATAATATTAAATGTAATTCAACTACCAAGGACAAAAAGCCTTCCAATCACTTTCCAATGTCAATGATATTTATTGTCACTCCATTCTTTTCTTGATTTCATACTTAAATCTTCTTTGCAATTGTAATTGCTCATTTGGATACATGCAATTGATGAGTGGTTGGATTCATTCGTTAAACCATAAATAAGTACCGTGGAAAATATTATACCGTTTGGAGTTCATTAAAAACATTAATTCTCATAAAAGGTTCGTAAGGGACATTTTTTGTCATTTTTGTCTTAATCTTGGTGTATGTTCTAAATACATTCAAATGCTTTAAAATTATACATATTCATCCATACTTTATAAAGAGGTCTTATATAAAATTTTAAGTTATTTATGGCTCATTTGGACTATGAAACGTCTATGGACATCATAGGAGCATTTTAGTCATTTTACATCTATCTATGGTTTGTCTCCTAAATATGCTCTTATGTCCATCAAGTCATCCATTAAATTTCATACATAGAGGATGTCATTTATGTTGGTCAATTTCATAACTTAGGATTTCCAAGCAAAACATACAATTTAATACCAAGAGATTTCTATAATTATTTATTTAGGAAACACCAAAATGGCTACTTACTTACTCGGTTGTGATCGGGACCTCGATTATCACACCCAAATGCTCAAATCTCTCAAAATTTTAATGTATAGGACTTGTAGGTGTCAATTTTAAGGAACAAAAAGGATTTAAGCACCAAGGAGTTTAGAAATAGGCTAAATTACCAAACACATTATTAACAATCATTTTTTGGTGACATGGTCGGTTCAAATAAACCAACCACGTCATCATCTTTAGCCTTTTTCCTTGCCCTCTAATTTCATGGTCAAAGCCTCGATTATGTAGGTTACTTGTTTTTGCAAAACGTCAACTTATTAAGTAAAACATTTTAGGTCTCCTCAGTCGCTAATTCCTTCATTGAAAACTTTTCTTTAGTCGCCATGATATTATAGGAATTGGTTTGAATCAAAATAATTTAGCGGAGATGGAGAATTTTAATTTCTCCCAAAATCGGCTAAAAACCTACTCGTTTTAAAATTTCTTCCATTCCTCCTCATCCTGATCTCCAAAGACTTTGAGATCGTCTACAAAATTCCTCTTTAGGCTCCGAGAAACTGATTAAAAAGAATTGAAACTTACTACCTACATCAACGAGATGCACTTTCCTTTTTGAGGGCTTAATCATAAGAACTTCAAGATTAAATGTGCTTTGCTTGGAGCAATTTTATGTTGGGAGTTCTCTTGAGAATTTTTGCAACAAATATGTGAGTAAGGAAAAGACATTCTGGAATAACTCATGTTGGTCTGTAGAGATAGTTTACACTCTTATAAGCGAGGAGTAAGTAACCTGACAATATCGTCAAGGGAATATTAGGGCCATTAAGTGCCAAACCCAGATTTTGAATTTTTGACATGAGTCTTTACGAGTAGAAACTTGAAACTCAACCAAATTATCAACATCAAAAGAACTCTAAAATCCCAAAAGATTTCTCCCACTTTTATTAGACTTAAATATACAACATCTTAGGTCTATATCACAACTCTCCATACAATTATTACATGTTAAAGCAATTAATCATCAAAGAAAAAAAATAGTAGGTTCGTGGGACGAAGATGAGTGAAGGAAATTTTACTTCATTTTTTCCAAGGGTGTATCAACTCAAACTTCCCCGAAGGAATATTTTTAGGTAAAATCCATCATCAAAAACTGCCCATATGCAATTTTTAAAGTCGCATCGTTCACAAAGCCAAAAAATCTGAAATGAAGCATGTCAATTCAAACTATTAAAATTGCACCAAAACAAAGTCGTACGCCAAAAGTCCATTTTGAAGCTCCAGTTCCATTGGCCTTGCTTCTCCAAAACGTGTTTGTTCAAATCGTCGTCGTTTGACTTGCAATGAGCATTTAAAACTGAGTATGTTTGATAATTGTAAATAGTCACTTCCCATTTTCTTTCGGGTACTTGCCCTCTTTTTCCTACACTTTGTGATCCTTCAAAACATGTGTTAATAATAATGCTTGATTCCAAATAAAACAATAAGATAAAACCGAAGCTGGTGACAGGCTAGTTTTTAATGCTATTTGGGAAGTTGATTTAAGCTAAAAATTAGCATTCTTAAGGCAGAGTTATAACCCTTCTTTGAACCATATTTATCAATTTTTTATTCACATGGAACTAAAGAAAAAAAGATATGATTAATAAGAATGAGAGAATCAAAACAAAATCAAAATTTAAAAGGTGTGGTCGAACCTTCAAACCTTTCACCCCACATATTTTAGCACATAAAAATAGAAGAAGATCTATAATAGCCCAAACTCATCAGTCGAATTGTCCACTCTGGCACGTTATGTATCATCGTCTACTTCACGATTTTAAAATGCCTCTTTAAGGAGAGGTTTCCACACCCTTATAAGAAATGTTTATTTGTAACAACCAAAACTTTTAATAGCCCAAACTCACCAACGTTGGACTTGAATTATTATAAACGGTAGAGGAGAACGAGCAATGAAGCATTCATTATAAGACTTGTCAACTATCGTTTCTACCAAGGTAAAATTTTATTTAATTTATATACTTCATTTCTACGAGATCTGTTGGAGAGTGGAACAAAACATTAGCTACAAAAGTGTGAAAATCTCTCCCTAACAGACACGTTTTAAAACCGTGAGGCTGACGACGATACGTAATGGGCCAAAGCGGACATTTTTTTCTAGCGGTAGGTTTGGGTTGTTACAACATTTTTATATAAAATCAAGACTTTGATATTTTGGTTGACGTCAATATTTTATTCTCCGATAATAATTTAGATATTTCATTAACATGTAGCCATATTTATATTAAAAGTTTCGATATAATCGAGAACTCAAACGATTAATAGACTTTTTATTAGAGTTAAAACCCTTTTCCTTGTACTACTTTACCGCTTTCTTTTATTGCTTCCATGTTGTATTATTTCTTTCTTGTTTTCTTTAAGAGTATGAAGTTTCAGCGATATCATGGCTACGCCTGGTAGACATAAAATGCCTCAAAATGTACTATAGGGGATACGACTAGTTATCAAATTCTCCTTACCCGAAAAGTTATATACTGTTTAAGCGGTTGTTTTTGCATTTTTGCTTGCATGCTATATAACACCACTCTCAATCTCTCTCTCATTCTTGCTTTCAAAACTCTCTTTACAAAACCTCTCTCCCTCGCTTTCTAAAATCTTCTCTTTAAATTGAGGCTAGAGGTTTGAATACTGACTCACTCAGTGCTGGGAGTGAGTGCCGCACAATCGCAAATCCACGTCCTCGCTAACACATCGTCCGTCTGGTGTCTGGCTCTGATATCATTTGTAACAACCCAAACTTTTGACAGTCCAAACTCACCACTGGTGGACATGGACGGTTGCAAATGGTAGAGAACACGGGAAACAAGTACATTATAAGACTTGTCAACCACGGTTACTACAAAGTAAATTTTTACTTAATTTACATACTTTTTTTTTATTCTTAATAAATAACTCAAATCCAATGTTTATTTGCATGAACAGTCAATTTCCTTTCCATTCTTAGTAATCTAGCTGCTTCAAGCCTAATATGTTCACGGTCTTTATCATACAACTCCTTGGAAACTTAACTCTAGAATATTCGTTAATTACCGAAGGTGGTTAGAGGCTTTATTTTTTTTAGATACTCAAATCTCTCTTGTTATGCTTAATCATTTAGATTTTGGTTCATTATATAGCAAAAAATAAAAAAAATAAAAATTATGTTGAACAAGCCCTTAATGATCAGGTAAAAATTAGCCTTCTATCAACAGTTATAACTTTTCTTTTAACCATATTTATCAATTTTTTATTCGTATTAAACCCAAAGAAAAATAGATATGATTAATAAGAATGAGAGAATCAAAACAAAATCAAAGTTTAAAAGGTGTGGTCGAACCTTCTAACATTTCACCCCACACAAAAATAGAAGAAGATCTATAACAGCTCAAACTCATTAGTCGAATTATTCGCTTTGACACATTATGTATCATCGTCTACTTCACGATTTTAAAATGCGTCTCTAAACAAAGGTTTCCACACCCTTATAAGAAATGTTTTTTCCTCACTAACACATTCTCTCATGTCTCGGTTAGATATCATTTGTAACAACAAAAACTTTTAATAGTCCAAACTCACCAACGTTAGACTTGAATTGTTACAAACCGTAGAGAACTAGAAATGAACCATTCATTATAGGACTTGTCAACTACCATTTCTACAAAGGTAAATTTTTATTTAACTTACATACTTTATTTTTATTCTTAATAAAATAAAACTCAAATACAATGTTTCTGTAACGACCCTAAATTTTCAACTTAATTTAAAGTTGTTACTGTATACATATCATAACATTGAATGCGAAAATACTTCATTTAAACTTTCATAAAACATAACCTTCAGCTTAAAACACAGCCATGGACTTACGTGTTTTGAAAACACCTTTAAAACAACACAACAAAATACTAAATAAAATAAATAAACGTTTAAATTAAAACATCCTATCTAGCCTAAGTCTAAGAAAATAAATACGACTACCCTATGCAAATGCCATGGTCTCGAGTTACGATGTCATCGTCAGCGGTACAAGAATGCTTTGCCTTAACCTAAAAAATGTAGTAGCACATGGCTTGAGTATTTAAAGAAATACTCAGTAAGTGACCCCACTATCGGGGGTTAAATGCAAGAATATGTGAATGCAATGACGGGACCTATCATATCAGTCTCTTTTCCTACGATACTATCCTAATGGACAACTTGGATGTGTAACATATACTCTACACACAACCCATACGTGTGAGTATGGGCTCACCAGACAGTTTGCACACAGTTATTCACACATATTCTTTGTTTTTTAATTTAATCATTCATTTGTTGACCGGTCTACCATAATTACCATAATTCACATAAAATTATTGACCAACAATCATGTAGCAAAGATCTAAAATATAATTGGTTGTGATTTTATAGAAATGAAATTAGAATAAAAGAAAAGGAAGGATTAATATATACCTAACAAACTGACTAGATCTCTCTTCACAGGGCCAACCTCTCTCCTTAAGTAAACCTGCCCTCTATAGTTGAAGTTCATTTTAGTTTTTCTCAAATTTGAGGTCTTTGTTGTTTTTCTGTTTCGTTTTTTTTTTTTTTTGTTTTTCAGGAACTTGGTGACCTAAAATGAGGAGAGATAATGGGGAAATGATGAGAAGTTAATGGAGAAGAGTGAGGAAGGGTTGTTTTGTTTATTTATTTATTTATTATTATTATTATCTTAAACCGTAATCTTTTGTTTATAATTATTTTTATTTGTTTATTTCTTTGCTTACTTATTTATTTATTTATTATTATTATTATTAATTTTTTTGGGCTATTACAGTTTCTTTGCATGAACCGTCAATTTCCTTTCCATTCTTAGTAATCTAGCTACTTCAAGCCTAGAAGTGGGATTTGAACCCACGCCCTCTTACGAAGACTAGAACTTGAGTCTAGTGCCTTAGACCACTCGGCCATCCTAACATTTAGCTTGCACTATTTTTCAGTTCAATAACGATTTTATTGTGGAGTAAATTTATGTATGAAAATATGAGAGAAATGTCAGAAGTGGGATTTGAACCCACGCCCTCTTACGAAGACTAGAACTTGAGTCTAGCGCCTTAGACCACTCGGCCATCCTGACATTTAGCTTGCACTATTTTTCAGTTCAATAACGATTTTATTGTGAGGACATGCTTTTAACAAAAGAAAAAGTTGGAAAGAGAGCCGAGATACTAATTTATCCATAAACTTTGAGTAAATTTATGTATGAAAATATGAGAGAAATGTCAGAAGTGGGATTTGAACCCAAGCCCTCTTACGAAGACTAGAACTTGAGTCTAGCGCCTTAGACCACTCGGCCATCCTGACATTTAGCTTGCACTATTTTTCAGTTCAATAACGATTTTATTGTGATGACATGCTTTTAGCAACTATGACGGACGGGAATGAGAGCCTAGATGCTATTTTTGAAAATCTAATGACTTAGACACATTTTTTTAGATTAAGAGTTATGAATGATATAGCAGTATGATTGACAAAAGACTTAAAAAGATTTAAGAGCCTACAAGTAATCTACTTACTAAGTATTTTTATATTCATTCATGCTACCCTTTTTTCATATAGTACTTGAGCTACCCTACCGAGATAATTGTGTACACAAGCTATGAGGCTATATAGGAGTCAAGATAGATTCGAGTCATAATTTAGACTCATTTATATTTTGATATGTACATGTTTTTGTATTATTATTTTGTAAACGATAATAAAATCTTCTTGTACATGAATTGTTTATTGAAATATATCGAAACTTGTATACTGAATTGCATGATTTTAAATTATTAAAATTAAAGAATCGATTTTTATTTCGCTATCAGATAGTAGCAAAACGACTTGAGATCTTAAGAAATTGGGTTTGGTTTTATTCACTATTCCATTACCGCAACCGAACGTGAGCTGCTATACCGAATAGCTCGCTGCCCGCTCAACAAACTATGTAAGATTTCAAGTTTTTCTGATAAGCGCCAACAAGCTGAATTTTTCCAAGGCTAGAGGTCCTACTAGTATTCTTGCAAACTTTCACAAAAAAAAGCTAACGTAACGAATTGATTCCAATCAAGAGCTGGTTAGAAGATGAAAACTCTTAAATCGAACTTGGAATCTATGTCTTAGCTCCCAAGACAACTCACTCCAGAATTAGCTTGATCATGACTAATCAAATGAATCGATTTTGTATTCCACCATGATTTCCAACTTGATTGTGATCGGGATCTCGATTTTTGCACCCAAATGCTCAAATCCCTCAAAATTTTCCAGTACTGGACTTGAAGGTGTCAACATTAAGGAACAAAAAGGATTTAGGCATGAACTAGTATTTAGAAATAGGCTAAATTTACAAACACATTATTAAGATTCATTTTTGGGTGACATGGTCGGTTCAACGAGATGCACTTTCCTTTTTGGTGGCTTAATCATAAGAACTTCGAGATTAAATGTATTTTTCTTGGAGCAATTTATGTTGGGAGACCTCTTGAGAATTTTCGTAGCAAACATGTGAGTGAGGAAAGACATGCTGGAATGACTCATGTTGGTCTGTGAAGATAGTTTTCACTCTTAGAAGCGAGGAGTAAGTAACCTGACAATATCGTCGGGGGAATATTAGGGCCATTAAGTGCCAAATCCAGATTTCGAATCTTGGACATGGGTCGTTACAAGTAGAAACTTGAAACCCAGCCAACTCTAAAATCCCATCCTACTTTTATTAGACTTAAATATACAACATCTTAGGTCTATATCACAACTTTCGATACAATTATTACATGTGAAAGCAATGAAACATGAAAAAAAAAAAAAAAAAGGTGTTGTGGGACCCAGATGAGTGAGCGAGATTTTAGTTCATTTTTCCCAATGGTGTATCAATTCAAACTTTCTGAAAGGAATATTTTTTAAGTAAAATCCATCATCAAACGCCCAAATGCAATTTTTAAAGTCGCATCGTTCAGAAAGCCAAAAAACATGAAATGAAGCATGTCCATTCAAACTATTAAAATTGCACGAAAACAAAGTCGGACGCCAAAAGTCTATTTTGAAGCTCCAGTTCCATTGGGCTTGCTTCTCCAGAACGTGTTCGTTCAAATCGTCGTCTTTTGACTTGCAACGAGCATTTAAAACTGAGTTTGTTTGATAATTGTAAATAGTCACTTCCCTTTTGCTTTCGGGTACTTGCCCTCTTCTTCCTACGGTTTGTGATCTTGCAAAACATGTGTTAATAATAATGCTTGATTCCAAAGCAAACAATAAGATAAAATCGAAGCTGGTGAGAACTTCATTTTTTTTAGATACTCAAAGTTCTCTTGTTGATGCTTAATCATTTAGATTTTGGTTCATTATAATAGAGAAAAAAAAAAAATAAAAAAATAAAATTATGTTGAACATGCTGTTAATACGGTTTTGGAAGCTGATTTAAGGTAAAAAATAGCATTCTCAAGTAAATTTAACGCACAGTTATTACGGTTCTTTTGACCATATTTATCAATTTTTTATTCACATTAGACAAAGAAGGAGAGAATCAAAACAAAATCAAAATTTAAAAGGTGTGTAGAACCTTCTAACATTTCACCCCACACAAAAATAGGAAAAGATCTATAACAGCCCAAACTCATCAATTGCATTGTCCGTTTTGACACATTATGTATCATCTTTTACTTCACGATTTTAAAACGTGTGTTTGAAGAGAGGTTTCACACTCTTATAAGAAATGCTTTGTCCTAACTAACACATTGTCTAATGTCTGGCTTTGATATCATTTGTAACAACCAAAACTTTTAATAGCATAAACTCACCAACGTTAGACTTGAATTGTTACAAATGGTAGAGGAAAACTTGAAATGAACCATTCATTATAAGACTTGTCAACTACCATTTCTACAAAGGTAAATTTTTATTTATTTTACATACTTTATTTTTATTCTTAATAAAATCAAACTCAAATACAATGTTTCTATAACGACCCTAAATTTTCTACTTAATTTAAAGTTGCTACTATATACATATCATAACATTGATTGCGGAAATACTTTATTTAAACTTTCATAAAACATAACTTTCATTTTAAAACATAGCCATGGACTTACGTGTTTTGAAAACACCTTTAAAACCACACAACAAAATACTAAATAAAATAAATAAACGTTAAAATTAAAACATCTTATTATAGCCTAAATCTAAGAAAATAAATACGACTACACTATGCATGTGTCATGGTCCTGAGTTACGATGTCGTCGTCAGCCGTATAGTAATGTTTTGCCTTAACCTGAAAAATGTAGTACCACATGGCTTGAGTATTTAAAGAAATACTCAGTGAGTGACCCCACTATCGGGGGTTAAATGCAAGAACATGTGAATGCAATGAAGGGACCTATCACATGAGTCTCTTTTCCTACGACACTATCCTAATGGGCAGCTTGGATGTGTACCATATTCTCTACACACAACCCATACGTGCGAGTTTGGGCTCACCTTCGCACATCACTGGCCCCTTTTCTTGTCGAACGAGCCTGCTCTGGTAGCTCTCCTTCTGCCGACACCCATTAGAATTAGTAATCGTCCCGACAGCATTATGTAAAACATAATGATACTTCACCTGCCTAGTGGATGTACGCATCCGTACCCTCGTGATGGAATAGGGGTATCCCCCAATGCATGAGGACACATAATGCATGAGGTCCCAACATTTTTCTATTTTCATTATCATTTAATACAACCCCACTAGCGTTCTGTACATATCATATCATTTTTCATATCATTTCACATATCATTCATCATTCATATCATATCGTTTCTTATTCTTCAGTTCGTATATCATACATAATTCTAACGTGATTATATTTCATGCCATTCATATCATGCTATATACACACAATTTAGGAGACATAACATAACGTTCTATGCTTTTAACATAATATTTCATCATATACATATCATACCATAGCATATTGCATCACAATATGTCATACCATAAACATGTCAATTTATCACATATCTCGTACCATAACATATTTCACTTCATTTACATATCATATGACAACATATATATATATATATTCGTTATTTACATGTCGTATCATAATCATAGCATGTCGTAAATACTACGTGGTCATCTCGTTCCCTAACTTATCATAGCCTTAACGTTCTTATACCTATCACAGTCATATCATTACATGAACGTACCTTAGTCATATCATCACAAGAACATATTCTAACGTTGTCGTTCTATCAAAAAACCGTATTCTTTTATCAATCTCTCATATTCATAGCACTTCAGTATGTAACCTAATCTTAACGTTTCATGAACGCATCTTACTCCTAACGTTACATTTCGTTTTGTGCATCATTCTCGTATCCTATCTCAAACATATCATTGAACACATCGTACCGTAGTTATTATCGTACAATTCACATATTATAACATATACATAACATATCATAAGCATATCGATCCACAAACAATTCACACATTGAATATATATGACACGTGCCGAACCACGGGGCACGTGTCAACATCAAATATAATCATGCCGATAGTAAGGTCACTTACTTGGATGACCTTAGCCGAAGTTCATCTAACTCCAAATTAGATTGCCTTTATCTCTTGAATTCATTCCCACTTATATCCGGGCGTTTCACCTTATTAGAGATGATCACCAAATTACTTCCGTAATTCTAATTTCTAAATTTTTTTTAGTATTTCACAAATTGTTAATTTTTCAATTTAGATTTAATATTTCTTGGGATATAAATATTTCTGACTATACCATGCCTATTGACATACAATTTTTGCCTATTGACATACAATTTATTAAATACTATACTTTCATAATATATTTAAAAATTACTTTATAAATGAGAATATATTTAAGAATTACTTTATAAACGAGAATATATGTTTGTTTTTATATTCACGGTATCAACCATTTAATACTTTCCTGGTCTTCCATGCATTTCCCTTCTTTTATTCGGTTAGCTGTATTTTGTGCTTCTCTGTAATTTTCTTTCTGTTTTCATTGTGTTGATAAATATTATTGGCCAAATTCCTTTTTCTGTTTCTGGTTTTCATTGTGTGATAAATATTCTTGCTTAATTTTTAATCATTCTTCCAAATCCTAGATTTAATTTTCTATCTGTAATTTTATTTGTCTCTTTCTGTGTTTTCAGTGTGTTGATAAATATCCATTCTTACTCCCAAATTTTATTTTTTCTATGTATTCTTTTTTCTTTTCTTTTCTTTTCTTTTGATTATGTTAACTAATCGGTTTTTCTTCCTGTATTTCCTTCTTCTGTTTCTACCTGTATTTCTTTGTCTGATTTTCACTATATTTCCTTTTTGTTTCTTTTTTATTGTGTTAACAGTATTCGAGGCGAAGGCCAATTTTAATTATGTTCACAATTATTCACAGATATTCTTGGTTTTTTTTAATTTAATCGATTCATTTGTCGACCCATCTACCATAATTACCATAATTCACATAACATTATTGACCAACAATCATTTAGCAAAGATCTAAAATATAATTGGTTGTGATTTTATAGAAATGATATTAGAATAAAAGAAAAAGAAGGTTTAATATATGCCTAACAAATTGATAAGATCTCTCTTCACACGGCCAACCTCTCTCTTTCAAGTAAACCTGCGTCTATAGTCTAAGGTCATTTTAGTTTTTCTCAAATCTGACAATTTTTTTTATTTTTTTCTTCAGGAACTTGCTGACCTAAAATGAGGAGAGATAATGGGAAATGATGAGAAGTTAATGGAGAAGAGTGAGGAAGTGTTATTTTATTTATTTATTATTATTATTATCTTAAACTAATCTTTTGTTTATAATTATTTTTATTTGTTTATTTCTTTGCTTACTTATTTATTTATTTATTTATTATTATTATTATTAATTTCTTGGGCTATTACCCTTCAAGCCTAATATATTCACGATATTTACCCTACAACTCTTTGAAAACGTAACTCTCGACTCCTTTTGACCCACAAGTTGGGTACTCATCTACCTCTTTTAGACTTTTTTATATTTTGGTAGGTACATGTTTCTGCATTATTATTTTCTAAACGATAATCAAACTTCTTGTTTATTGAACTATATTCAAACTTATATGTTGTTGTGATGACATGCTTTTACGTATGAAAATATGTACGTGAATTGTTTATCTATAAACTTTGAGTAAATTTACATATGAAAATATGAAAAGAAATGTCAGAAGTGGGATTTGAACCCACGCCCTCTTACGAAGACCAAAACTTGAGTCTAGCGCCTTGGACCACTCGACCATCCTGACATTTTACATAGAATATTTTTCAGTACAATAATGATTTTATTGTGATGACATGCTTTTAGCAACCAAAACGAGTTGGAAACAGAGCCTAGATGTTAATTTATCTATAAACTTTGAGTAAATTTACGTATGAAAATATGAAAGAAATGTCAGAAGTGGGATTTAAACCCACACCCTCTTACGAAGACCAAAACTCGAGTCTGGCACCTTAGACCACTCGGCCGTCCTGACATTTAACTTAGAATATTTTTCAATACAATAACGATTTTATTGTGAAGACATGCTTTTAGCAACTAGAACGAGTTGGAAACAGAGCCTAGATGCTAATTTATCTATAAACTTTGAGTAAATTTATGTATGAAAATATGAAAGAAATGTCAAAAGTGGGATTTGACCCCACACCCTCTTACGTGGACAAAAACTTGAGTCTGGCACCTTAAACAACTCGACCATCCTGACATTTAACTTATAATATTTTCCAGTACAATAACGATTTTATTGTAATGACATGCTTTTAGCAACTAGAACGAGTTGGAAATAGAGCCTAGATGCTAATTTATCAAAATATGAAAAAATGTCAGATTTGAACTCACACCCTCTTACGTAGACCAAAAATTGAGTCTAGCGCCTTAGACCTCTCGGCCATCCTAACATTTAGATTGCAATATTTTTAAGTTCAATAACAATTTTATTGTGATGACAAGCTTTGTACGATGAGTTAGAATGAGAGCCTAGATGCTATTTCTGAAAATCTTATGACTTAGACACATGGTATTTTATTATAGATTAAGTGTTATGAATGATATAATATGTATGATTGAAAAAGACTTAAATAAAGATTTAAGAGCCTACAAGTAAGCTACTTACTAAGTAATATATCGAAATTTGTATACTGAATTACATGATTTTAAATTATTAAAATTAAAGAATCAATTTTTATTTCGCTATGAGTTAGTAGCAAAACCACTTGAGATCTTAAGAAATTGGGTTTGGTTTTAAACTTGCATCGTTCAGAAAGCCAAAAAACCTGAAATGAAGCATGTCCATTCAAACTATTAAAATTGCACCAAAACAAAGTCGTACGCCAAAAGTCCATTTTGAAGCTCCAGTTCCATTGGCCTTGCTTCTCCAAAACGTGTTTGTTCAAATCGTCGTCATTTGACTTGCAATGAGCATTTAAAACTGAGTATGTTTGATAATTGTAAATAGTCACTTCCTATTTTCTTTCGGGTACTTGCCCTCTTTTTCCTACACTTTGTGATCCTGCAAAACATGTGTTAATAATAATGCTTGATTCCAAAGAAAACAATAAGATAAAACCGAAGCTGGTGACAGGCTTCATTTTTTTTAGATACTCAAAGCTCTCTTATTGGTGCTTAATCATTTAGATTTTTGTTGATTATATAGCAAAAATTTTATAAAAAAATTGTGTCCAACAAGTTGTTAATGCTATTTGGGAAGTTGATTTAAGCTAAAAATTAGCATTCTTAAGGCATAGTTATAACCTTTCTTTGAACCATATTTATCAATTTTTTATTCACATGGAACTGAAGAAAAAAAGATATGATTAATAAGAATGAGAGAATCAAAACAAAATCAAAATTTAAAAGGTGTGGTCGAACCTTCAAACATTTCACCCCACATATTTTTGCACATAAAAATAGAAGAAGATCTATAATAGCCCAAACTCATCAGTCGAATTGTCCACTCTGACACGCTATGTATCATCGTCTACTTCACGATTTTAAAATGCCTCTTTAAGGAGAGGTTTCCACACCCTTATAAGAAATGTTTCGTCCTCACTAACACATCGACTGATGTCTGTCTTTGATATCATTTGTAACAACCAAAACTTTTAATAGCCCAAACTCACCAACGTTAGACTTGAATTATTATAAACGGTAGAGGAGAACGGGCAATGAAGCATTCATTATAAGACTTGTCAACTATCGTTTCTACCAAGGTAAAATTGTATTTAATTTACATACTTCATTTCTACGAGATCTGTTGGAGAGTGGAACAAAACATTAGTTACAAAAGTGTGAAAATCTCTCACTAACAGACACGTTTTTAAAATCGTGAGGCTGACGACGATACGTAATGGGCCAAAAAGCGGACATTTTTTTCTAGCGGTAGGTTTGGGTTGTTACAACATTTTTATATAAAATCAAGACTTTGATATTTTGGTTGACGGCAATATTTTATTCTCCGATAATAATTTAGATATTTCATTAACACGTAGCCATTTTTATATTAAAAGTTTCGATATAATCGAGAACTCAAACGATTAATAGACTTTTTATTCGAGTTACTTAATCATCTAACACATTTCTTGGTTCACCCTGTTGGAAGCCTAGTGTCACGGTCATGCTTGTCCAAGGCGTGTTGCCCTTGGCAGCATGCCCGTTACACGCCGAAACTCTTTTCCTTGTACTACTTTACCGCTTTCTTTTATTGCTTCCATGTTGTATTATTTCTTTCTTGTTTTTTTTAAGAGTATGAAGTTTCAGCGATATCATGGCTACGCTTGGAAGACATAAAATGCCTCAAAATGTACTATAGGGGATACGACTAGTTATTAATCAAATTCTCCACCCGAAAAGTTATATACTGTTTAAGCCGTTGTTTTTGCATTTTTGCTTGCATGCTATATAACACCACTCTCAATCTCTCTCTCTCATTCTTGCTTTCAAAACTCTCTTTACAAAACCTCTCTCCCTCACTTTCTAAAATCTTCTCTTTAAATTGAGGCCTGAGGTTTGAATACACGTTGTCCGACCGTAGGCAACGTGATCCGAAGTTGGCTTGACTCACTCAGTGCTGGGAGTGAGTGCCGCACAATCGCAAATCCACGTCCTTGCTAACACATCGTCTGTATGGTGTCTGGCTCTGATATCATTTGTAACAACCCAAACTTTTGACCGTCCAAACTCACCAATGGTGGAGATGGACGGTTGCAAATGGTAGAGAACACGGGAAACAAGTACATTATAAGACTTGTCAACCACGGTTACTACAAAGTAAATTTTTACTTAATTTACATACTTTATTTTTATTCTTAATAAATCAAACTCAAATCCAATCTTTATTTGCATGAACAGTCAATTTCCTTTCCATTCTTAGTAATCTAGCTGCTTCAAGCCTAATATGTTCACGGTCTTTATCATACAACTCCTTGGAAACTTAACTCTAGAATATTCGTTAATTACCGAAGCTGGTTAGAGGCTTTATTTTTTTTAGATACTCAAATCTCTCTTGTTATGCTTAATCATTTAGATTTTGGTTCATTATATAGCAAAAAATAAAAAAAATAAAAATTATGTTGAACAAGCCCTTAATGATCAGGTAAAAATTTGCATTCTCAAGCCAATTTAAGGTAGAGTTATTACTGTTCTTTTAAGGATATTTATCAATTTTTTATTCACATTAAACAGGAAGAAAAATAGATATGATTAATAAGAATGAGAGAATAAAAAAAAATCAAAATTTAAAAGGTGTGGTCGAACCTTCTAACATTCAGCCCACACAAAAATAGAAGATCTATAACAGTCCAAACTCATCAGTCAAATTAACCGATTTGACACATTATGTATCATCGTCTGCTTCACATTTTAAAATGCCTCTTTAAAGAGAGGTTTTCACACCATTATAAGAAATGCTTTGTTCTCACTAGCACATTGTCTGACTTTCATATCGTTTGTAACAACCAAAACTTTTAATAGCCCAAACTCACCAACATTAGACTTGAATTTTTACAAACCGTAGAGGAGAACTGGAAATGAACCATTCATTATAAGACTTGTCAACTACCATTTCTACAAAGGTAAATTTTTATTTAATTTACATACTTTATTTTTATTCTTAATAAAATGAAACTCAAATACAATGTTTCTCTAACCACCTTAAATTTTCTACTTAATTTAAGGTCGCTACTATGTACATATCATAAACATTGAATGCGAAAATACTTAATTTAAACTTTCATAAAACATAATATTCAGCTTAAAATATAGTCATGGACTTACGTGTTTTGGAAACACCTTTAAAACTAGGGGTGTATATGGTCCGGGTTGGGTTGGGTTAATGAATTTTTTTTACCCAACCCAAAAGTTCGGGTTGGTTGGATTGGTAACCCAACCCAACCCAAAACTTTTCACAACCCAACCCAACCCAACCCAGCCCTCTATTTTCGGGTTGGGTTTAGGTTGGGTCCAGGTTGGGTTGTCAATTTATTTTTTTTAAAGTTTTATTTATCAACAATTTATAATTATTCGGATACAATCTTAGATAAAATATATTAAAAGTTCACAAACAAACACAAATAATTCCATATTTATTCCAAAAAAAAAAAAACAAATTCAATAAAAAACAACCAGCGAAAATTGTAACATATTAACATAGTTCAACTTTGTCATAAAATTAAAGACGGTAAATTACCGACATTTCTTGAAAATTGGTTAAAGTTAGAAAAATATGAGAGTATATCATGAAATTAAATAAACAATAAAAATGATTAATTGATATATATATATATATATATATATATATATATATATATTATAATTGAAATATGATTATTTATAGGTGACTTTGATAGAGAGCCTTAAACTATTAAAAAAATAATATATATATATATATATATAAATTATGATATAATAATGTTACAACAAATAGAAAATAAATACTAAGGGTGTACATGGTCCGAGTTGGGTTGGGTTGATGAATTGTTTTGAACCAACCCAAAAGTTCGGGTTGGTTGGATTGGTAATCCAACCCAACACTCTATTTTTGGGTTGGGTTCGGGTTGGATTGTCAATTTATTTTTTATAAGTTTTATTTATCCACAATTTATAATTTTTCGGATACAATCTCAGATAAAATATATTAAAAGTTCACAAATAAACACAAATCAATCCATAATTATTCACAAAAAAAAAAATCAATAAAAAACAACAAGGGAAATTGTAACATATTAACATAGTTCGAGCGAAAATTGGTTAAAGTAAGACAAATATAAGGATATATCATGAAATTAAATAAACCATAAAAATGATTAGTTGAAAGATATTGTATATAACCAAATATTGCTTGTTGAAAAATTATCTTAGATCTCTTTTTCAATTATTTAGATTTTAGATATCTTAACGAAAATCAAACTTGGTTGAAAATGGCTAAAAGTACCCATTAAAAAAAAAGAAAATCCTTCCCGATATTTTTAGAAAAGAAAAGGAAAAAGGAAAATCAAAATCCTTTATCCAATTAATTAAAATCAGATGTCCTCTTCCATTACCCAGTTATTTAGATTTTAGTTAGCAATCATGTCAAATCAAATCATAAATCTTTTCTTTTATACAATTATTTAGAATCAGATCTCCTCATCCTTTACTAAACTGCTAACAGAATTAGAGGTTTGAAAAGAATTAAACAGGAGGTTTGAAAAGAATTAAACAGAGAACTTTGAAAAGAATTAAACAGAGAACAATTAAACAGAGAGGTTTGGAAAGGATTAGAGAGAGATCGGTCAAAAATTAAAGAGAGAGGTAATGGAAAATATAAAGAGAAAGGTAATGGAAAATATATATATTTAACTAAGTAAATACAAAAGAGAATTAAACAGAGAGGTTTGAAAAAAATTAAACAGAAAAAAGAGAGATATCTAGAGAATGAGAGAGAGAGGTAAAGGAAAATATATATATTTAACTAAGTAAAATGGAGAAAAGAATAGAAAAATATAGGGGAGGAGGAAAATGGAAGATTTGGTGAGCAGAATTAAAATAAATACAAAAACAATTTGACAGAGTAAATACATAGAAAATACATAGAGTAAAAAGGAGGATGAGAAATGTATATATATTTTTATATATTCAATACTCATAAAGTCTCTAATGCTCACATGAAGTTTAACACATGGACCATTGTAAAATTTAGAGAATTGGAATTGAAATTGATGTCATGGTTCATATAGGTTAGCTTAGATACAAAGAACAAAATCGAACTTGATAAATTGGTGATACCAGTCTAAGCTAATCAGGTAAGTGGCCTTACTATCGGCTCGGTCGAAAGACTTGTCTTATGTATGACGACACGTGCCTAGTGACCCTTGCACGTGTCATTTATGCTTTATGCTATGTGATGACGTGATGACGTGATGAGGCTAGATAGTGATGTGGTGATGTTATATGATGATGTGATGTTGTTATATGATGATGTGATAATGTTATGTGATGACGTGAATGACGTACATGTTATATTTGATGCATTTAATGGCTTCTATGATGAGTATGATGTATGCATGACGATGTTATTAACATGATGATGTTTTCCATGTTGAACATGCCTTATGATGTTGTTTGTCATATTGCATCATGTCGTTAGATTGACATAGGACACAAGCCTAATTGTATGAAATTGATATTAATGTAAATATCCACGAGCACGTGTTACATAGTGTAACCAAGAGATGAGACTAGAGGGTTGTGTCAGAAGAGATGTATAATTGGACTTAGAAGGACCTAATGCATATTGTGTGTTCATAAGCATAGGGCTACTTCCCCTAGAGATGATGAGTGTGGACCGCACCGTATGATGAGCGCGAATGCGCATAGGTGTGAATGCACACAGATGAGGGTGTTCATGAGGCGCATGACACTATGGGGTTCCGCTGACCTCCGGACGTCGCTACAGATTAGCTTGACCAGAGGGTCCAAGGGGTGTGTGAGCGCCCTGGGGATTCACACTCGCACGTGTGAGTCGTGTGTAGGGAAGTACTACACATCCAATTTGTCCGAGACTGGAGGCCACCCTTAAGATGATTAGAGATAGGTCCCTTAATAATGATTGCATGTGTTTGCATTTGCATGTCCCCTTATAGTGGGGCCACTTACCGAGTATTCTTTGAAATACTCAAGCCGTGTGCCACATCATTTTTCAGGTCAAGGCAAGACGCACTTTGAAATACTTAAGTTAGAATAGGTTGTTTTGCATTTCATTGTTTTAAATTATTTTATATTTATTTTTGTTTTCTCTAAATTTCAGTATTTCGTATTTAAACACGTAAGACCATGGCTGCGTTTTTCAGAGAAGAAGTTGTTCTAAACGTTTTTCGAAGTTTACGTTATAAATTATGTTCATTTAAGAGTTATATTTCCGCATTATAGATGAGCATGAGACGTTAGTAGCGACTCTAGATATGTGGAAATTTAGGATCGTTACAAAAATCTTTAAAAATATTTAAACTAATTTTTTATGATGCAATTTTGTGTCCATGTTAAAAAAAATTCCTAAAATAATCAAGAATTCTCTCATTCATATTATATGTTGATCCAGAATCTACTGTAATACTAAATGATCAAAACATTTGAATTTTTTTAGAATTCATAAAATTAAGAAAAATATAAGGATATATCATGAAATTAAATAAACAATAAAAATGATTAGTTGGAAGATATTATATATAATAAAAAAATATATAATATATATATAAATATTTTAATTGAAATATGCTTATTTATAGGTGACTTTGATAGATACAGAGTCCTAAAATATTGGAAAAATAATATATATATATATATATATATATATATATATATATATATATAAATTGTGATATAATAATGTTACAACAAATAGAAAATAAATACATTAGAATTACTTGTCTTAATTTAATAACAAAATTGTAACGTATTGTTTGTTTGTAAGGTATTTTTAAAATATATATATAAAAGGAAAAAGAAACATTTATTTGCATGGATTGGAACTTAAGCATGAGTGTTCTTAAACTGGCCAAAGTAGCACTCTAGCAAATCCAATATAAGAAATAATTTTTAATATATTTTATATATTTGAATTTGGCTCGGGTCAATCTGAGGGTTTTGCCCACGCATCCGAAACCAAACCAATTCAGTTCAGGTTCAGAAAAATGAACCCAACCCTACCCGAAATGCTAATCCAACCCAACCCAACCCATAGTTTGGGTTGGGTTGGTCCGGGTCGTCGGGTTGAATGTACACTCCTAATTCAAACAATGAATTTTGGTTTTAGTAAGAAAAGATCATGCAATTATAATAAATAAAGTTACATTTATTTTAAATAAATTATTTTTCAAAATGAAAAAAAAGTTTCAGAGAGATCCATTTTTTAATTAAATAACATTTCATTCAAAATATATATATTCGATAATATAAAAGTCTTCATATACGTTTGGTTCAACGTTGAGAATTAGTTTCAACTTGGCATAAACGGATGTCGTAAACAAACTGTCGGACCCAGCAAAGTGGACAGTACCAATGCGGTTAACTTGGAGCAGCTTCGCCAGTTTTTTAAGCCTAGGTTGCCATTGAGTAGGTCGTCACTGTACCGAGCCATGTGTTTGAGGTCGGTGACGATTCCTAATAAATGTCTAGCAGTGGTGGCGAACATAGCCATTGACACAGGCATGCACATTATGTTGGTAAACTTCATTAGATAGACGATGTCGTACAATCCATGGAATGTTATCCATCTCTGTATTCTACCACTTTTAAGGATAGGGTTAAACTGTTTACCAAATTCTTGTGGAGTAATTCCATTGCTTGTCAGTGTATTGAAATCAAATCCCTTATTCTTGAGAAATGAATTTAGTGAATAAATACCTCTCGTATCCCTAATTTGTTCAAAATCTCTAAAGTTGAACTCCCAAGTCATCCCTATTTTTCCATTCTCATCGTCGAGTGTGAGTCCTAATTGGAGGATACTGAATCGATTCACATTAAATCGTAGGCATTCGTAGAATTCGTCTGAAACGCCTTTTGGAGTGTATATTAAAAATCCTAAAAAAAAATACATCCAGAAGTCAATAAAACAAAACTAAAAAAATCACTAAATGACTCCCCACCACCAACTTAAAGTTTAATTTTTACCTGAAAACTCGGTATCCATGGCTACAATCGGAAACTCTAATAAATACTCTTTCATAACTTCTATCTCATAACTAAATTGTGAGACCAAACATCTCGCTTACATTGACCTTGAATCATCGCCCCTTCACCAATCACCATTTTTTCGAGCAACTACTTGTTCTGATTATTGATTGTTTGTCGAAAAATTTCTTTACCTTCAAAATTAAAATATTGAATTGAGTATGAAAGTGAGAAGGGGTAAAACTATATATTATAAAAATCAACTTCTAAACCGAAAAAGAAATGGAGGTAAGATTATCGGGATGAAATTAGAAATACATGTGATAGATATGTTTTCAAATTTAAAAAGGAAATCTATTACCAACGCTTCTTTAAAAAATTAATAATAAAATAGCAACAAAAACTCCATTTAAATTTGATTGAAAACACAGATAAGTGTAATAAAGATTAAATTATTTTTTCTTTTAATTAAAAAAAAAAAAAAAAATATTTGGAGCAAAATTGGAGAGGGAAGAAAAACAAGACTCCTACTATTATTACTTCTCTTCCTTTTCTTTTCCTTTATTAACAATGGAAGATCATGCTCTCATGAATCCAATCCTCTCTCTCCTCCCTCTATTTCTCTCTCTAAATTCATCTTTTCGTATGCTCCTCTTCTTTCTCAGATTTCGGTGACCTTTTTCGCCGTGAATCATGATTACTCATCGGAACCACAGTCTAGACGGAGACCGGTAGATCTTTGCCATTTCATACAAGTTTCGACCGTCGCGACCTCAACTTCAGTGGAGAAGAAGACTGTAAGCTACTATTTCTCTTCTTTCGTTGTGATTTGATAACTTGACGGTGAGTTTCTCTCTATGTTATATTGATATGCTCTGAAAATTTTGTAAATAGAGAATGAGAGTTCAAAATGTTGAATCAGGGGTAAATAGGTTGGGGGATTGCAAAATCTCAGACGATTTCACCTGCTGGCAGAAGCCCGAGCAAATGGATTACAGCCGCCGCTCTTCGCCTTTGCTCGAGATTCCAGCCGTCACGGCGGGAATCGCAAGGAACGCAAATGCTTCGTTGGTTAGGTTTTGGCTGCAATTTCTTCGATGTTAATATATTTCATATCTCTGTATAATACGTTCATGAAGTTAATATTCTTGGATTCGTGAGTTCTGAAACGATATGTTCCATTTTGATGTATTGCAATCCTGGGATTTGGAGTAGAAACATGCGAAAATTGTAGATGAAGTCAATTAATAAACTTAAACCATATTCTTAAATTAAATAACGGTAAATAATTGTTTGATTCGAACTCAGGCGTGAGTATTCTTAGACTAGCCAAAGTACCACTCTCGTAAACCCATTAAAAGAATAAAATCTTAATATATTTTATATATTTGAATTCGGCTCGGGTCAACTCGAGAGTTTTGCCCACGAACCCAAAACTAAACCGATTCAGTTCGGGTTCAGAAGAATGAACTCAACCCTACCCGAAATGCTAATCCAACCCAACCCAACCCTTGTAGTTCAGGTTGGGTTGGTCCGGGTTGTCGGGTTGAATGTACAACCCTATTTAAAACGACACAACAAAATACTAAATAAAATAAAAAATGTTTAAATTAAAACATCCTATTCTAGCCTATGTCTAAGAAAATAAATACTACTACCCTATGCACGTGCCATGGTCTCGAGTTACGATGCCGTCGTCAGCCATATAGGAATGTTTTGCCTTAACCCAAAAAATGTAGTAGCAAATGGCTTGACCTCACTATCGGGGGTTAAATGCAAGAACATGCCTCCAAATGCAGAGCACACATAATGCATGAGCTCCCAACATTTTTCCATTTTCATTATCATTTAATACAACCCCGCTAGCGTTCTGTACATATCATATCGTTTTTCATATCATTTCACATATCATTCATCATTCATATCATATCGTTTCTCATACTTCGGTTCTTATATCATACATAATTCTAACGGGGTTATATGTCATGTGATTTATCGTGATTTCATGTCATTCATATCATGTTGTATGCATACAATTTAGGAGACATAACATAACGTTCTATGCTTTTAACATAATATTTCATCATATACATATCATACCATAGCATATTGCATCACAATATGTCATATCATAAACATGTCAATTTATCACATATCTGGTACCATGATATATTTCATATCATTTTCATATCGTATGACAACATATATATATATCCGTCATTCACATGTCATATCATAATCATATCATGTCGTAAACACTTCGTGGTCATCTCGCTCTCTAACTTATCATAGCCTTAACGTTCTTATACCTATCACGGTCATATCATTACATGAACGTACCTTAGTCATATCATCACAGGAATATATCCTAACGCTGTCGTTCTATCAATCTATCACCAACATATCCCTTTCTACCCATAACCTAACCGTATTCTTTTATCAATCTCTCATATAAATAGCAGTTCTGTATGTAACCTAACCTTAACGTTTCATGAACGTATCTAACTCTTATCGTTATATTTCGTATTGTGCATTCTTCTCTTATTCTATCTCAAACATATCATTGAACACATCGTACCATAATTATTATCATACAATTCACATATTATAACATATACATAACATATCATAAAAATATCGATCCACAAACAATTCACACATATCAATATATATGACACGTGCAGAACCACGAGGCACGTGTCAACATCAAATATAACCATGCCGATAGTAAGGCCACTTACTTAGATGACCTTACCCGAAGTTCATCTAACTCCAAATTAGATTATTTTTGTCCCTCGAATTCGTTCCCACTTATATCAAGGCGTTTCACCTTATCAGAGATGATCACCAAATTACTTCCCTAATTCTAATTTTTAAATTTTGTTTAGTGTTTCACAAATTATTAATTTTTCAATTTAGATTTAATATTTCTTGGGATATAAATATTTCTATCTATATGATGTCTATCGACATACAATTTATTAGATACTATACTATGGTATTTAAAAATTACTTTATAAATGAGAATATATTTTAGAATTACTTTATAAATGAGAATATATGTTTGTTGTTATATTCAGGGGTATCAACCATTTAATACGTTTCAGGTCTTCCATGCCATTTAGTTGGCGAATTTCATAACTTATGATTTCTAAGCAAAACATATAATTTAGGTCAACTCAGGATTGTTTGCCGGTTCAATTTTTACTTATTTTCAAGTTAACTTGTGGTTTTATGGCAATACAAAGAGATTTCTATAATTATTTCTTTAGTAAATACCAAAATGGCTACTTACTTACTCGGTTGTGATCGGGACCTCGATTTTCACACCCAAATGCTCAAATCCCTCAAAATTTTCACGTATAGGACTTGTAGGTGTGAACATTAAGGAACAAAAAGGATTTAGGCACGAACCCGTTTAGAAATAGGCTAGATTACCAAACGCATTATTAAGAATCATTTTTGGGTGACAATGGCCGGTTCAAATGAACCAACCACGTCATCTTCTTTAGCCTTTTTCCTTGCCCTCTAATTTCATGGTCAAAGCCTCAATTCTTTAGGTCACTTTTTTTTGCAAAACGTCAACTTAATGAGTAAAACATTTTAGGTCTCCTCAGTCGCTAATTCCTTCATAAAAAACTTTTCTTTAGTCACCATGATAGTATAGGAATTGGTTTGAATCAAAATACTCGAGTGTAGATGGAGAATTTTAAATTCTCCCAAAATATGCTAAAAACCTACTCGTTTTAAAATTTCTTCAATTCCTCTTCATCCTCATCTCCAAAGACCTTGCGATCGTCTAAAAAATTCCTCTTTAGGCTCCGAGAAACTGATTAAAAAGAATTTAAACTTACTACCTACATCAACGAGATGCACTTTCCTTTTTGGTGGCTAAATCATAAGAACTTCGAGATTAAACGTGCTTTGCTTGGAGCAATTTTATGTTGGGAGACCTCTTGAGAATTTTCGTAGCAAACATGTTAGTGAGGAAAAGACATGCTGGAATGACTCATGTTGGTCTTTGGAGATAGTTTTCACTCTTAGAAGCAAGGCGTAAGTAACCTGAAAATATCGTCAGAGGAATATTAGAGCCATTAAGTGCCAAATTCAGATTTTGAATCTTGGACATGGGTCGTTACAAGTAGAAACTTGAAACCCAACCAAATTATCAAACACCAAAAGAACTCTATAATCCCAAAAGATTCCTCCCACTTTTATTAGACTTAAATAAACAACATCGTCTTACGTCTATATCACAACCCTCGATACAATTATTACATGTGAAAGCAATGAAACATGAAAGAAAAAGAAAAAAAGGTGCTGTGGGACCCAGATGAGTGAGCAAGATTTTACTTCATTTTTTCCAAGGGTGTATCAATTCAAACTTCCGAGAAGGAATATTTTTTAAGTAAAATCCATCATCAAAAGCTGCCCAAATGCAATTTTTAAACTCGCATCGTTCAGAAAGCCAAAAAACCTGAAATGAAGCATGTCCATTCAAACTATTAAAATTGCACCAAAACAAAGTCGTACGCCAAAAGTCCATTTTAAAGCTCCAGTTCCACTGGGCTTGCTTCTCCAAAACGTGTTCGTTCAAATCGTCGTCTTTTGACTTGCAATGAGCATTTAAAGTTGAGTTTGTTTGATAATTGTAAATTGTCACCTCCCATTTGCTTTGTGGTACTTGCCCTCTTTTTCCTAAACTTTTTCTACTCGATCCTGCAAAACATGTGTTAATAATAATGCTTGATTCCAAAGCGAACAATAAGAAAAAACCGAAGCTGGTTAGAGGCTTCATCTTTTTTTGATACTCAAAACTCTCTTGTGGATGCTTAATCATTCAGATTTTGGTTTATTATATAGCAAAAAAAAAAAAAAAAACTTAGGTTGAACAAGGGTTAATGTTGTTTGGGAAGCTGATTTAAGGTAAAAATTAGCCTTCTCAAGCAAATTTAAGGAACAGTTATAACTTTTCTTTTAACCATATTTATCAATTTTTTATTCGTATTAAACCCAAAGAAAAATAGATATGATTAATAAGAATGAGAGAATCAAAACAAAATAGAAGTTTAAAAGGTGTGGTCGAACCTTCTAACATTTCACCCCACACAAAAATAGGAGAAGATCTATAACAGCCCAAACTCATTAGTCGACGCTTTGACACATTATGTATCATCGTCTACTTCACGATTTTAAAATGCGTCTCTAAACAAAGGTTTCCACACCCTTATAAGAAATGTTTCATCCTCACTAACACATCGGCTGATGTCTATCTTTGATATCATTTGTAACAACCAAAACTTTTAATAGCCCAAACTCACCAACGTTGGACTTGAATTATTATAAACGGTAGAGGAGAACGGGCAATAAAGCATTCATTATAAGACTTGTCAACTATCGTTTCTACCAAGGTAAAATTTTATTTAATTTACATACTTCATTTCTACGAGATCTGTTGGAGAGTGGAACAAAACATTAGTTACAAAAGTGTGAAAATCTCTCCCTAACAGACACATTTTAAAACCGTGAGGCTGACGACGATACGTAATGGGCCAAAGCAGACATTTTTTTCTAGCGGTAGGTTTGGGTTGTTACAACATTTTTATATAAAATCCAGACTTTGATATTTTGGTTGACGGCAATATTTTATTCTCCGATAATAATTTAGATATTTCATTAACACGTAGCCATTTTTATATTAAAAGTTTTGATATAATCGAGAACTCAAACGATTAATAGACTTTTTATTAGAGTTACTTAATCATCTAACACATTTCTTGGTCCACCCTGTTGGAAGCCTAGTGTCACGGTCATGCTTGTCCAAGGCGTGTTGCCCTTGGCAGCATGCCCGTTACACGCCGAAACCCTTTTCCTTGTACTACTTTACCGCTTTCTTTTATTGCTTCCATGTTGTATTATTTCTTTCTTGTTTTCTTTAAGAGTATGAAGTTTCAGTGATATCATGGCTACGCCTAGTAGACATAAAATGCCTCAAAATGTACTATAGGGGATACGACTAGTTATCAAATTCTCCTTACCCAAAAAGTTATATACTTGTCAACTATTTTTGCTTGCATGCTATATAACACCACTCTCAATCTCTCTCTCTCATTCTTGCTTTCAAAACTCTCTTTACAAAACCTCTCGCCCCCGCTTTCTAAAATCTTCTCTTTAAATTGAGGCCTGAGGTTTGAATACACGTTGTCCGACCGTAGGCAACGTGATCCGAAGTTGGCTTGACTCACTCAGTGCTGGGAGTGAGTGCCGCACAATCGCGAATCCACGTCCTCGCGAACACATCGTTCGTCTGGTGTCTGGCTCTGATATTATTTGTAACAACCCAAACTTGTGACAGTCCAAACTCACCAATGGTGGACATGGACGGTTGCAAATGGTAGAGAACACGGAAAACAAGTACATTATAAGACTTGTCAACCACGGTTACTACAAAGTAAATTTTTACTTAATTTACATACTTTATTTTTATTCTTAATAAATCAAACTCAAATCCAATGTTTATTTGCATGAACAGTCAATTTCCTTTCCATTCTTAGTAATCTAGCTGCTTCAAGGCTAATATGTTCACGGTCTTTATCATACAACTCCTTGGAAATATAACTCTAGAATATTCGTTAATTACCGAAGCTGGTTAGAGGCTTTATTTTTTTTAGATACTCAAATCTCTCTTGTTATGCTTAATCATTTAGATTTTGGTTCATTATATAGCAAAAAATAAAAATAATAAAAATTATGTTGAACAAACCCTTAATGATCAAGTAAAAATTAGCATTCTCAAGCCAATTTAAGGTAGAGTTATTACTCTTCTTTTAAGAATATTTATCAATTTTTTATTCACATTAAATGGGAAGAAAAATAGATATGATTAATAAGAATGAGAGAATAAAAAAAATCAAAATTTAAAAGGTGTGGTCGAACCTTCTAACATTCACCCCACACAAAAATAGAAGATCTATAACCGTCCAAACTCATCACTCAAATTAACCGATTTGACACATTATGTATCATCGTCTGCTTCACATTTTAAAATGCCTCTTTAAATAGAGGTTTTCACACCATTATAAGAAATTTTTTGTTCTCACTAGCACATTGTCTGATGTCCGACTTTCATATCATTTGTAACAACCAAAACTTTTAATAGCCCAAACTCACCAACATTAGACTTGAATTTTTACAAACCGTAGAGGAGAACTGGAAATGAACCATTCATTATAAGACTTGTCAACTACCATTTCTACAAAGGTAAATTTTTATTTAATTTACATACTTTATTTTTATTCTTAATAAAATGAAACTCAAATACAATGTTTCTCTAACGACCTTAAATTTTCTACTTAATTTAAGGTCGCTACTATGTACATATCATAAACATTGAATGCGAAAATACTTAATTTAAACTTTCATAAAACATAACCTTCAGCTTAAAACATAGTCATGGACTTACGTGTTTTGGAAACACCTTTAAAACTAGAGGTGTATATGGTCTGGGTTGGGTTGGGTTAATAAATTTTTTTGACCCAACCCAAAAGTTCGGGTTGGTTGGATTGGTAACCCAACCCAACCCAAAACTTTTCACAACCCAACCCAACCCAACCCTCTATTTTCGGGTTGGGTCCAGGTTGGGTTGTCAATTTATTTATTTTTAAGTTTTATTTATCAACAATTTATAATTATTCGGATACAATCTTAGATAAAATATATTAAAAGTTCACAAACAAACACAAATCAATCCATAATTATTCTAAAAAAACAAAACAAATTCAATAAAAAACAACCAGCGAAAATTGTAACATATTAACATAGTTCAACTTTGTCATAAAATTAAAGACGGTAAAATACCGACATTTCTTGAAAATTGGTTAAAGTAAGAAAATAAAATATATGAGATTAAGTATAAAAATGATCATGAGATATATAATAAACAAAAAAATGATTAATTGAAAGATATATATATATATATATATATATATATATATATATAAATTGTGATATAATAATGTTACAACAAATAGAAAATAAATACTAAGGGTGTGCATGGTCCGAGTTGGGTTGGGTTGATGAATTGTTTTGAACCAACCCAAAAGTTCGGGTTGGTTGGATTGGTAACCCAACCCAACCCTCTATTTTTGGGTTGGGTTCGGGTTGGGTCCGGGTTGGATTGTCAATTTATTTTTTATAAGTTTTATTTATCCACAATTTATAATTATTCGGATACAATCTTAGATAAAATATATTAAAAGTTCACAAATAAACACAAATCAATCAATAATTATTCACAAAAAAAAATCAATAAAAAACAACAAGCGAAAATTGTAACATATTAACATAGTTCGAGCGAAAATTGGTTAAAGTAAGAAAAATATAAAGATATATCATGAAATTAAATAAACAATAAAAATGATTAGTTGAAAGCTATTGTATATAACCAAAAATATATATATATATATATATATATATATAAATATATATAAATATTTTAATTGAAATATGCTTATTTATAGGTGACTTTAGATGGAGAGCCTAAACCAATAGGTGACTTTATAGATGGAGAGCCTAAACCATTAGAAAAATATTATATATATATATAGATAGAGAGCCTAAACTATTAGAAAAATATTATATATATATATATATATATATATTTTTGTATATATATATATATATAAATTGTGATATAATAATGTTACAACAAATAGAAAATAAATACATTAGAATTTAGAATTACTTGTCTTAATTTAATAACAAAATTGTAATGACTGGAAAAAAAATAATAATAAGTAAATAATAATAAATAAAAAAGTAAATGATCGACTCTCTCTCCACCTTCTCCAAATATCTCCCCAACATCTTCTACAGCTACAAAATGATCTCCAAAAAAAAAACATAATGAAAAATGACAGATTTTGGGAAGGGAAAAATAGGAGAAAGAAACAAAGGAAAGATTGCAAATTTTGGGAGAGAAAAATTGGAAATGACCTTCTCTTCAAGCAGATTTGATAGGAAGGGAAAGAGATAGAAAAGCAAAGTTATCGTAAGTTAGATCTCCTTTTCTTTTATCTTTTGCAAGAGATAGAAAAATTATCTTAGATCTCTTTTTCAATTATTTAGATTTTAGATATCTTAACGAAAATCAAACTTGGTTGAAAATGGCTAAAAGTACCCATTAAAAAAAAGAAAATCCTTCCCGATATTTTTAGAAAAGAAAAGGAAAAAGAAAAATCAAAATCCTTTATCCAATTAATTAAAATCAGATGTCCTCTTCCATTACCCAGTTATTTAGATTTTAGTTAGCCGTTAGAAATCATGTCAAATCAAATCATAAATCTTTTCTTTTATACAATTATTTAGAATCAGATCTCCTCCTCCTTTACTAAATTGCTAACAGAATTAGAGGTTTGAAAAGAATTAAACAGGAAGTTTGAAAAGAATTAAACAGAGAGGTTTGGAAAGGATTTAAGAGATCGGTAAAAAATTAAAGAAAGAGGTAATGGAAAATATATATATTTAACTAAGTAAATACAAAAGAGAATTAAACAGAGAGGTTTGAAAAAAATTAAACAAAAAAAAAAAAAAAAGATCTCTAGAGAATGAGAGAGAGGTAAACGAAAATATATATATTTAACTAAGTAAAATGGAGAAAAGAATAGAGAAATATAGGGGAGGAGGAAAATGGAAGATTTGGTGAGCAGAATTAAAATAAATACAAAAACAATTTAACAGAGTAAATACATAGAAAATACATAGAGTAAAAAGGAGGATGAGAAATATATATATATTCAATACTCATAAAATCTTTGATGCTCACATGAAGTTTAACACATGGACCATTGTAAAATTTAGAGAATTGGAATTGAAATTGATGTCATGGTTCATATAGGTTAGCTTAGATACAAAGAACAAAATCGAACTTGATAAATTGATGATACAAGTCTAAGCTAATCAGGTAAGTGGCCTTACTATTGGCTCGGTCGAAAGACTTGTCTTATGTATGACGACACGTGTCTAGTGTCCCTTGCACGTGTCATTTATGCTTTATGCTATGTGATGACGTGATGACGTGATGACGTTAGATGATGATGTGTTGCATTTGTATGATGATGTGATGAGGTTAGATAGTGATGTGGTGATGTTATATGATGATGTGATGTTGTTATATGATGATGTGATAATGTTATGTGATGACGTGAATGACGTACATGTTATATTTGATGCACTTAATGGCTTCTATGATGAGTATGATGTATGCATGACGATGTTATTAACATGATGATGTTTTCCATGATGAACATGTCTTATGATGTTGTTTGCCATATTGCATCATGTCGTTAGATCGACATAGGACACAACCCTAAGAGTATGAAATTGATATTAATGTAAATATCCACGAGCACGTGTTACATAGTGTAACCAAGAGATGAGACTAGAGGGTTGTGTCAGAAGAGATGTATAATTGGACTTAGAGGGACCTAATGCATATTGTGTGTTCATAAGCATAGGGCTACTTCCCCTAGAGATGATGAGTGCGGACCGCACCATATGATGAGCGCGAATGCGCATAGGTGCGAATGCACACAGATGAGGGTGTTCATGAGGCGCATGACACTATGGGGTTCCGCTGACCTCCGGACGTCACTACAGATTAGCTTGACCAGAGGGTCCAAGGGGTGTGCGAGCGCCCTAGAGATTCACACTCGCACGTGTGAGTCGTGTGTAGGGAAGTACTACACATCCAATTTGTCCGAGACTGGAGGCCACCCTTAAGATGATTAGAGATAGGTCCCTAAATCATGATTGAATGTGTTTGCATTTGCATGTCCCCCTATAGTGGGGCCACTTACTGAGTATTCTTTGAAATACTCAAGCCGTGTGCCACATCATTTTTCAGGTTAAGGCAAGACGCACTTTGAAATACTTAAGTTAGAATAGGTTGTTTTGCATTTCATTGTTTTAAATTATTTTGTATTTATTTTTGTTTTCTCTAAATTTCAGTATTTCGTATTTAAACACGTAAGACCATGGCTGTGTTTTTCAGAGAAGAAGTTGTTCTAAACGTTTTTCGAAGTTTACGTTATAAATTATGTTCATTTAAGAGTTATATTTCCGCATTATAGATGAGCATGAGACGTTAGTAGCGACTCTAGATATGTGGAAATTTAGGGTCGTTACAAAAATCTTTAAAAATATTTAAACTAATTTTTTATGATCCAATTTTGTGTCCATGTTAAAAAGAATTCCTAAAATAATCCAGAATTCTCTCATTCATATCATATGTTGATCCAGAATCTACCGTAATACTAGAATGGTCAAAACATTTGAATTTTTTTAGAATTCATAAAATTAAGAAAAATATAAGGATAAATCATGAAATTAAATAAAAATGATTAGTTGAAAGATATTGTATATAATAAAAAAATATATAATATATATAAATATTTTAATTGAAATATGCTTATTTATTTATAGGTGACTTTGATAGATACAGAGTTGGAAAAATAATATATATATATATATATATATAAATTGTGATATAATAATGTTACAACAAATAGAAAATAAATACATTAGAATTACTTGTCTTAATTTAATAACAAATTGTAACGTATTGTTTGTTTGTAAGGTATTTTTAAAATATATATATAAAAAGAAAAAGAAACATTTATTTGCGTGGATTCGAACTCAAGCATGAGTGTTCTTAAACTGGCCAAAGTAGCCCTCTAGCAAACCCAATATAAGAAATAATTTTTAATATATTTTATATATTTGAATTTGGTTCGGGTCAATCTGAGGGTTTTGCCCACGAATCCGAAACCAAACCAATTCAGTTCAGGTTCAGAAAAATGAACCCAACCCTACCCGAAATGCTAATCCAACCCAACCCAACCCTTATAGTTTGAGTTGGGTTGGTCTGGGTCGTCGGGTTAAATGTACACTCCTAGTTCAAACAATGAATTTTGCTTTTAGTAAGAAAAGATCATGCAATTATAATAAATAAAGTTACATTCATTTTAAATAAATTATTTTTCAAAATGAAAAAAAGTTTGAGAGAGATCCATTTTTTAATTAAATAACATTTCATTCAAAATATATATATTCGATAATACAAAAGTCTTCACATACGTTTGGTTCAACGTTGAGAATTAGTTTCAACTTGGCATAAACGGATGCCGTAAGCAAACTGTCGGACCCAGCAAAGTGGGCAGTACCAATGCGGTTAACTTGGAGCAGCTTCGCCAGTTTTTTAAGCCTAGGTTGCCATTGAGTATGTAGTCACTGTACCGAGCCATGTTTGAGGTCGGTGACGGTTTCTAATAAATGTCTAGCAGTGGTGGCGAACATATCCATTGACACAGGCATGCACATTATGTTGGTAAACTTCATTAAATAGGCGATGTCGTACAATCCATGGAATGTTATCCATCTCTGTATTGTACAAATAGGGGTTAAACTGTTTACCAAATTCTTGTGGAGCAATTCCATTGGTGGTCAGTGTATTGAAATCAAATCCCTTATTCATATCATTTTCATATCTGGTACCATAACATATTTCATATCATTTTCATATCTGTTTACCAAATTTATCACATATCTGGTACCATAACATATTTCATATCATTTTCATATCATATGACAACATATATATATATCCGTCATTCACATGTCGTATCATAATCATATCATGTCGTAAACACTTCGTGGTCATCTTGCTCCCAACTTATCATAGCCTTAACGTTCTTATACCTATCACGGTCATATCATTATATGAACGTACCTTAGTCATATCATCACAGGAACATATCCTAACGTTGTCGTTCTATCAATCTATCACAAACATATTCCTTTCTACCCATAATCTAACCGTATTCTTTTATCAATCTCTCATATTCATAGCACTTCAGTATGTAACCTAACCTTAACGTTTCATGAACGTATCTAACTCTTATCGTTACATTTCGTTTTGTGCATCCTTCTCGTATTCTATCTCAAACATATCATTGAACACATCGTACCGTAATTATTATCATACAATTCACATATTATAACATATACATAACATATCATAAGCATATCGATCCACAAACAATTCAGACATATCAATATATATGACACGTGCAGAACCACGGGGCACGTGTCAACATCAAATATAACCATGCTGATAGTAAGGCCACTTACTTGGTTGACCTTAGCCGAAGTTCATCTAACTCCAAATTAGATTTTTTTTGTCCCTCGAATTCGTTCCCACCTATATCAAGGTGTTTCACCTTATCAGAGATGATCACCAAATTACTTCCGTAATTCTAATTTTTAAATTTTGTTTAGTATTTCACAAATTGTTAATTTTTTAATTTAGATTTAATATTTGTTGGGATATAAATATTTCTAATTATATGATGCCTATCGACATACAATTTATTAAATACTATACTCTATATTTAAAAATTAATTTATAAATGAGAATATATTTTAGAATTACTTTATAAATGAGAATATATGTTTGTTGTTATATTCAGGGTATCAACCATTTAATACTTTCCAAGTCTTCCATGCATTTCTCTTCTCTTATTTTGTTAGCGGTATTGTGTGCCTTCTCTCTAATTTTCTTTCCGTTTTCACTGTGTTGATAAATATTATTAGCCAATTCCCTTTTTCTGTTTCCGTTTTCATTGTGTGATAAATATTTTTGCTCAATTTTTAATCATTCTTTCAAATCCTCTCTTTAATTTTCTATCTGTAATTCTATTTTTCTCTTTCTGTGTTTTCAGTGTGTTGATAAATATTCATTCTTACTCCCAAATTTTGTTTTTTCTATGTATTCCTTCTTTTTTTTTTCTTTTGATTGTGATAACTACTAGATTTCTTCCTGTATTTCCTTCTGTTTCTACCTGTATTTCTTTTTCTGATTCTCAGTGTATTTCCTTTTTCTTTTTATCCCTGTATTTCCTTTTTCTTTCTTTTTTATGGTGTTAGCAGTATTCTAGGCTAACCCCAATTTTAATTCTGTCCACAGTTATTCACAGATATTTTTTATTTTTTAATTTAATCGATTCATTTGTCTACTGATCTACCATAATTACTTCACATAAAATTATTGACCAACAATCCTTTAGCAAAGATGTAAAATATAATTGGTTGTGATTTTATAGAAATGAAATTAGAATAAAAGAAAAGGAAGGTTTAATATATACCTAACAAACTTGACCTGAAATCTTAAGAAATTGGGTTTGGGTTATATTCACTATTCCATTACCGCAACTGAACGTGAGCTGCTATATCAAATCTTCTGCTGCCCGCGACTAACCATGTCAGATTTCAAGTTTTTCTCTTCTTCATTGTCAGCCAATTACCTTCCCTCTCCTCTTTGACTTGTCATCGTTATTTACATTCCACCAAAGCCTACTCAATCATCGAGTATCACCACAAACCCTCGCAACAAGGAACACATTTTGCCAGAAACGAAAATGCAAGAGTCTTTATAGTTGACCAACATATGTACCTGAGTTAGTTTGATAAAATAAAAGAATAAAATAAAATAAAACTCGCTATGAATAAATTAAAAAAGTACATCCGACAATGACGTGAATATGTCAAAAGTGGTATTTGAACCCATGCCTTAAAACACTCGTCATCCTGACATTTTATCTGTATTAAAAATTTATCTCTTATTTCGATTACAATTAATTTCAACTATATTATCTTATGGAGAGTGACGGGAAACTATTGTCTTTTAAGAAAGATAACTAATTATAATCTTTTCATAAATCTTTAAAACTATTAATTTTATTTTAAAATATTTATAATATTCAATATATCTATATGTGCATGTGTGGGATATGTGTAGATAAGTACTACACATCTAACCGTGCTCGAAATCAAAAGTAGAGTCTAAAACCATGATATTTTTGTGAAAAGATTAGTTTCACCTTGATTGCATGTGATTGTATTTCTCGACCCCAATAGTGGAGCTACTTACTGAGCATTCTTCAATACTCAAGTCATGTGGTACATGTTTTTTAGGTAAGGATAATGCACCAATGAACAGATATGGCATCGCGGTACAGACCATGAAAATAAAATCAAAATAGTTACGTTCTCATTTAAATTGTAATCCTTAGGATAGATCAGTGCATATCCATTTTTAGATTGTTGTTATTTCAATTTTACACTTCATTGATGTTTACTTTTTATTTGAAAAGAATTTTGTAAATAAGTCCATGACATCGTTTGCATGTGAATATTTTTAAATAAATTTTTGCACATATTAGGTATGTCATGCATGCCGTGTGTCACGGTCATGCTCGTCTAAGGCATGATGCCCATGGCCGCATGCCCATGGCAAGCCAAACTCTTTATGTCTTTCCATGTTCTAGTGTTTTACTTTTGTATTTCTAGGAAGTATGACAAAATCATGTCTAGGCCTGCCAGACATGAAATGCCTCAAAATCTACTATAGGCAGATATGACTAGTTGTCAACTTGTATGGAAAGGAGTGAATTCCAACTCATGATATTATGTTCCCAACTCCCTATTTGGTCAAGTCCCCAAAATGGTAGGCATATTGAATCGGCTAACAGAGCCATTCTCACCCATGTAAATTAAAGGACAATCCCTCACAGGCAAGAGTTCATAACTCACTCAGGATTAAGATCGAGTCGCATATGATCATCATGTGAAATATTAATCTTCTCAATTAACGAATTTATAAGGAGAGATTAAATATTTCTTGGTCCAATCTTATACAAACTCATTGTATAGGATACCCCCACTTACATGCCTCCACATGAACGATTTGGATCAAATCATTTGTAACGATTACAAAGTGGGCCGTATCAATAGTATTACCAGGATAAGGCACCCAACCTTATCCATATACTATAGACTCTTTAGATTATTACTTGAACATGATCCTCTTGTATGTCAATCACATACGGTTCAAGATTACATTAATAACCTTGAATTTTCATACAATGGATAACAATTAAATGACAAATAAAATAATAAAAATTATTGTTAAAAACTAAATAATTAATTACGAGGCTTTAGGGCATAAATCCCAACAAATATGATGCCATCTTGGTTATCGTAGACCGATTCTCGAAGTACGCGACATTTGTTCCCACTCCCAAATTATGCTCGGCTGAACTAACAGCCCAACTATTTTTCAAACACATTGTGAAGTTATGGGCATTCCATCGAGCATCATCAGCGATAGGGATGGTAGATTCATTGGCACATTATGGACCGAGTTATTCGCCTTCTTGGGAACGACGTTAAACATCTCCTCGAGCTATCACCCTCAAACCGATGGACAGACAGAACGGTTCAACTGCTTACTCAAAAAATACTTACGTCACTTCGTTGACGCTCGCCAGAAGAACTGGATACAGCTGCTAGATGTCGCTCAATTATGTTTCAATTGTCAAACGAGTTCGTCTACGGGAAAGAGCCCCTTCGAAATTGTAAGTGGACGACAGCCGGCTTTGCCCCATATTATTGATCATCCTTATGCAGGAAAAAATCCTCAAGCTCAAAACTTAACCAGAGAATGGAAGTAGATAACAGATATAGCCCGGGCGTACTTGGAGAAAGCTTCCAAGCATATGAAGAAGTGAGCGGACAAGAAGTGTCGCCCTCTCCAATTTCAAGCAGGAGACCAAGTCCTCTTTAAGTTAAGGCTAGAACAGATCAGATTTCGTAACCGAAAGGACCAGAGACTATTTCAAAAATATGAAGGCCCGGTTGAAGTCCTTAAAAAGATCGGGGCTACTTCTTACAGAGTTGCGCTACCCACATGGATGAAAATCCACCCAGTAATTCATGCGAGCAACTTGAAGCCCTATCACCCTGACTCAGACGACGATCAGCGAAATATAATCACTAGACTGAGCATCGATCTGTAACAAAGAGACACCAAAGAAATAGAGGAGATCCTAGCCGACAGGGTTAGGAAGATAGAAAGACTTGTACGGAAGATTCACGAATTCCTTGTCCAATGGAAGAATCTCCCTACGAAAGAAAGCAGCTGGGAATGCGCCGAAGCTCTGGACTCCGTCGCCACCCACATCGCCAGGTTTGAAAGTAGTCGGTTGACAGAGACGTCAACCAATTAGGTGGGGGAGGATGTCATGGTCATGCTTGTCCAAGACGTGTTGCCCATGGCCGCATGCCCATGACAAGCCAAACCCTTTATGTCTTTCCATGTTCTAGTGTTGTACTTTTGTATTTCTAGGAAGTATGACGTTTCGACAAAATCATGTCTAGGTCTGCCAAACATGAAATGCCTCAAAATGTACTAGAGGAGGATATGGCTAGTTGTCAACTTCTACCTATCAATAGTTATATACTGTGAGCCATGGTTGTTTCTTTTTTGCTTGCATATATAACTCCTCTTTCAAAATCTCTCTTTCGAAAATCTCTCTACCCTCACTTTCTAAAACCTTCTTCTTAAACCGAGGCCAGAGGCTCGAGCATACGTCGCTTGACCGTAGGCGACGTAAGAATGAATTGACTTAGCTCACTTATTGTTAGAAAGTGAGTGTCGCACATCAAAAGTGCGATTGTGACACCGTGCGACTTTATTTTATTAGTAATAATAGGGTCATTACAATTTACAACTTCTTTTGAAAAACATAAGACATGTGCGTATAAAATACTAAGCAATCAACCTACTTCTTGGCTCTATATTGCTTTATGTCTAAATTAATTTATATGTCATATCTGGTCCTTTTTCGCAATCTAGGACTAGAATTTCAAGTTTTATCTCATACGTTATCCAAAGATAGCTTCTAAGTGTTAGTCGCTCAATCAAGCTTATCTGAGAGCTCTAAGATTACAAAATTCTATCACCTAACCTTATCGAGGCTTTATCATTACATTGGGTCTCTTTGGATCCGTCATTCTCAATTTCTCAAGTTCTAGTTCATCGGGACTCGGTTCTAATCATCGACTCACTACTGGGATATGTTATGAGTTCGTGGACTATCTAGCCAACCATTTGCTATTCTTTATAGTTGATGTTGTTCTTATGTACTCTATGCAAGAGTTCAAGACGTGCCCTCTTAAACCTAGGGTTCATAGTAAATTGAGCGCAATTTGTACTCTCCTTATAGTGTTAGGAAGACTCGCTATTAAGCCCAACTAAAGCTCCCTTGACAGTTACTTATCAAGTGTTAATCAGTGCTCTTCCAATGGTACCTAACAAGCTCACTACTAGGTGCAATCTATGTTCTCTTGATAGTTCTACGTAGGCTCGCAATTAAGCACAACTGTAGCTCTCTTGATAATTACTACTCATGATACCCTTACTCAAGGTACCTATTAGCCATCTCAAGGTACCCATGGTTTCATCATCTTAGGGCTACAATCCTTATCTAATGACTCGTTAATCATGGTACGAATGCAGGTCCTTGTCCATTTGGATAAAATGTTATTATCACTAACTACATCTCTCTTAATAGTCTCTTACATTATACTACTACACATAACCCTAGACAATTGAGGTGAGTTCACGATTATGGTTGCGTCGCAATCATCTCCGTATAGTACACAAGTCACCAACCATTTTTGTAGTAATATTATCAGCGTTCACAAACTTGATAACCCAACATTTTTGTAGATAGTCGAATAAGACATTTTCTCTTAAATCAATCATGAGGTTCAAAGGGCATACAATTATGCCTAATCAAAGCCTCTATCGACTCATCCATCTCATCATGATCTCGAACCATTCACTTCGACCTGAAGAGTTCATCAATTGCATATTCATGCATAATCAAGTTCCAATCAACTATGTGATAGTCTCGGTGACCAATAACAACATACTTATACTCGCTTGGGTCTAATCAAACTCAATCAGGTCATGAGCATTTAGTCAAAATATATTTATGCTTAATAGGTCTTAACCATGCTTAACTATGTCGTCTAAGTTTAACCATAGTACATTCGCACTCAATTGGGCTTAGTCATGCTTAACCAAAACATCAAGGTACACTAACAGCAGAATCATGCATCATGCATGACTAAAGTCTATTCTTTCCAATCGAGTCCTTAGAGTATAATACAACATGTTCATGTTTAGTAGAATCTAAATCATGTTTTTATACTCATCCGAGTTCATATTATAACGTGGAAGATCCCAATTAAGTTAATCAAATTTTAAACAAGTTAATTCAATCATTACTCAATGATAAGACATTCAATTTTAAACTTAATTTGTCCTAAAATATATCTAATCGGGTTGTACACCCTTACGAGTGTCCCTATCGTATCATGCCATTAGTAGTATGTCCTCGACTCTTGACCAAATCTTGATACTATTAATGTCTAACTCTCGAGTTCTTACCTTCACATCACATCCTCTTCTGAGATTATTTAACTTGTGCCACCAACAACGCTTAGCTATTGCAGCCTAACTACAATGACCTCCCTGTTAGGATCACACAACAACACACACTCGATCAATATGAACACAAATAACAGGAGAAAGAAAAATCAAGGATGAACACAAATAACAGGAGAGAGAAAAATTGGTTGGCTTTTTTGCCCTTAATCTCAAATTAATTAATTTTAATTAATTAATTAATTGATGTTTTGATAATAACAAACCTACATTCAATTATTAACCATTTTCAATATTTTGTCCAAAGTGTAAGGTTGAGAATAACGATTTCAACGCCTTTTTTGGTTCACTCAAAATTAGAGCTAAAACGAAGAAGTTTCAGTCAAAACAAGATACCCGACGTGATGATGCGGCGGCAAAATTGTCATCATGGACCGGTGGTAAAATTGACATCATGGACCAATCGAAATATGACATTTATAACTTTGATAGAATAACAAATAGGGGAGTTTTCAATTACTCTTAAATGGAAAGAAAATTATTTGAATTATAAAAATTATTTCAATTACATTTATAAAAGTTTTCGGTTACTCTTAAAACAAAATTATTTGAATTATAAAATTATTTCAATTACATTTATAAAAAAATTTCAATTACTTTTAAACCGTTACTCACGTTACTTTCATTAACATTTTTTTTTTATATTATTACATTTATTATATATATATATATATATTTATATATTTATATATTTTTATATATATATACAATAAAAATGAATTTAAAATGTTTTTAATATTTATTTAAAATTATATATATATATATATATATATATATATATATATATATATATATATATATATATATATATATATATATATATATATATATAATTATATAATTAAATAAATGAAACATGTGGTCTACAGTTTTTCATGATAAATTTAAATATATATATATATATATATATATATAATAAATATTATTTTTCGTGTGCTCGTTTCCGTTTACATTTTAGTGGTCCGTATCAATTTCTATTTTTATAACTTGTTCACTCTTTAAACTCATCACTTCTTCGTATTTTTCACAAAACACAACACACAAACTTCCATAGTTTCTTCGATCTAAACCTTTTTTTTAAAGCCTCTATTGTTGCTCTCTCCAAAGCTTCCAATTTTATGTCTTATTTATCTTATTCCAAGGAGAGATGTTTATTGTATTATGAGAAAATAGTTGTGAGGTGCGCGATCAAATTGTAAATCTACTCTTTCAGAGAGTTGTGGTGTGTTTCTACAAAAATTCAGACAATTGTATCGGTTTGATCCTGAGCCATTGAAAGGATTGAGTTTGCTCTTGAACTCGTAAAAAGAGCGGTGTAGCGGTTGGGCTCTGATCCGTGGAAAGAGTCAAGAAAGGTTTATTCAAATTCACAAGAGGCGCTTGGGGAGTGGAGTAGGTCGAGTTTGACAGAACCACTATAAAACTACGGTGTTATATTTTCTAACCCTTCCTATTTAAATTCTAAATTGTTATTAAGTTTTATTGCATGTTATTATTGTTGTTAAAAAAAAAATTTAATCACGTTTAAATTATTATATTGTTGAAACCCTATTCCCCTAGGGTTGCCATATGGATCCAACAATTGGTATCAGGTTGCTCTTATTGATTTTTTTATATAAACTTTATTTTTATAGCTTATGGCAAATCTAGGTGTTAAAAATGGTTTTTGTGAAGGACAATCAACTTCTAGACCTCCTTATTTTGATGGAACAAATTATACTTATTAGAAAGCTAGAATGAAAATTTATTTGCAATCGATTGATTATCAATTTTGGTTAAATGTTAGTAAAGGCCCTAACATTCCAATAAAAAATGTTAATAATATTGAGGAGCTTAAATTAGAGAATGAATTTGATGAACATGATATAAAAAATGTTCTTTTGATGCTAGTGCTATAAACGGTCTTTATTATGCCATAAGTAATGATGAATTTAATAGAGTGCTAAAACTGTCTTTATTATGCCCTAAGTAATGATGAATTTAATAGAGTACATATGTGTTGTTCACCATATGAAATTTGGAAAACTCTTGAAGTAACTCACGAGCAACAAATCAAGTGAAAGAAACAAAAATTAGCATGTTAGCTCATAATAAAATGGATGCAAATGTAAGTGATGAAGAAGTAGCAAATTTTTGCTTCATGGGTTATAGTGACAAAGAGGATGAAGTCATGGCTCAGGGTAACAAAGAGGATGAAGAAGACGAGGTAATTCTTGAATCTCATTCTTATGATGAATTATTTAATGTTTTTGAGGAAATGCAACTTGATTTAGAAAACTCCATTAATTGATAAAATTAAATTTCTTGAGCATGATTGTTGTGAAAAAGATAAGTTAATTGAATTATTCAAAGAAAATGAATTAAATACTATACAAGAATTTGATAAGGCTAAAGAGTCTATTAAAAAGTTAACTATAGGTGCTAAAAAATTAGATAAAATAATTGAAGCGAGTAAGTCTTATGATGATAAGACAGGATTAGGCTATATTGATGAATGTTCTACTCTTCAAGTTCTAAAACAATATTTGTTAAAACATCCCCATTATGTCTAAGCCTAACACATGCAAATTTGTACCTCAGTATGATAAATTTAGATTTGTGCCTATATGTCATTATTGTGGTGTTGGAGGTCATATTAGACCTAATTGCTTTAAATTGAAAAATTCTCAAAACATTCCTTTTTTGGAAGAAAATTTTCTCAAAATATAAAATATAAAATTTAACAATGTTTTAAGAAATAATTTTTCTATTGAAAATAGAATACATAAACTGAGTCCCACAAATAAATTTCTACATGATGTGGTTTGTTTCTTGTGTGGTAAGTTTTTTAATATGAATGCAAACATCCTAAATTTGTGAAAACTAATTTGTTAGGACCCAAACAAGCATGGGTACGGTCAATTTTGAATATCTTTGTTTATAGGTTTATTTGAAAGCCTCCAACAAAAACGAGTGGTATTTGGATAGTGGTTGCTTAAGACACATGACGGGAAACCAATCCAAGTTTGTGAGTCTTTCCAAAAAGGATGGTGGCTTAGTAACTTTTGGTGACAACAAGAAAGGTAAAATAATTGGTAAGGGTACTATAGGTAATGACTCTTGTACTCTTATTGAAAATGTACTTTTAGTTGATGATTTAAAGTCTGAGTACTTAGCATTAGTCAATTATGTGATAAAGGTTTTAGAGTTATATTTGATAAAAATAATTGCATAATTGAAAATGTTAGTGATAGAAAAGTGTTCGTTTGTTGGAAATAGAGATAATAATGTGTACCTTATTGATTTAAATGATTGTTCTATAAATGATAAATGTCTTTCGACTTTGCATGATAATTCTTGATTATGGCATGGTTATAGCATAGAAGATTAGGACATGCTAATATGCATCTGATTTCAAATATCTCAAAAAAATTCATTAGTTAGAGGCCTTCCTAAATTTAAATTTGAAAAACATAAAATCTGTGATGCTTGTCAACTGGGTAAGCAAACCAAGTCCTCTTTCAAATCTAAAAATGTGATTTGTACTACTGGACATCTTCCACTATTACATATGGACTTATTTGGTCCTTCTAAAATAGCTAGCTATGGAGGGAATTACTATGTCTTTGTGATAGTCGATGATTTCTAGAGATCTACTTGGTTTTGATGATAAAACATAAAAATGATGTTTTGAAAAGATTTTCTAGTTTTGTAAAACTAGTTCAAAATGAAAAAGGTTTTTTAATTACTAAAATTAGGAGTGACCATGGAAGAGAATTCGATAGTGTAGCATTTGAAAATTTTGATTTTCCACATCATGTCTATACGAAAAAGGCTCTTTATTGCTTAAAACAAGCTCCAAGAGCTTGGTACGATAGACTAAGTAATTTTCTTATTGAAAATGATTTCAAAATGGGTAAGCTCGACACTACTCTCTTTATTAAAATTAAAGAAAAAGACTATTAATGCAAATATATGTGGATGATATTATATTTGGTTCTACTGATCCTTCTTTAGGTGAAAATATTCTAAATATGTGGATGATATTATATTTGGTTCTACTAATCGTTCTTTAGGTGAAGAATTTTCTAAATATGTGGATGATATTATATTTGGTTCTACTAATCCTTCTTTGGTGAAGAATTTTCTAAATGTATGCATAATGAGGATGGGAGAGCTCAGTTTCTTTCTTGGACTTCAAATCAAACGACTGAAGGATGATATCTTCGTAAATCAAGAGAAATACAAAGGATTTACTCAAAATGTTCAAAGTTCAATGAAGGTAAGATTGCAAAAACTCGAATGAGCACATCTACCAAGCTTGACAAGGATGAAAAAGGTAATGTGTAGATATAAAATCTTATCGAAGTATGATTGGATCTTTACTCTACTTGAGAGCTAGTAGACCTGATATGTCTTTGTATTAAGTTTAAATATTTGCTTATATTTGCTTATATTTGCCTATATTTTGCCTATATTTTGCCTATATTTGCCTATGGCTATGCTTATATTTGGTAGGATATTCGGATGCGGTTTCTTGGTTTAGTAAAAAGTAAAATTCGGTTGCCTTATCTACTACCGAAGCAAACCACTATGAACTTGAATTAGTAAACTACGGTGTTATTGTTATTAAAAAAAAATTATCATGTTTAAATTATTATATTGTTGAAACCCTATTCACCCCTCTAGGCTTGCCATATCGATCCAACAAAATCAAATAGGAATATTGGCTAAACGTTTTATTGATGACTTCATGCATATAACCAAGAATGAATACAGATAATGAGTATGTACATCTTGTAAGACTAATGGGTATATATAGAGTTTCAATTTACTAAATATAGATTTACCAAATCTGTCGTAAACATCTATCATATATATTTTTACTCAATATCTACCTAGTATATCTTTACTAAATATCTAACGTATATATTTCTATCTCTACCAGATTTTTACTAAATATCTATCAAAGCGGGATCTTTACAAAATATCTGACATATATATTTATATAAATCTTTACGAAATATCTACCATATATATTTCTACTAGATCTTTACAAAATGTCTACCATATATATTTGTGCTAGATCTTTAGTGTAAATAGGCATCATGCTCCAAATCTAAATAAGTAGTGCCTTTATATTCTTATTGTAACTTCCACCAGCGTTGACTTGTTCTACGAATTCTAACTTCAAGCCTTTCACATAATATGGGTATAAACTACAACTTCCTACATTGAGCATATGGAATGAGTTAGTTAGATTTTTTTTTCTAAGGTGATCCTACCATTCATGGCATCATGTTAGTCATGTTTATTCTTTTCCCAAAGTCTGAAATTATTTTAAGGGTTTTCCATACTCACCCGAAAAGCCTTAACCACAAGTATAACTTATGGATCATTGCTCGACTCTACATGTATTTTTTTTATGTTCTTTTGTCCAATTCTTTGGCGATATTCGTTATTCAACGCTCCTTCGATGCCCTTTATGTCCTTAGTTCATATGTTCTAAATAATGGAAGACATTGCGTAATTGATTCATCAGGTTCGATACATCTATAAACTTATACTAAATATCTAGAAACTTATACTAAATCTCATATGGCTTCAAAACAAGTCATTCTAGTTGATCATTGGCTGACATATTGTCCTTCTTAATGCCAACATTTAGGAGTGTCTACTTGTCAGACTTTGCACTCTCGTGACATGTTACACCACATTAAGGGGCAAAACTATTAATCCTTGTTTACTCCCGACCTTTAGTATGAAACTTGATGATTTTCTCATACCATTATATATTTGTTGTCATGCACATCCTTGAGCATGACCTGTCGTCGTGGTACTTCCGATGGTTAAGTTTCGTTTTCATATTAAAGACAAAGTGGAAACTGTGCATATCTTCTCAAGGCTTAGTTCGGCTCACTTGATACTTATGTATCTTATTGTATAATCAAGCTTGATTTTTCTACGGGTTGTCAAAGTCATAAGGTTTTCTGTCCCAAGATCCAAAGGTTCTCATTCTTCTAGTCTTGTCATATCTGTTGGACTCCGAACTTATAGGAGTACTAACAACATCATATTCCATTTTACTCATCCAATGGTTCTTAGTTCTTATTTCTAGGTAACGAGATGTCTAGCATCTCATAGTATTATTGTCACAACTTGATTTTTAAGTTTTCAGGAACACGGATCACTATGTGGGCTGACTCGATGAGTACAAATACAGTAAAATTTTACACTTTTTAGACAAAAGACTCAAATGTTTTAAAAACATAAAACATACATACATCACATATTTACAATATGCAAAATAGTTTTGAGTTTAAATACATAAGAGAAAAAAATACAAATTAAATAGCACAAAACTAATACAAAACCGTGGAAGCTCTCGATTCTAGGTTTGTCTCTCTATGACACATATTTCAAATAAGCTCTCATCCTCCACTAGCTTCTATTCATTATCTAAAAAATATGTAAAAAATAGAGTGAATATAAAACTCAATAAGTAGCTTACTCGTAGGCTGTTAATCATGTTCAGGATTGATGCTAGAGTACCAGACTCTTAACCTGACCATAAATCTTATAAGAGGGTTCTGTTTTGAAGACCTTGGTCCTAGAGTTCTAAGTTCATAAGACATGAACACAAGTTTATAATTCTGGGCTTGTGAGCTCTTTATCTTGTTTAATAAGTTACCTAGCCTTGCCTCACACTTATATGATCCCTTATTTTTGGACGGGTTTAAGGAGAGTGGATTCTATCGAGTTGTCTTCATCCACTGCATACACAATGCATAACATACCGTTCTTAACCACCCTTACATTCCTCTATGTCCCCCATGACATAGTTCTAATGTCCCATGCTTGGGATTTAGACCAGAATATGGCATCTAGGGCTTGTATTCTCCTACATCCCCTTAGACTATTCGGCTATCCTAACATTTAGCTTGCAATATTTTTTAGTACAATAACGATTTTATTGTGATGACAAGCTTTTAGCAACTAATTTATCTCTAAACTTTCGATAAATTTATGCATGAAAATATAAAAGAAATGTTAAAAGTGGGATCTAAACCCACACCCTCTTATGAAGACCAGAACTTGAGTCAGGCGCCTTAGACCATTCAGCCATCCTGACATTTAGCTCGCACTATTTTTCGTACAATAGTTGCTTATTTCTGAACATATTATAACTTAGACACATGGTATTTAATTATAGAATAAGACTTCTGAATAATATAAGATGCATAATGAACAAAAGACTTATGAGATTTGTCACACCTGCATACTTCATTTTTATTCTTAATAAAATTAAAATTTTATTTAATTTACATACTTTATTTTTATTCTTAATAAAATCAACCGTTGGTTCTTTGTATCAACCGTTAATTTCCTAATCTAGCAGCTTCAAAATTAATATGTTCACGGTCTTACTCCCTCGAAACATAACTCTGGAATATTCATTGATTTAAACTAAAAAAACAACAAATTTATCTCGACCCCTTTTGACTCACAAATTCGTACTCATCTACCTCTTTTAGACTCTTTTATATTTTGGTAGGTACATGTTTTTGCATTATTATTTTCTAAATGATAATCAGAGCTTCTTGTAAATGAATTGTTTATTGAACTATATTCAAACTAGTATGCTGTTAAAGAATCAATTTTTATTTCACTATCACCTAATAGTAAAACTTGACTTGAGATCTTATAAAAATTGGGTTTGGGTTATATTCACTATTCCATTACCGCAACTGAAAGTGGGCTACTATATCGAATCCCCCGCCTTCCGCTCGACAAACCATGTAAGATTTCAAGTTTTTCTATTCTTCATTGTCAGCCAATTACCTTCCCTCTCGTCTTTGACTTGTCGGCATAATTTACATAACACCAAATCCTATTTTAGAGAGATTAACATTCAATCATATATTTTTTGGATTATTATTTTATTTTCATCCATATGTTTGAAATATTCAACAAAACAATTGTAATTAAATATTGAACTTAGATGCAATAATATACCCCATGATCGTTACTTTTTTTTTTTTCAATGTAGAAGAAGACATGTATTCAATAAATATGTATTTTGATGTTTACGGTAAGCTCAAACAAGTAATTTTTCTAAGATTAAAGGTCTCACTCTCTGATCATCCTTCACGATTCCATTGAATGCAACATCTAGAGGGTTCCCTATCTAAACCTGATCCAGTCGTTGTTTGTGCACAGCCTAGGCTTAAATCAACCCTACTACTTATTATCTATAGGAAAAGTTCACACAATCATTCTACCTAGAGCTAATGTACATCTAACTATGTATATAGTAACACAAGTTCAATGCAGCGATAACATCCATCAAGCACTCAGAGCGCAAATACACAAATATCTCATTCACCGACATAGTATGATTACGTACAAGAAGTAGAAATGTATTTCAGGAAGGTATACAATTCTCAATTAACAAGTCCATAACTCCATAAGCACATGATATTCCGAGTCTAACCACCTAGGATTAATTTTCACTAGCATGCATGCATCACCAAGAGCATCGTACCAGTATTACTTCCTAATTCTATGTGCTTACTTACAAGTTTGTCGTGCAACTTCTCAAATTCTGTGTGCTTACTTACAAGTTTGTACTTCGCAAATGCAGTTTACTAGCCAAAAAAAATTAGCAAATTTTCTTGGAAACCCTTGGAGGAACCTATTTGAGGTAAAAATAGGGTTGGTAAAAATAGGGTTCCCAAGTGCAGTTTATACAATGTGGTGACTACTAAATGGTTTCTAGTTAACATTTGATGGTAAACTTAGGTCAATTGGCTATGATTCACATTTGTATCCTATAATGAGACGATAGATAAGAGGGTCGTGTCCTAGATAATTTATGTTATATGGTGCCCTAAGGATACCATGTGCGGGGATGATTAGGAGATCTCTAACTATCCCTTGGTCGTGAACTTATTTGGGTAAGAGTAAGATGACCTAAAGATTCTAGAGGTTATCAAAAAGATTTATCCCTCGGGATTTTTCTATATCTCGGAAGATATTCATAAAATTTGTAGATTGTATGAGTTTATTCTAGTTTACACAAAATGGGTAGTAATCACTCATGTTCCAAACCGAGAGGATCGTTTGAAAATCGCATATTCAAAATTAAAAATTCTCAATGTCACGAATCTAAATCAGATATATCTTTCTCAAAAGCCTTTGTACCATATCAACTACAAATTACCCATAAAAGCTATTAAATGAAGAAAATAAGACATAACATAAATAATATTAAATGTAGTTCAACTACCAAACACAAAAAGTCTTCAAATCACTTTCTAATGTCAAGTGATATTTATTGCCACTCGATTCATTTCTTGTTTTTATACTTAAATTTTCTTTACATTGCTTCTTGTAATTGCTCCTTTGGATACATGCAATTGAAAGTACAGTGCAAAATATCATACTCATTAAAAATATTAATTCTCATAAATGGTTCATAAGGGACATTTTTGTCATTTTTGTCCTAATCTTGGTGTATGTTCTAAATACATTAAAATGCTTTAAAATTAGACATATTCATATATGAATAAATAGGTTTCATATAAAATTTTAAGTTATTTAGGGCTCATTTGGACCATGAAAAATCATAAGGACATCGTAAGGACATTTTAATCATTTTGCCCCTATCTATGGTTTGGCAAATAAATATGCTCTTATGTCCATCAAATCATCTATTAAATTTTATATATAGTGGATGACATTTAGTTGGTCAATTTCATACCTTATGATTTTCAAGCAAAACATACACTTTAGGTCAACTCATGATTGGTTGTCTAGTCCATCAATTTTTACTTATTTTCAAGTTAACTTATGGTTTTATGGCAATACCAAGAGATTCCTATAATTATTTCTTTAGGAAATACCAAAATGGCTACTTACTTATTCGGTTGTGATCGGGACCTCAATTTTCACACCCAAATGCTCAAATCCCTCAAAATTTTCACGTACAAGACTTGAAGGTGTCAACATTAAGGAACAAAAAGGATTTAGGCACGAACCAGTTTAGAAATAGACTAAATTACTAAACTCATTATGAAGAATCATTTTTGGGTGACATGACCGGTTCAACGAGATGCAATTTTCTATTTGGTGGCTTAATCATAAGAATTTCGAGATTAAATGTGTTTTTCTTGGAGCAATTTATGTTGGGAGACCTCTTGAGAATTTTCGTAGCAAACATGTGAGTAAAGAAAAACATGCTGGAATGACTCATATTGGTTTGTGAAGATAGTTTTCACTCTTAGAAGCGAGGAGTTATAACCTTATGTTGAACATGCGGTTAATGCTGTTTCGGAAGTTGATTTAAGGTAAAAATTAGCATTCTCAAGCAAATTTAAGGCTGAGTTATAACCTTCTTTTAACCATATTTATCAATTTTGTATTCACATTAAAAAAAAAGATATGATTAACAAGAGTGAGAGAAACAAAAAAAAATTAAAATTTAAAAGGTGTGTGACCCTTCAAACATTTTACCCCACATATTTGAACATACAAAAATAGAAGAAGGTGATCTATAACAGCCCAAACTCATAAGTCGAATTGTCTGCTTTGACACGTTATGTATCATCGTCTACTTCACGATTTTAAAATGCCTCTTTAAGGAGAGGTTTCCATATCCTTATAAGAAATGCTTCGTCGTCACTAACACATCGGCTGATGTCTGCCGTTGATATCATTTGTAACAACCAAAACTTTTAATAGCTCAAACTCACCAACGTTGGACTTGAATTGTTATAAACGGTAGAGGAGAACGGAAAATAAACCATTCATTATAAGACATGTCAACTATCGTGTCTACAAAGGTACAATTTTATTTAATTTACATACTTCATTTCTACGAGATCTGTCGGAGAGGGGAACGAAACATTAGTTACAAAAGTGTGAAAATCTCTCCGTAACAGACACGTTTTAAAACCGTGAGGCTGACGACGATACGTAACGGGCCAAAGCGGACATTATTTTCTAGCGGTGGGTTTGAGTTGTTACAACATTTATACTTTATATTTTTATATAAAATCAAGACTTTGATATTTTGGTTGACGTCAATATTTTATTCTCCGATAATAATTTAGATATTTTATTAACACGTAGCCATTTTTATATTAACGTTTCCATATAATCGAGAACTCAAACGATTAATAGACTTTTTATTAGAGTTATATAATCATCTAACACATTTCTTGGTCCACCCTGTTGGAAGCCTAGTGTCACGATCATGCTTGTCCAAGGCGTGTTGCCCATGGCCGCATGCCCGTTACACGCCGAAACCCTTTTCCTTGTACTACTTTACCACTTTCTTTTATTGTTTTCATGTTGTATTATTTCTTTCTTGTTTTCTTTAAGAGTATGAAGTTTCAGCGAAATCATGGCTACGCCTGGTAGACATGAAATGCCTCAAAATGTACGATAGGGGATGCGACTAGTTGTCAAATTCACCCTACCTGAAAAGTTATATACTGCTTAAGCCGTTGTTTTTGCCTTTTTGCTTGCATGCTATATAACACCACTCTCCATCTCTCTCTCATTCTTGCTTTCAAAACTCCCTTTACAAAACCTCTCTCCCTCTTTCTAAAATCTTCTCTTTAAATTGAGGCTCGAGGTTTGAATACACGTTGCCCGACCGTAGGCAACATGATCCGAAGTTGGCTTAACTCATCAGTGCTGGGAGTGAGTGTCGCACGCCAAATCTACGTCCTCGCTAACACATGGTTCACCTGGTGTCTAGCTCTGATATCATTTGTAACAACCCAAAGTTGTGACCGTCCAAACTCACCAAAGTTGTCAACCACTGTTACTACAAAGGATATTCGTAATTTATCTCAACTCCTTTTGACCCATCTACCTCTTTTAGACTCTTGGTACATGTTTATGCATTACTATTTTCTAAATGATAATCTGTACGTGAATTGTTTATTGGACTATATTTAAACTTATATGTTGTTAAAGAATCAATTTTTATTGACTTGAGACCATTACCTCATCCGTACGTGAGCCCTCTGATGAGTTCCATTATATAATATTAAACATTAGAGAGATAATTGACCATTTATGTTAGAATATGTTAAAAGTGGGATTTGAACCCACCTCTCACGAAGACTAGAACTTGAGTCTGGTGCCTTAGATCACTCGGTCATCCTGACATTTAACTTGCAGTATTTTTCAGTACAATAACGATTTTTTTGTGATGACATGCTTTTAGCAACTAGAACGAGCTTGAATGAGAGCCTAGATGCTATTTTTGAAAATCTTATGACTTAGACACATGGTATTTTTTTAGATTAAGAGTTATGAATGATATAACATGTATGATGGATAAAAGACTTAAAAAGATTTAAGAGCCTACAAGTAAGCTACTTACTAAGTATTTTCATATTCATTCATGCTACTCTGTTTTCATATAGACTTGAGCTACACTACCGAGATAATTGTGTACACAAGCTATGAGGCTATAGGAGTCAAGATAGATTCGAGTCATAATTTAGGCTCATTTATATTTTGATATGTACATGTTTTTGCATTATTATTTTGTTAACGATAATAAAATCTTCTTGTACGTGAATTGTTGATTGAAATATATCGAAACTTGTATACTGAATTGCATGATTTTAAATTATTAAAATTAAAGAATCAATTTTTATTTCGCTATTAGATAGTAGCAAAACGACTTGAGATCTTAAAAAATTGGGTTTAGTTTTATTCACTATTCCATTACCGCAACCGAACGTGAGCTGCTATACCGAATAGCTCACTGCCCGCTCAACAAACTATGTAAGATTTCAAGTTTTTTTGATAAGCGCTAACAAGCTGAATTTTTGCAAGGCTAGAGGCCCTACTAGTATCTATTAAGATATAATATTTGGAGAATATATAAGTTATGGAATATATCTTAATATTTGTAATCAGTTAATATTCTTTCATTTATGATTTGATTAGTAGTATATTTTATTTTATTCTCACTATTTAATTAGTTTATATTTTTCTTATTTATAGTATTAGTTGGTAGCTTGTATTCTATGTAAAGGTTATGAATATCAATGAGAAGACACACATTTGATTCCAATTCTATTTTTCTCATTCTTAACATGGTATCAGAGCACTGATCTTGGTATTCTTAAATATCAAAATTTCCTGTATGGCGGAATCAACCAATTCCAGCTTCAAAATTTCGGATGTTGACAACACATCCTTATTATATTCATCATTCTGATCAGCGAGGATATTCACTTGTTCTAATCAAATTAAATGGAACAAATTACCAATCCTAGAGCAAATCAGTTATGCATGCTCTTATTTCCAAAAAAAAAAATTGGCTTCATTGATGGCACAATTGAAGAACCATCTCAAGATGCAAATTCAACCGAATTTTTAAGTCTGGAATCAGTGCAACAGTATGATAATATCTTGGTAAACTCATTCAGTTGAAGCAGATATCGCTGAGGGTATTATTCACGCCAAGACAGCTCATCAAGTGTGGGTACTTCACGATCAAATCTCACAAAAGAATGCTCCAGAAATCTTAGATACAAATGTCGATAGCAATGATGTCACAGAGAACCATGGCACTGTCAGCATATTTCACCAAGCTCAAAGCACTCTAGGATGAATTGGAAGCGTATCGCACACCATTTACCTGTAATCAACATCAAATACATGTTTATCAACGCAAAGAAGACAAGTTGATGCAACTACTCATGGGGCTCAATGAGTCTTATAAAACGGTGAGATCTAACATATAGATGATGACTCCATTACCTAATGTGATGCAAGCCTATTCATTACTTGTACAAGAAGAGATGCAGCGTCAGGTAACTTCTGAATCTACTAAGAATTTCTCGATTGCATCAGCAATGCAGAAGAAAACAACATATTCAAAATTCGCCAAGGATAAATCATGTGAACACTGCAATAAAAGTGGTCATACAATTGATGAGTGTCGAATCCTTAAGTTTCACTGTAAATTTTGTGATAGAAGGGGACATACAGAAGATCGATGTCAATAGAAAAATAATTCTAGAAGGGTAGTACAAATCAATCAACGCAACAATCGAGGATATCGATCATCTGCAAATATGGCCGATGTTTCTCAGTTGAATACAGAAGAACAGTCATCTAATTCCATCCCAAATTTTTCTTCTAAGCAATTATAACAGATTGTACAAGCCTTATCTGCACTCAATCATCGTCCTTTTGGTAATTCTGACAATAACATCAATGTTGTAGGTTTGTTTCAAGTATCTGCATTACCTATTAACTCTACAAGTTCTAATATATGGATTCTCGATAGTGAAGCTACGGATCATATAGTATCCAAAGCTTCTGTAATGACTGAATCAAAGACTACCACCATATCTATGATAAATTTGCCTAATGGAGGGACAACACATGTGTCACATACCGGCAATGTTTCCTTTAATTCTGACCTTAAATTAAACAATGTTTTATGTGTGCATTCATTCAATTTAAACCTAATGTCCATCAGCAAACTTACCAATGACTTGAAATGTTATGTCACCTTCCATCCTGATTCTTGTGTTATGCAGGACTTGGCTACAGGGAAGATGATTGGTTCGGGTAAATAATTCGGAGGTCTCTATCATATATCTTTATCTCCAATCAAATCTTCAGCAAATCAAGTATCTCAGTCATCTGATTTGTAGCATTTACGCCTAGGTCATCCTTCTTCTTCTCGTTTTAAATTTCTAGCTAATCAATTGCATCTTAATAATGCTACTTTTTCTCATAACGGTAGTATTTGCCCATTAGCAAAATAAACTAGGTTGTCTTTCCCAAGAAGTTCAATAACAACTCATTCTGCCTTTGATCTGTTACATTGTGATGTTTGGGAACCACATAAAATTCCAACCCATTCTGGTTTGCATTTTTTTCTCACTATTGTTGATGATTTTACTCGATGTACTTGAGTTTTTCTTATGCAACACAAATCAGAAGTACATCATTTGTTAGTGAACTTTGTTAAATTCGTTCAAACTCAATTTCATACTACTCTCAAGATACTTTGATCAAACAATGAGACTTAGTTCCTATCTTTACAACCATTTTTTACTTCTTGTGGCATTGAATTTCAGCGCACTTGTGTCTATACTCCACAACAAAATGGAGTCGTAGAACGTAAGCATCATCATATCCTAAATGTAGCTAGGTCTCTTCTCTTTCAGTCACAGGTTCCACTTAATTTTTGGGGAGAATACATTTTAACTACTGTTTATCTTATAAATAGAACACTATCATCATTCTTATCTAACAAGACACCCTTTGAAGCACTCTACAAACGACCACCTACATTTCACCATCTTAAAGTTTTTTGTTGTAAGTGTTATGCAACTGTAGTAAATCCTAAGCAAAAATTTGAACCTCGAGCAATTCCTTGTGTTTTCATAGGATATCCTTGTGGTCACAAAGGTTACAAGCTGTATGACATGCAATCTAAAAAATTCTTTATCAGTCGTGATGTTAAATTTTGTGAAGATAATTTTCCTTTTTCATCAGCTTCACAAACTTTGACATCAGCTCCTTCAACTCCCATTTTACCACTTCATGATCCATCCTACTCAAGCATCCATTCTAGTCCTCCCCCTTCTATTCCTTCTATTCCTTCGTCGTCTCCTCCGCCTTCTATTCCTTCTTTAGATTCACCCACTAATTCTAATTTTATCCCACCTGATACATCAGTTCCACTCCGACGTTCTACTCGTACCAAACAGCTTCCAGTTTGTTATAATGATTATGAGATGTCTTTTGGAGCCAATCATTTAACCTCTAGCTCAAGTCCCAACACTAGCACTAGGTATCTCCTTCATCATTACCTTTCATTCTCTCGTTTTTATCCTACTCAACGTACTTTTCTAGCTCTTATTACAGCCCAGACAGAACCTAAAACCTATGATGAGGCAGTTGGCGACCCATTATGGCAGCAGACTATGAATGATGAAATTGCAGCTTTTGAACATAATCATATTTGGTCTCTCGTTCTTCTACCACCTGGCCATAAAGTTATTGGTTATCGTTGGGTATACAAGATTAAACACACAACTCTGATGGTTCTGTGGAACGTTATAAAGCTAGACTTGTAGCAAACAGATACACTCAGGTTGAAGGTGTTGATTACAAAGAGACATTTTCTCCTATAACGAAACTTACTACACTTTGTTGCTTACTCACTATTGCCGCTGCTCGAAAATGGTTCACTCATCAGTTGGATGTTCAAAATGTCTATCTCCATGGTAATATAGACGAGGAAGTTTATATGTCTTTACCACCAGGTATTCGCCGACAGAGAGAGAATACAGTATGTCGGCTGCAAAAATCTCTTTATGGATTAAAACAGGCTTCTCGCAATTGGTTCCCCATATTCTCTACCACTATACAAAATGCAGGCTACACTCAGTCCAAAGCAGATTACTCTTTCTTTCACTGTAGCTTTTATCTATGTTGATGATATTCTGTTGATAGGCAAGGATCTCAAAGAAATTTAACATCCCAAGACTAGTTTACTCGAGAAATTCCTTATCAAAGATTAAGGGAATTTGAAATATTTCCAGGCATTGAATTTTCTAGGTCTAGAGAATGAATCTTTATGTCTCAAAGGAAGTATGCTCTAGATATTCTTCAAGACACAGGTCTTACGGAGCACATCCAGAAAAATTTCCTATGGAGCAAAATCTGAAACTTTCTTTAACAGAAGGAGAAAAGTTGAATGATCCAAGTAAGTACAGTCGGTTGGTTGGCAGATTAATATATTTAACCGTTACTAGGCCTGACATAGTGTATTCAGTTCGTATGCTTAGTCAATTTATGCATGAACCAAGAAAACCACATTTGGAGGCAGCTATTCGAGTTCTGAGATACATCAAAGGTACTCTTGGTCAAGGACTTCTACTACCATATGAAAACAACTTAATATTACAAGCATATCGCGAATCAGAGTGGGGTGGTTGTCGAACTTCCAGACAGTCTATTTCTGGGTTCTGCATTTTTCTTGAAAATTCAATTATTTCTTGGAAGTCTAAAAAACAGACCAATGTTTCCAAATCATCAGTAGAAGTTGAGTATCGAGCTATTGCAAATACTTGTTTAGAGTTAACTTGGTTAAGATACATTCTCCAAGACTTGAAAGTTCCATTGTCTGAACCAACATTATTATACTGTGATAATCAAGCAGCATTACACATAGCAGTCAATCCAGTTTTTCACGAACGTACGAAACACATTGAAATAGATTGTCATATAGTTCGAGAAAAATTACAAGCTGGAATCATCAAACCGTGCTATGTTTTGACTAAAATGCAATTGACAGATAATTTCACTAAAGCTTTGGGAAGACATCTATTTGATTTTTTGACAGAGAAGTTGGGTGTGATTGACATACGCTCTCAAACTTGGGAATATTAAGATATAATATTTGGAGAATATATTAGTTATGGAATATTTCTTAATATTTGTAATTAGTTAATATTTTTTCCTTTATAGTATATTTTATTTTATTCTCACTATTTAATTAGTTTATATTTTCCTTATTTGTACGTATTAGTTGGTAGCTTGTATCCCATATAAATGTTATGAATATGAATGAGAAGTCACACCTTCGATCCCAATTCTATTTTTCTCATTCTTAATAGTATCCTTGCAAACTTTCACAAAAAAAGCTAACTTAACGAATTGATTCCAATCAAGAGCTGGTTTGAAGATGAATAATTCTTAAATCGAACTTAGAATATGTGATGGTCACTCTTAGATCCCAAGACAACTCACTCCAGAATTATCTTGATCGTGACTAATCAAATGAATCGATTTTAACATCAAATCTAAAGGAAGATTTGAAAGAAATATAACAACAAAGGGTTTCAAACACAAGGTTTTTGTATTCCACCATGATTTCAAACCTGAATATTACAGGCGTTTAAATAGACCAAAAAGATAATTCAAACATAATGTAGTTCAAACTACCAACTACAAACTACCCATAACAGTATTAAATACAAATTAAAGAAAATAACACATAACATAAATAATATTAAATGTAGTTCAACTACTGACAAAAAGTTTTCAAATCACTTTCCAATGTCAAGTGATATTTATAGCCACTCAATTATTTTCTTAATTTGATACTTAAATCTCTTTTGCATTGTTTCGTGTAATTGCTCCTTTGGATACATGCAATTGATGAGTGGTTGGATTTATATCATAATCATATCAAAACTTCATAAATTCATATATTAGTCATTCGTTAAACCATAAATAAGTACCGTGCAAAATATCATACCGTTTGGAGTTCATTAAAAACATTAATTCTCATAAAAGGTTCATAAGGGACATTTTTGTCATTTTTTCCCTAATCTTGGTGTATGTTCTAAATACATTCAAATGCTTTAAAATTATACATATTCATCTATAACTTTATAAATAGGTCTCATATAAAATTTTAAGTTATTTAGGGCTTATTTGAACCATGAAACATCATAAGAACATCGTAAGGATATTTTAGTCATTTTACCCCTATCTATGGTTTGGCTCCTAAATCAGCTCTTATGTCCATCAAGCCATCCATTAAATTTCATACATAGCCCATGTCATTTAGTTGGTCAATTTCATAACTTGTGATTTCCAAGCAAACATACCATTTAGGTCAACTCATGATTGTTCCTAGTCCTTCAATTTTTACATATTTTCAAGTTAACTTATGGTTTTATGGCAATACCAAGAGATTCCTATAATTATTTCTTTAGGAAATACCAAAATGGCTACTTACTTATTTACTCGATTGTGATCGGGACCTCGATTTTTACACCTAAATGCTCAAATCCCATCAAAATTTTCACGTATAGGACTTGTAGGTGTCAACATTAAGAAACAAAAAGGATTTAGGCACGAACCAGTTTAGAAATAGGCTAAATTACCAATCATATTATTAAGAATCATTTTTGAGTGACATGGTCGGTTCAACGAGATGCACTTTCCTTTTTGGTGGCTTAATCATAAGAACTTCGAGATTAAATGTGTTTTTCTTGGAGAAATATTGTTGGGATACCTCTTAAAATTTTCGTAGCAAACATGTGAGTGAGGAAAGACATGCTGGAATGACTCATGTTGGTCTGTGAAGATAGTTTTCACTCTTAGAAGCGAGGAGTAAGTAACCTGACAATATCATCAGGGGAATATTAGGGCCATTAAGTGCCAAATCCAGATTTCGAATCTTGGACATGGGTCGTTACAAGTAGGGTTTAACATTTCACCCCATACAAAAATAAAAGAAGATCTAAAACAGCCCAAACTCATCAGTCGAATTGTCCGCTTTGACACATTATGTAACATTGTCTATTTCACAATTTTAAAACGCGCCTTTAAAAAGAGGTTTCCACACCCTTATAAGAAATGTTTTGTCCTCACTGACACATTGTCTGATGTCTGGCTTTGATATCATTTGTAACAACTAAAACTTTTAATAGCCGAAACTCACCAACGTTAGACTTGAATTGTTACAAACGGTAGAGGAGAACTGGAAATGAACGATTCATTATAAGACTTGTCAACTACCATTTCTACCAAGGTAAATTTTTATTTAATTTACATACTTTATTTTTATTCTTAATAAAATCAAACTCAAATACAATGTTTGTGTAACGACCCTAAATTTTCTACTTAATTTAAGGTCTCTATTGTATACATATCATAAACATTGAATGCATAAATACTTAATTTAAACATTCATAAAACATACCCTTCAGCTTAAAACACAGTCATGGACTTACGTGTTTTGAAAACACCTTTAAAACGACACAACAAAATACTAAATAAAATAAATAAACGTTTAAATTAAAACATCCTATTCTAGCCTAAGTCTAAGAAAATAAATACGACTACCCTATGCATGTGCCATGGTCTCGAGTTACGATGTCGTCGTCAGCCGTACATGAATGGTTTACCTTAACCTGAAAAATGTAGTAGCACATGGCTCGAGTATTTAAAGAAATACTCAGTAAGTGACCCTACTATCGGGGGTTAAATGCAAGAACATGTGAATGCAATGACGGGACTTATCATATCAGTCTCTTTTCCTACGACACTATCCTAATGGACAGCTTGAATGTGTATCATATACTCTACACACAACCCATACGTGCGAGTATGGGCTCACCAGATAGTTCGCACACCGTTGGGCCCCTTTTCTTGTCAGATGAGCCTACTCTGGTAGCTCTCCTTCTACCGACACCCATTAGAATTAGTAGTCGTCACGGCAGCATTATGTAAAACATAATGATACTTGGCCTGCCTAGTGGATGTACGCGTCCGTACCCTCGTAATGGCATAGGGGTATCCCCTAATGCATGAACACACATAATGCATGAGGTCCCAACATTTTTCCATTTTCATTATCATTTAATACAACTCTACTAGCGTTCTGTACATATCATATCGTTTCTCATGTCATTTCACATATCATTCATCATTCATATCATATCGTTTCTCATTCTTCAGTTCTTATATCATACATAATTCTAACGGGGTTATATGTCATGTCATTTATCGTGATTTCATGTCATTCATATCATGTTGTATACACACAATTTATGAGACATAACATAACGTTTTATGCTTTTAACATAATATTTCATCATATACATATCATACCATAGCATATTGCATCACAATATGTCATTTCATAAACATGTCAATTTATCACATATCTCGTACCATAACGTATTTCATATCATTTTCATATCATATGACAACATATATAGATCCGTCATTCACATGTCGTATCATAATCATATCATGTCGTAAACACTTCGTGGTCATCTCGCTCCCTAACTTATCATAGCCTTAACATTCTTATACCTACCACAGTCATATCATTACATGAACGTACCTTAGTCATATCATCACAAGAACATATCATAACGTTGTCGTTCTATCAATCTATCACAAACATATCCCTTTCTACCCATAACCTAACCATATTCTTTTATCAATCTCTCCTATCCATAGCACTTCAGTATGTAACTTAACCTTAACGTTTCATGAACGTATCTTACTCCTATCGTTACATTTCGTTTTGTGCATCCTTCTCGTATCCTATCTCAAACATATCATTGAACAATCGTACCGTAATTATTATCATACAATTCACATATTATAACATATACATAACATATCATAAGCATATCGATCCACAAACAATTCACACATATCAATATATATGACACGTGCAGAACCACGGGGCACGTGTCAACATCAAATATAACCATACCAATAATAAGGTCACTTACTTGAATGACCTTAGCCGAAGTTCATCTAACTCCAAATTAGATTGCTTTTGTCCCTCGAATTTGTTCCCACTTATATGAAGGTGTATCACCTTATTAGAGATGATCACCAAATTACTTCAGTAATTCTAATTTTTAAATTTTGTTTAGTATTTCACAAATGGTTAATTTTTCAATTTACATTTAATATTTCTTGAGATATAAATATTTCTAATAAATCATACCTATTGACATACAATTTATTAGATACTATACTTTCATAATATATTTAAAAATTACTTAATAAATGAGAATATATTTAAGAATTACTTTATAAATGATTATATATGTTTGTTGTTATATTCACGGTATCAACCATTTAATACTTTCCACATTTCCTTATTTTATTCGGTTAGTTTTATTCTGTTATTGACCAACAATCATTTAGCAAACATCTAAAATATAATTGGTTGTGATGTTATAGAAATGAAATTAGAATAAAAGAAAATGAAGGTTTAATATATACCTAACAAACTGACTACATCTCTCTTCACAAATCTGACATATATCTAATATATAGTTTGAGGTCATTTTAGTCATTCTTCTGACATCTTTGTTGTTTTTTTTTTTTTTTTTTTTGCAGGAACTTGGTGACGTAAAATGAGGAGAGATAATGAGGAAATAATGAGAAGTTAAATGGAGAGGAGTTAGCAAGGATTGTTTTATTTATTTATTATTATTATTATTTTAAACTTTTGTTTATAATTATTTTTATTTGTTAATTTCTTTGCTTATTTATTTATTTATTTATTACTATTATTATTATTATTATTATTTTGGGCTACTACAGTTCCTTTGTATGAACCGTCAATTTCCTTTCCATTCTTAGTAATCTAGCTACTTCAACCTAATATGTTCACGGTCTTTACCATACAACTCTTTGGAAACTTAACTTACGAATATTCGTTGGTTTAAATTTAAAAAATAACAAATTTATCTCGATTCCTTTTGACCCACAGATTGCGTACTCATCTACCTCTTTTAGACTCTTTTATATTTTGGTAACTCATCTACCTCTTAGACTCTTTTATATTTTGGTAGGTACATGTTTATGCATTATTATTTTCTAAACGATAATCAAAGCTTCTTGTACGTGAATTATTTATTAAACTATATTCAAACTTATATGTTGTTAAAGAATCCATTTTTATTTCGCTATGAGTGAGTAGTAAAACTTGACTTGAAATCTTAAGAAATTTAGTTTGGGTTATATTCACTATTCTGCAACCGAACGTAAGCTGCTATATCAAATCTCCTGCTGCCCGCTCGACAAACAATGTCAGATTTCAAATTTTTCTCTTCTTCATTGTCAGCCAATTACCTTCCCTCTTCTCTTTGACTTGTCATCCTAATTTACATTCCACCAAAGCCTACTCAATCATCGAGTATCACCACAAACCGTCCCCACAAGGAACACATTTTGCCAGAAACGAAAATGCAAGAGTCTTTATAGTTGACCTACATATGTACCTAAGTTAGTTTGATAAATAAAAAATAAAATAAAAAACTCGCTATGAATAAATAAAAAAAGTACATCCGACAATGACGTGAATATGTCAGAAGTGGTATTTGAACCCACAACTTAAACTACTCGCCATCCTGGCATTTTATATGTATTAAAAATTTATCTCTTATTTCCATTACAATTAATTTCAACAATATTGTCTTATGGAGAGTAGACTGGAAACTATTGTCTTTTAAAAAAGATAACTAATTATAATCTTTTTATAAATTTTTAAAATTATTGATTTTTTATGATCCCTAGTGGTATAAAAGTATCTTAAAGAAATCTACCGTTTTCGTGAAGAAATCGTGGGTTGATTCGAACAAAAGATGTTAAAAATGAAAAAAAAACAAAAGAAAAAAAAATATTAACGAAAAAAATGCAGTAGTGGCTTAAACTTCTCTATTCAATATCTCCTTGCATGCAGGTTTATATGATTCTTAATGCTATAAAAGTGTCTCAAAGAGATCTATATAACCTAGTCACGCTCCAGATTCGGTTGCGCAGCAACACACTCATTTTGAAAAACATTAGGCTTATGAGTATAAAATACTCAGCAATCAACCTACTTGTAGGCTCTATATTGCTTTATGTCTAAATCAATTTATATGTCGTATTTTGTCCTTTTTTTTTGCAATCTAGGACTAGAATATCAAGTTTTATCTCATACGTTATCCAAAGATAGCTTCTAAGTGTTAGTTGTTCAATCAAGCTTATCTGAGAGCTCTAAGATTATTCAATCCTATCACCACGGGTCTCTTTAGATCCTTCATTCTCAATTTCTCAAGTTTTAGTTCATTAGGGCTCAATTCTAATCATCGAATTACAACTCCACTTCTAAAAATGTGACTTAACCTATTGGGATATCTAGCCAACCATTTGCTATTCTCTATAGTTTATGTTGTTCTTATGTATTCTATGCAAGAGTTCTAAGACATGCCCTCTTAAACCTAGGGTTCATGGTAAATTGAGCGCAATTTGTACTCTCCTTATAGTGTTAGGAAGACTCGTCATTAAGCTCAACCGAAGCTCCTTTGTTAGTTACTTATCAAGTACTTGTTATTTCAATGGTACCTAACAAGTTCACTACTAGGTGTAATCTATTTTCTCCTGATAGTTCTACGTAGACTCGCCATTGAGCACAAATGTAGCTCTCTTGATAGTTACTACTCATGATACCTTACTCAAGGTACCTATAGCCATCTCAGGGTACCCATGGTTTCATCATCTTAGGGCTACGATCCTTATCTACTGACTCGTTAAGCATGGTACGAATGCAAGTCCTTATCCATCTGGATAAAATGTTATTAGACACTCACTAAAGATCTCTTAATAGTCCCTTACATTATACTATCGATGATAGGTGGGTGACCGCACATAACCCTCGACAATTGAGGTGAGTTCACGATTATGGTTTCATTTCAATCATCTTCGCATAGTACATAAGTCACCAATCATCTCATTACACCAGTTGTGGATTATAATTAGGGATTAGAAATCTAAATGGCTAAATGGTCTAACATGCTTCTCAATACACCTTGAATGACATGTTATCTAGGGATACTATCAGCAGGCATAGACCTGAACACCCAACATGTTTGTGAATAGTCGAATCATTCATCTTCTCTTAAACCAATCATGAGGTTCAAAGGGCACACAATTATGCCTAATCAAGACCTCTATCGACTCATCCATCTTATCATAGTTCATCTTAATATATTTATGATCAGGATCTCGAACCATTCACTTCGACCTGCAGAGTTCAACAACAGTATATTCATGCATAATCAAGTTCTAGTCAACTATGTCATAGTCTCAGTGACCAATAAGAACATACTTATACTCACTTGGATCTAATCAAATTCAATCTCGTCATAAGTATTTAGTCAAATTATATTTATGCTTAATCAATCCTAATCATGCTTAACTAGATCGTCTAAGTTTAATCGTAGTTCAATCACACTTAATTGGGTCTAGTCATGCTTAACCAAAACATCAAGGTACACTAACAGCATAATCATGCATAACTAAATCTCATCTAGCCTCAAAAGAAGTCATTTTAATTGATCATTGGCTAACATATTGTCCTTCTTAATGCCAACATTTAGGAGTGTCTACTTGTCCGACTTTGCACTCTCGTGACGTGTTATACCACATTAATGGGCAAAACTATTAATACATGTTTACTTCCGATCTTTAGTATGAAACTTGTTGATTTTCTCACATCATTATATATTTGTTGTCATGCACATCCTTGAGCATGACCTTTCATCGTGGTACTTCTGATGGTTAAGTTTTGTTTTCATTTAGGGACACAAGGGAAACTACACATGTCTTCTCGAGACTTAGTTTGGCTCGCTTGATACTTATGTATCTTATTGCATAATCAAGCTTGATTTTAATACGGGTTGTCAAAGTCATAAGGTTTTCTGTCCGAAGATCCCAAGGTTTTCATTCTTCTAGTCTTGTCTTATCTGTTGGACTTCAAACTTATAGGAGTACTGACAACATCATTATTTCATTTTACTCATCCAATGGTTCTTAATTCTTATTCTAGGTAACGAGATGTCTAGCATCTCATGGTATTATTGTCACAACTTAATTTTTAAGTTTTCAAGAACATGGATCACTACGTGGGTTGACTCGACGAGTACAAATACAGTAAAACTTTACGCTTTTTGGACAAAACACTCGAACGTTTTAAAAAAATAAAACATACATACATCATATATTTACAATATGCAAAATAGCTTTGAGTTTAATTACTTAAGAGAAAAAAATACAAATTAACTAGCACAAAACCAACACAAAACCGTGGAAGCTCTCGATTCTAGGTATGGCTCTCTATAACACCGATTTCAAATAAGCTCTCATCTTCGACTAGCTTCTATTTATTACCTAAAAAATATGTAAAAAATAGAGTGAATATAAAACTCAATAAGTAGCTTACTCGTAGGCTCTTAATCATGTTCATGACTGATGCTATGGTACCAAATAGAGTGAATATAAAACTCAATAAGTAGCTTATTCGTAGGCTCCTAATTGTGTTCAGGACTGATGCTAGGGTACCACACTCTTAACTTGACCATAAGTCTTATACGAGGGTTCTATTTTGAAGACCTTAGTCCTAGAGTTCTAAATTCATAAGACATGAACACAAGTTTTGAAGTTTTGGCTTGTGAACTCTTTATATTGTCCAGTAAGTTACCTAGCCTTGCCTCATAGACTTATATGATCCCTCATCTTTAGACGAGTTTAAGGAGAGTGGATTCAATCGAGTTGTCCCCATCCACTTCATACACAATGCATAACATACAGTTCTTAACCACCCTTACATTCCTCTATGACCCCCATGGTATAGTTCTAATGTCTCATGCTCGAGATTTTGGCCAAAATTTGACATCTAGCGAAAGATGACATCTCACCTTGATGAGGAAAACATGAGATCATGATGTATCACGTTATGGGAGGTCTACAGTGACTTAGAGATGAAGCGAATCTAAGTAAAGTGGTACCTAGCATTTCGAGTGCTACTTAGCTTGGCTCTTCACTTAGGGCATATGTCAGGTTCACAGGTTGTGCCTACATACTAGAACCTTACTACAATAAATTCAAATAAATTCAAATGAGAATGAGAGCCTAGAAAGAAACTTAAGACATTAACCATAACATTTTTTTTTTCCTTAATTCGGGAAGATAATTGTATTTCGTAGGTCAAATAAGAAGAGAATAGAAGAAATCCTACTACTCACACCAACTTACAAAGAGTACAATAACGCTAATTTAAGTGGGATTTGAATGCACACCCTCTTACGAAGACCAGAACTTGACCTGGCGCCTAGACCAATTTAAGTGGGATTTGAATGCACACCCTCTTACGAAGACCAGAACTTGAATGCACACCCTCTTACGAAGACCAGAACTTGACCTGGCGCCTTAGACCACTCGACCATCCTGACATCTAATTTTTAGTGCAACAACGATTTTATTGTGATGACAAGCTTTTAGCAACTACAACCCTACGATGAGACCGTAGATGCTAATTTATCTCTAAACATTCAATAAATTTATGTATAAAAATATGAAAGAAATGTCAGAAGTGGGATTTGAACCCACGCCCTCTTACGAAGACCAAAACTTGAGTCTGGTGCCTTAGACCACTCGGCCATCCTGACATCTAATTTTCAATGCAATAACGATTTTATTGTGATGACAAGCTTGTAGCAACTACAACACTATGATGAGACCGTAGATGCTAATTTATCTTTAAACATTCAATAAATTTATGTATGAAAATATGAAAGAAATGTCATAAGTGGGATTTGAACCCACGCCCTCTTACGAAGACCAGAACTTGAGTCTGGCGGCTTAGACCACTCGGCCATCTTGACATCTAATTTTCAATGTAATAACGATTTTATTGTGATGACAAGCTTTTAGCAACTACAACACTATGATGAGACCGTAGATGCTAATTTATGTATGAAAATATGAAAGAAATGTCAAAAGTGGGACTTGAACCCACACCCTCTTACAAAGACCAGAACTTGAGTCTGGCGCCTTAGACCACTCGGCCATCCTAACATATAAATTTTAGTGCAATAAAGATTTCATTGTGATGACAAGCTTTTAGCAACTACAACACTATGATGAGACCGTAGATGCTAATTTATCTCTAAACATTCAATAAATTTATGTATGAAAATATGAAAAAAAATGTCAAAAGTGGGATTTGAACCCACACCCTCATACGAAGACTAGAACTTGAGTCTGGCGCCTAGGACCACTCGGCCATCCTGACATCTAATTTTCAGTGCAATAACGATTTTATTGTGATGACAAGCTTTTAGCAACTACAACCCTACGATGAGACCATAGATACTAATTTATCTCTAAACATTCAATAAATTTTTGTATGAAAATATGAGAGAAATGTCAAAAGTGGGATTTGAACCCACGCCCTCTTTCAAAGACAAGAACTTGAGTCTGGCGCCTTAGACCACATGGCCATCCTGACATTTAATTTTGAATGCAATAACGATTTTTAGGCTAATTTATCCAATAAATTTATGTATGAAAATATGAAAGAAATGTCAAAAGTGGGATTTGAACTCATGCCCTCTTACAAAGACCAGAACTTGAGTCTGGCGCCTTAGACAACTCGGCCATCCTAACATCTAATTTTTAGTGTAATAATGATTTTATTGTGATGACAAGCTTTTAGCGATGCTAATTTATCTAATAAATATGAAAATATGAAAGAAATGTCAAAAGTGGGATTTGAACCCACGCCCTCTTTACGAAGACCAGAACTTTGGTCTAGTGCCTTAGACCCCTCAGCCATCATGACATCTAATTATTTGTACAATAACGATTTTATTGTGATGACAAGCTTTTAGCAACTACAACCCGTCAAAATTGGGATTTGAACCCACACCCTCTTATGATGACTAGAACGTGAGTCTAGCGCCTTAGACTACTCGACCATCTTGACATCTAATTTTCATTGTAATAACAATTTTATTCTGATGACAAGCTTTTCGCAACTACAACCTTAGACCGTAGATGCTAATTTATCTCTAATCTTTTGATAAATTTATGTATGAAAATATGAAAGAAATGTGGGATTTGAACCCGCCCTCTTACAAATACCAAAACTTGAGTCTAGCACCTTAGACTAGTAGGTTATCCCTTACAAAGACCCAAACTTAGATCTGGCATCTTAGACCACTTGAGCATCCTAAAATTTTGCTTCTTACAAAGACCAAATTTTTTCAGTACGATTTTATTGTGATGACTTTAGCAACTAGTGGGATTTGAACCCACACCCTCTTACTAATTCTAGAACTTGAGTCTAACGCCTTAGACCACTCGGCCATCCTAACATTTAGCTTGTATTGTTTTTTAGTTCAATAATGATTTTATTGTGATGACATGCTTTTAGATGAGATTTATGTATGAAAGAAATGTCAAAAGTGAGATTTAAACGCATGCCCTCACGAAGACCAAAACTTGAGTTTAGCACCTTAGACCACTCGGCCATCCAGACATTTAGCTTGCAATATTTTTCAGTACAATAACGATTTTATTGTGATGACATGCTTTTAGCAACTACAACCTTACGATGAGCTCGAGTGACAGAATAGTTGCTAATTTCTGTATGACTTAGACACATGGTATTTTATTATAGAATTAGACTTATGAATAATATAAGATGTATGATGGACAAAAGACTTAGAAAGGTTTAAGAGCCTACTAGTAAGCTACTTACTAAGTATTTTTATATTCATTCATGCTACGCTTTTTTCATATAGTACTTGAGCTACGCTACAGAGATAATTGTGTACACAAGCTATGAGGATATATTCACTATTCCATTACCGCAACCGAACGTGAGCTGCTATACCGAATAGTCCGTTGCCCACTCGACAAACCAGGAAAGATTTCAAGTTTTTCTCTTCTTCATTTTCAGCCCATCTCATCTTTGACTTGTCATCGTTATTTACATTCCATCGAGTATCGCCACAAACCCTCGCCACAAGGAACACGTTTTGCCATAAAAGAAAATGCAAGAGTCTTTAAAGAATTGCCAACTATCTCGAGTAATGATGAAGGTAGTAGAAACTTCACTCTTCGATATCCCCTTACATGGTTAGTGATTTTTTATGGTCTCTAATGCTATAAAATTATCTCATTGGACTACTCTTATAAAGAGTTTAGATTCAAATTTGACATTCTATTGAGTACCCAATTTCCTATTCTTTCAATCTGGGGTATGCTACCTCAAGAGAATCAGATCGATCGAGTGTTAACTTTGCGTCAAACATGTCGGTTCTCAAATTTCTTTCAAATTTATGATAAAACTAAATTCAAATATCAGGGACGACGAGTGTGAATCGTAAAAGCGGTAAATCGAAACTATAATCAGATTTCAGAGACGAAAAGTGTACTCTCGAGTAAAAATTAAATTTTTTTTAGATGATCGTATAATTTAGCTTAAAATAAATTCTAATTGCCCCCACAAAATCCCATAAATTTCATTTTGGGGCTTAAATTGCCCATTCATTCCCATACTTCCACGTGTCCACTTTTTATCTAATTCAACCAAAGACCCTTTGCACCACAGCAACGAGATAAGCCTTCAATTTTCAACCGTTGATCTCTAATTTTATTTCAATCCAAGCCGTCCATCTCCACCACATAAGCCTTAGCCTTTCCTTAGGTTTCAATTTACCACAAACCATTTCTCAAATCCCCAGAACGAACACAAAACTCAAATTCCTCTAACGGACTCATCAATGGCCGCCCTTCACCAAACCGCCGCCTCACTCCAGGCCAAACTCCTTCCAACAATCCGAATCTCCCGGACCACTCCGGTAAACCTCTCTTTCTCCGCCACTTTTCCTTCTAGAAGACTCCGCCTCGGCCAACACCGCTCTCACGGCGGCGCTAGAATGTCCGCCTCGGCTGCTGGAAGCTACGCCGCGGCGCTGGCCGAAGTCGCTGCGTCTAACAACACGCTGGATGCAACAAGTGGCGATGTCGAGAAGATCGAGAGCGTGTTCGCCGATTCGCAGGTGTTCGATTTCTTTGCGAATCCGACGATTAACATCGAGAAGAAACTTGCGCTGGTGGATGAGATCGCGGCGTCGTCGTCTCTACTGCCGCATTCGGCGAATTTCTTGAAGATCCTAGTGGACGCGAAGAGAATCGATATCGTGAAGGAGATCGTGACGGAGTTCGAATCGGTTTACAACAAAATTACGAACACGGAACTTGCGGTGGTGAGTTCGGTTGTGCCGTTGGAGCAGCAGCATTTGGCGCAGATCGCGAAGCAGGTGCAGAAATTGAGTGGAGCTAAGAATGTGAGGATCAAGACGCAGATTGATACGAGTCTGGTGGCTGGATTCACAGTCAGGTTTGGAAATTCTGGATCGAAACTCATTGATTTGAGCGTCAAGAAACAGCTTGAGGAAATTGCTTCTCAGCTTGATCTTGGCAATATTCAACTGGCTGTATAAATTTGTTATGCATTTTGTGAATTTTTTGTTGAGTGGTGATTATTGAATCTATATATAAATGTGATGTAACTTATTCGAGTTTCTTGGAATCCTTAATTCCCCAATTGCGTTAACTTTTTGGCCTCAACTTCCTGTTTCCTGTAATGATCAAATAACAGGAATAATGATATTTTTAAAAGTTTCAAAAGTACACTTTGTTAATATTCTCAAGTATTACCTTCTTTTTATGACCTATAATGACTTATTAATGTCTTAATAATGTGACATAGGAGGTTCAGAACGTTAATATTACGGCATAGTTCTATAACATAACATGATCATATCGTAGTATAATTTATAACAATAGCACAACTTGTATCATAAAAAAATTTATATCATAGCATAAACATAACATAACACACATCAAACAATCATAAAACATGACACGTGCAGGGGTTATAGATCACATGTCATTCATACATCATACAAGTCATCCAACCAAGCTAAGCCAATTACCTAGTTGGTCTAAGCCGAAGTCACTACACTCGTTTGGTTCTACCTTAAAGTTGTTTCTTGAAATCTAATTCTACTTAAGGAGTTCCATGACATCGGGTTAAGGAATAAAAAACTTAAAGCTGCTTCTTGAAATCTAATTTTGAGGAGTCCCATGATATATCGGGTTAAGGCATAATAAACAACTAAATTCACCTAAAAATGTTAGTTAAATCAACTTTTGACTTAAAAAAATAATTTAAATTGGCAAATAGTGATCCTACTAACTTCAAATGCTTATGAAAATGTCATAAAACGGCTATCAAAGAGTCGAAAAGGGTCCGAGCGTATTGACCCAAGCCGGATCAGTCGTGTTGGAGTGGTCAAAACATGGATTCTTCGATTGGTCTTGAATCATCAAAGTGGGATGAAACCGAACAATTGTTGTGACTCAATAGACCAGGAGATCTACCTTTTATGTTAGAGTCCAACTCCCCACATTCTCAATCTAATAGATGTGGAACAACTTTTCTTTCTTTTCATTTTTTTTTTCTTTCTAATTTTTGGTTGTTATATCATGCACATTTAAAAGAAGCTTTCGTCTCTAAAAGTATCTTAAGCTTGGAATAGCTAAGGTCTTTGTCTATTTTTAACATGCGTAAGGTCAGTCACGTATTTACAAAATATGGATACATGGAATACGTTATGCACTGCACAGAGGGACAGTGGTAGAGTTAATCTACATGCATTGGTCTGATCCAATCTAGAATGTAGAAGGATCCAATGAAGCATGGGATCAACTTTTCCTACCCTCTAAACCCCATAACGCCTTTTATTGGGGACATTTTCAAGAATACCTTACCACCTACCTCATGACCCAGCACACGAGGGACTTTATTGTTTCAATATAAAGTTTTGAATAACGTCACACCAATAGTCGTTTGATATCTATGGTTGGAAGCGATTTTCATAAAATGCAACTTAAAATCCCAACTATTTATGAGACGGAGGCATTACTACTATTAATATTGATATCACATAGTCCCCCTATCTCTCATAGGGTCGAGACTTTAACCAAAGTAATAGTGTAAGCTTGTGAGTACAACAACCACCACTACTTGAATGTCAGTGTGACCTTATGATATTTGTGGTGAACCTCTTGGTGCCCCTCTGATTAATTAAACAACGGTTCGAATGTAGCCTTTGACAACTCTAATGTTTCTTTGGGTAAATATGACGTAGCCCGGTAACCTTTTGATGTTATCTTAGTACTCTAGCTAGTCATCTCTCCAATACATCATTAAACTTTACTAACCTCCATATATCATCTAGCATATCTTTATACTAAGATTGAGGTCAGCCAATTCCTTAATTTCAGAAAGCTCTTCTCGTAGTCTCGTTGTAACGGTGAATTATGCTCATGTGAATCAACTAAGTCAAACTCGAAACATTCGAATAAACCTTCTACATCGTCAAAGTGAGAGAACTTACAATTTTATGTCTCTGAACAAGTCTACACAAACTACAAACTGTACCTCGTTAAAATTGTTTCGTTAGACCACATTCTTTAACATTCGGTGTCCAAGAAAAATACTTTTGTTCCTCCAAGACTCGAGTCTAAATTATGACTCGAATCTATCTCGACTCCTACAGCCCCACATCTCGTGTACACAATCGTCTAGGTCGCGTAGCTCAAGTACTACATGAAAAAGAAGAGTAGCATAAATGAATATAAAAATTCTCAGTAAGTAGCTTGCTTGTAGGCCCTTAAATCTTTGTTAAGTCTTTCGTCAATCGTGCATAAGTCTTATTTTATAATAAAATACCATGTGTATAAGTCATAGGTTTTCAGAAATTAGCAACTAAGTTTTGTGAGCTCATCTGAGAAAGCTTGTCACCACAATAAAATAGTTATTGTACTGAAAATATTGCGAACAAAATGTCAGGATGGCCGAGCGGTCTAAGGCGCCAGACTCAAGTTCTAGTCTTCGTGAGAGGGTGACTTCTGACATTTTTTCATTTTCTTCATTTTTTTTCATTTTTTCATATATAAATATGTGAAACACTCATAAATATTAAAACCATCATCGATAAATTCACGACTTACCTCAAAATATTCATTAAATTATTCACTTCCAAATCCTCCGATCGACGACTCCATCGTTAATCGAATCGCTGCCGGAGACGCCATTCAAAGGCCTGTGTCCGCCATTAAAGAACTAGTCGAAAACAGCCTCGACGCTCAATCCACCTCCATCAATGTCGTTGTCCAAGACGGCGGCCTCAAACTGACCATGGCATCCGTGTCTGTTTCTTTCTTAGGTCGAAATTAAGGTAACTGAATTTCGATATAAGCTACATTCACAATCGTCTGAATACTGCATAATTTCTAGGAGTGAAAGCCGTGTTATCAGATGAGGGTTTTAAGATTCTAATGAACCTTGTGAAATTCATTCAAAGACACTTTTGTATGAATACTGCATAATTTCAAATTTCTGTGATTGGCCGATTTAGTTTTTTGTTAGGAATCACGAATCTCGACAATGGTATGATGTTGTCCACTTTGAGCATAAGCTTTCGTGGCTTTACTTTTGGTTTCTCCAAAAGGCCTCGTACCAACGGAGATGTATTCTCAACAATCCTCCCCTCAAACAATGTACACCATAGAGTCTCCCCTGAGGCCTATGGAGCCCTCGAACAGCCTCTCCTTAATCGAGACTCGACTCCTTCTCTAGAGCTCTCAAACAAAGTACACCCTTTATTCAACACTTTTGACTACACCTTCGAGGCTCACAACTTCTTTGTTCGAAATTTGAGGATTCTATTGACATGGCTAAGTTAAGGACATGGCTCTGATACCATGTTAGGAACCACAAACCTCCACAATGGTATGATATTGTCCACTTTGAGCATAAGCTCTCGTGGCTTTACTTTTGGTTTTCCAAAAGGTCTCATACCAACGGAGATGTATTCCTTACTTATAAGTCCATGATCATTCCCCTCCCAACAATCCTCCCCTCGAACAACGTATACCATAGAGCCTCCCCTGAGGCCTATGGAGCCCTCGAACAGCCTCTCCTTAATCGAGACTCGACTCCTTCTCTAGAGCTCTCGAACAAAGTACACCCTTTATTCAACACTTTTGACTACACCTTCGAGGCTCACAACTTCTTTGTTCGAAATTTGAGGATTCTATTGACATGGCTAAGTTAAGGACATGGCTCTGATACCATGTTAGGAACCACAAACCTCCACAATGGTATGATATTGTCCACTTTGAGCATAAGCTCTCGTGGCTTTACTTTTGGTTTTCCAAAAGGTCTCATACCAACGGAGATGTATTCCTTACTTATAAGTCCATGATCATTCCCCTCCCAACAATCCTCCCCTCGAACAACGTATACCATAGAGCCTCCCCTGAGGCCTATGGAGCCCTCGAACAGCCTCCCCTTAATCGAGGCTTGACTCCTTCGCTGGTGCCCTCGAACAAAGTACACCCTTTGTTCGACACTTGAGTAACTTTTGACTACACTTTCGAGGCTCACAACTTCTTTGTTTGACATTTGAGGATTCTATTGACATGACTAAGTTAAGGGCATGACTCAAAACGATTTTTATATACTCTTGAACGATTTTGCACTTTATAGATTTTTTTGTTGGGCTTCCGCTCAAGGTTTTTAAAACGCACCGCTAGCCGATATTGTCCTTTTTGGACTTTCCCTTATGGGCTTCCCCTCAAGGTTTTTAAAATGCGTTTGCTAGGGAGAGGTTTCCACGCCCTTATAAGGAATTCGTTCCTCTCTTCAATCGATGTGGGACCTCCCAATCTACCCCCTCTTCGGGGCCCATCATCCTTGCTGGCACACTGCCTCGTGTCCACCCCCCTTCGGGGCTCAGCCTCTTTGCTGGCACATCGCACTGTGTTTGGCTCTGATGCCATTTGTAACAGCCCAAGCCCACCGCTAGTAGATATTGTCCTCTTTGGACTTTCTCTCTCGGGCTTCCCCTCAAGGTTTTTAAGACGCGTCTGCTAGGAAGAGGCTTCCACACCCTTATAAAGAATGCTTCGTTCCCCTCTCCAACCGATGTGGGATCTCACATAAACTCCTAAAGAGCAACCTTGTAAATTGACCAAAAGCTCTTCCAAATGATGATATGGGAATTTTCACAAACACCGACATCACAATCACTTGCCCTTGCCCTTAACACCAAGACCTCAGACGAAAGATAAGATATTAGCAAGCACCTAACTTCCTGGTTTCCTTCCTTGCCCTTGCCCTTAACACCAAGACCTCAGACGTAAGATAAGATATTAGCAAGCACCTAACTTCCTGGTTTCCTTCCTTGTTTCTGTATCATACTTTATCCCAATTGACTTTCATGAAGATTAATCTTTGTTTTTATTGCATCAAGCAGATTCGGTTTGAGCTTAGTATCCATATTTGTTCATTTAATTATTCTATTCTTGTCATGTTTTCTTTTCTTATATTGTAATTCAGTTTACTTTCCAGCTTACTTTCCAGCATCAGAATAGGTGTTAATTAGCTAGAAGTAGGGAGATCTCTTTGGAATATTATTTGGGTTGAGGGATTTTTTTCGAACCAACCCAAAAGTTCGGGTTGGTTGGATTGGTAACTCAACCCAACCCGAAAATTTTCACAATCCAACTCAACCCAACCCTCTATTTTTGGGTTGGGTTCAGGTTGTTCCAAGCTGAGAAGAGACAAGAAGTGGAGAAATAACCTACCACCGAGCGCAGAAGTCTGACGAGAAACACAGAGCGGAGAAGTCCAACAAGAAACACATAGCGGAGAAATCCGACAAGAAACACAGAGCGGAGAAGTCCGACGGCAAGTCGAGCAGGTTGAGTTGAGAAATGGGAGCTGAGAAGAGAGTCTGACGGAGAAATAAAGAGGTGATTGGTGAGAGACGTCGACGTCCGCTATGAGATGAGAATGACGTCAATGGAGAAGACGGACGCTGTGAGATGAGAACGATGAAGGTGAAGAGCAGAGAGACAATGAGATAGATGATCATCATTACAATTATTAATTCAATCTCATGTATCGAAGATGAGAGAGAGAAATTCTGCACCCTAAAGAGTGCATGTGCGCCACGTGGGAAGGTCAGACAACATGACTCATGGGCGGGCTGCGTGGGCTTGAGCCTTTTTTTTTAAGGTTTTCGGGTTGTGTCGGGTTGTCCCAATAATTTGAATTTTGAACCCAAACCCAACCCGAACCTGATCGAGTTCCAAAAAATGAACGCAACCCAAACCCGAAGTCCTTTTAAACCCAACTCAACCCTTATAATTTGGGTTGGGTTGGATTCTCGAGTTGGCGGCTTGGGTGTACACCCATACTAAGTCCACAGTTAAAAGATTATATTTACAATAACCTATAAGAGTTATGTGTCAAAGTAATTTAATGACATTCTGTTTTTGTTTTTATTAATTTCAATTGAAGATTGTGGATCATAGTCTAGCATAGGATCATTGTTATTGTTTTCATTTTCTTTTATATATTTTCTTATTGCAGGAAGAATGGTGGAATGCAGAGCTTTAAAAATTGCCTAAAGCATCCAAACCTTTCAGGTATGTGTCACAATCACTCTTTTCTTGGCAGTGGATTTAGCGATTGTGCGGCACCCACTCTTAGCACTAAGTGAGTCAAGTCAACTTAGAATCGCGTTACCTACGGCTGGGCAACGTATGCTCAAGTCTCTAGCCCTGATTTGAAAAGAAGGTTTTAGAAAATGGGGTAGAGAGATTTTAAAAGAGAGTTTGGAAGCAAGGTTGAGAAAGATTGAAAATGATGTTATATGACATACAAGTAAAAGGAAACACAACGGCTTAAATAGTATATAACTTTTCGGGTAGGGAGAATTTGACAATTAGTTGCATCCCCCTATAGTACATTTTGAGGCGATTTAGGTTTGACAGGCCTAGATGTGATTTCGCCGAACGGTCATACAAAATCAGGGGAGGAGTTGACAACTAGTCACACCTCCCTATAGTACATTATGGAGCATTTCATGTCTATCAGGCGTAGACATGATTCTGCCAAAACGTCATAGAACACCGGATTCCTAATCTTCCTCATCCTGCCTATTTGAGTTTAAAACGTATTTCTTTCTTAAATGTGCAATGTTTTTGGCTATTAAAGCGAACCTTTTACTACACTTTTTTCAACTTTAATGTGGTTTGAAAGGCCAATGCTACTTTAGAACACCTGAACCCCTCTCCCCCGCAAGCTTAGGATGTCTAGTAGCAGGGCGTTGGGGCTTGTTTTTTAAGTGAAAAATTCAGTAGTCTCAACGCGTGCTGATCCAAAGTGTTGTAATTTCGCATATCCTATGATATATCCTTCTGCATACAAAATAGCCTTGGATGATGATTTAGGGTGCATTTATAGGTGGTTATGAGGTGGCGATGGACAACGAAATTGACTATGGATTACCATTGGAGGTAGAAACTGTGAGATCTCACTTCGGTTGGAGAGGAGAGCGAAACATTCTTTATAAGGGTGTGGAAACCTCTCCCTAGTAGACGCGTTTTAAAAACCTTGAGGGGAAGCCCGGAAGGGAAAGCCCAAAGAGGACAGTATCTGCTAGCGGTGGTGAGAATGTTTGCTTAATCCACCACTTCTAAATGGTGTGAAAGTTATCTTATTTGCCTTCTAATAAAATATCAAATATGATATATATGGTAAACTATATTTATTACTAAATATCCTTAACAGGTGGGCTTGGGCTGTTACAAATGGTATCAGAGCCAGACAACGGATGGTGTGCCAGCGAGGATGTTGGGCCCCGAAGACGGGTGGATTGTGAGATCTCACATCGATTGGAGAGAAGAACAAGTGACACTGAAAACACTCTTTATAAAGGTGTGGAAACCTCTCCTTAGTAGACGCGTTTTAAAAACCTTGAGGGAAGCCCGAAAGGGAAAGCCCAAAGAGGACAATATCTGCTAGTAGTGGCTTTAGGCTGTTACAAATGGTATCAGAGCCAGACATCGGGCGGTGTGCCAGCGCAGACGTTGGGCCTTGAAGACGGGTGGATTGTGAGATCTCACATCGATTGGAGAGAGGAACGAGTGCCAGCGAGGACGCTGGTCCCCGAAGGGGGGCGGTGGATTGTGAGATCCCACATTCGTTGGGGAGGAGAACGAAACATTTTTTATAAGGGTGTGGAAATCTCTCCCGGGTAAACGCATTCTAAAAATCTTGAGGAGAAGCTTGGATGGGAAAGCCCAAAGAAGATAATATCTGCTAGCGGTGGGCTTGGGCTTGGGCTTGGGCTTGAGCTGTTACAAATGGTTTCAGAGCCAGACACCAGGCGGTGTGCCAGCGAGGACGTTTGGCCCTGAAAGAGGGTGGATATCGGGCAGTGTGCCAGCGAGGACGCTGGGCCCCAAAGGCGGGTGGATTGTGAGATCTCATATCGATTGGAGAGAGGAATGAGTATCAGCGAGGACGCTGGGCCCTGAAGGGGGGGTGGATTGTGAGATCCCACGTTGGTTGGAGAAGGGAACGAAGCATTCTTTATAAGGGAGTGAAAATCTCTCCCTAGTAGGCGGGTTTTAAAAACCTTGAGGGAAAGCCTAAAGAGAACAATATCGGCTAGCGGTGAGCTTAGGCTATTACAGAAACTATAGGGGCTCAACATGAATAGTCAATACAGCACGTACTTGTTCCATTAATGAAACTGATCTTCGAGCCTCTTCTTTCTCGGGCCGAAAATGAATCTTTCATTCGGGTAAGTGGTCTTCTCTTTTAACTACCCCCAAAGAGATGTCAAAGCTACTATTTGTCTAGGGATCCCATATAGGTTGAGTTGAAAAACGTTTGATGCCCATGAAATCAATACACTGGGCAGTTTTCCCATGGTTCAAAAAATCTTATTGTTCTTCAAAGAAATCTTCAACGGAAGTTCCAGAATTAGGACTTTTATTTTCATTGAATTTGTTGACAAACGGTGTTGTTAATGCTTAATGCCTGTAGAGATTGAATAGATATTAGGATTAATTGACTATCCCTTTGAGACTTTTTGTCATAACTACCTGCCAAGTGCTTCATTTGTTGACCATAACCTACATTTAATGTGTGCTTTTGCTTGTTTGGAAAACTTGATGGTCTATATGTTTTTTAAATGTGTTGCGTTGACTTTATAGGTTGCATCATTCGAGAAACTTTACCAGATCTTTTAGAAGCCCAAGTCCACCACTAGCGGATATTGTCCTCTTTGTGCTCGGGCTTTCCCTCAAGGTTTTTAAAACGCGTATGTTAGGGAGAGGTTTTCACACCCTTATAAAGAGTGATTCGTTCTCCGCTCCAATCAATGTGGGATCTCACAATCCACTCTCCTTCAGAGCCTAGCGTCCTTACTGGCACTCGTTTCCTTCTCCAATGCGTCCTTGTTGGCGCACTGCCTCTTGTCCACCCCAAGTCCACCGCTAGCAGATATTGTCCTCTTTAGGCTTTCCCTTTCGGGCTTTCCCTCAAGGTTTTTAAAATGTGTTTGCTAGGGAGAGGTTTTCACACCCTTATAAAAATGATTCGTTTTCCTCTCTAATCGATGTGGGATCTCACAATCCACTTCCCTTTAGAGCTCAGTGTCCTTGTTGGCACTCGTTCCCTTCTCCAATCGATGTGGGACATCCCATCCACCCCCCTGCCCTTCGGGACCCAGAGTCCTTACTGGCACACCGCCTCTTATCCACCCCCTTCGGAGCTCAGCCTCCTCGTTGGCACATTGCTCGGTGTCTGGCTTTGATATCATTTGTAACAACCCAAGTCCACCACTAGTAGATATTGTTCTCTTTGGGCTTTCCCTTTTGGCCTTCCTCTCAAGGTTTTTAATACGCGTCTGCTAGGAAGAGGTTTCCACACCCTGATAAAGAATGATTCGTTTTCCTCCCTAATCGTAGGATCTCATATATTGAAGGAGCTTCATCTATACGAGGCTACTTCTAAAGACGTGGCCTATCTCATTTTGTAGCTATGACTCGTCCTTTTCGCCTATAATCTGTATTCTTTCTATTTTGCCTGAATATTAATCCTTTGATGTTCTTGCAAATTCTAAAGTTTTGGCGAACATGGGTTCATATAAAGACTTAGAAAGTTAGTTGCCTCACTAGCTAACTTTCTCTTGCTTGGCTAGCTCTACTATCGATAGGACGGTGCTGCTATAGTTAGTGGCAAACTTGCTTTGGGATAAATCGTATTAGTAGCTTATATGCCATGAGAAGGTTAAACTTTTGAAGATGCAATAACTCAATATCCTCACGAAAAGTTAATAGCATTGGAGAGATTCTGCAGTGGAATCCATTTTGAAGTTGATAAATGCATTGCTTGGGAAGATATAGGCTCGAAAAGCATGTTAATAACCTCCACAGGCCCTTCTACCCTAAATGCTTAGCTAAATTGTTTAACATTTCTAGTACCAACTAATTCATTCGGTCGAGCTAGAAGTTTGTGTAAACTTTCAAAGTCGTTTAAAGTTTCCGCTATACTTAACACAAATTGAAAACTTAGGATTCAATTAAATTAGAGATAAAATTGAAAATTTAGAGATGTATTAAAAACTTTTAAAAGTTCAAGAACCAAATAGACAAAAATATCAAACGAATCATTCCCAAAAAATTTGACCGAAATTTAGCGGACGGAACAGATCAAAAGCATCTAAGTTTATCATTATCGTATCGTTTGAAAGAATGTTGAATGAATTCAATTCAATTTGAACAAATGCTCTACATTGATGACTCAGTTGAAGATCTAGAGAGGGTTGTAGGCGCCAAACAAGCAGCCAAGGCCCTCTCCAAACAATTTACAATATCCGTCATAGAAGGCCTATGCCGTCCTTCCGTAATCACACAATCAGCCGCCAAATACCCCACATACTTCACTGCCTCTATCTCAAACGGCGTTGGCGCCGGCACTCTCAAATCCAACACCCTATGAATCTCATCCCTCACAATGTATGGCACCACCACATCCACCACATTCCTCGGCACCCCGTTCTCGTTCTTGTGAATCGCTTTACACCCCGACAACAGCTCTAGCAACACAACGCCAAAGCTATACACGTCACTCTTTGTCGTAAGCTGTTGCAACCTATAATACTCTGGATCCATATACCCCACTGTTCCAGCCGCACGTAGCGACAGGTGCGACGCATCATCGTCTGGTCCCATTAGTGAGAGTCCGAAGTCTGAGACCTTCGCCGTCCATGTATCGTCGAGGAGGATATTCGACGACTTAATGTCGCGGTGGATGATTGGTGGGGAAAGATAGTCATGGAGATACTGTATCCCTCTAGCAGCATCGAGCGCAACAGCAATACGACGAGCCCAAGAAGCGGAAAGTGATGAGGATGGGAGCTTGTGAAGATGGTCGTGGAGAGTGCCGTTGCTCATGAATTCATACACTAACACTCTCTCGTGGGTGTCGTCGAAGAATCCGAGAAGACGTACGAGATTCTTGTGGCTAATGCGAGACAATGATTCGAGCTCGTTAAGGAAAGCGTTGTCTTTGTCTTCTTGTCTCTTTGTCTCCCACATGGGAGAGAATTCAGCTCGTTTTATAGCTACTTCACGACCATCACTCAACACAGCTCTATAAACCGATCCAAAGCTTCCACTCCCAATTTTGTGTTCTTCAGAGAAATTGTTCGTAGCTTCAAGAAGAGTTGAAAGTGGAAAGTCCTCCAATTGGCCCAATTGCCCACCATTTCCCAAGCTAATCAAATGGCTCAATCTCTTCTCCAAAACCTTCTCCCCACCGCCCTGCCGACCGGCCGCCGTCTCACCGCCGCCACCGCCGCCGCTAGTTCCGACAGGATCCTCCATTGGGCCAGAATCATGAACACGACAGACTCTGTTTTTACAATATTTGTACAGAAAAAAGGAACAAACCAGAACTAAAGACAAGCTCCCAACGCAGCCCACTACAAGTAGAGCCACCATTCCGCCACTCCACCGTCGGCCGGAGGAGTGATGGGAAAGCTGCGGCGGTGCGTCGGGGGACGGCGGCGGAAGAAGAGGAGGTCTTTCTTCACAAGGCTTGCAAATCATGGTTGTTTGTGTACAAAATTGAGCTGTGTTAGCCAATGGGCCACATGGGCATTCCGATCTACAAGAACCAGGTGGAACAAAATCAAAAACAGAGAACAAATTCCGATCGAAAATTTCATTTCCCCAACAGAGTAAAGAGAAATTCCCTCTCAAAACACCACAAAACACGTTTTTCTTCGCCTCAATCGCAGTAAAAAACTCCCCTTTTAACCTCTCCGGCAAGGTGAAATCCTTTTCACCCCAACAAACCGCCGTCCCATTCAACCGGAGAGCACAGCTCCGGTTATCCCCCAAAGCCAACAATTTAAACTCTCCGGTCGGAATCTCTCCGGCTCCCACCCCCCAACATGCCAGTTCATTCCTCAAATCAATCCCACAGACATGCCGGAACCCAGCAGCGACCGCCTTGTAGCCGCTGCCGCCGAAGGCGGCAGCGGCGGAATTCCCACTTCCCTCGCAACGAATCTCGCCGGCGCCGGAGAGACCACAAACGAAATCGCCACCGACAGCAATGGACAAGAAATCAAAAGTGAAATACCGAGTGAACCGCCGCCATTGCCAACATTGGAGGCGATTAGTGGCGTTAACAACTCCACAAATGTGGGAATTTCCAGCTCGAAGCTCCTTCAAATTCGGGCCATCGTAAACCTCTCTGGTTTCCATGTTTGTTCCATTTACAGAATATCTCCAGCAAACAAGGACGGATTTGGAGATGGTCGGAAAATCTCTCAACCCACAAACGAACCCATCGCCGGCGACGATCCCGGAGTAAGAATCATTGGGTCGGAAGGGAATTTGAATCCCAGAAGGAAAACTGGAACAATTCAAAGAGAATCGAGAATTTAAACTGCAAATCAGGGTTTGATTTGCAGTTTCAGAAATGGAAACAGAGGATAATGAAGAAACGATGGAGAAGAAACAGGGGAAGATCAGGAGAATGGGAAGAAAATCCATGGCAATCTCATGAGGATGAAGAACACCAAAGGGGATTTGATGATTTTGATTTTGATTTTGATTTTGATTTTGATTTTGAGAGTCAAAATGTTTTAAAGGTCATATGAAGAAGAAGGGGAACGCGGTGGAAGTGAAGACCAGTGACTCAGTCGTTTTGAAGATTTCAGATTATTTTTTTCAAAAGGAAAATTATTATTATTATTATTATTATTTGTAATTTTTTTTAATTATTAATTAATTTAATTTGAAGAACATTTTATGAGACTCACTCCTCTCAGTCAAAGGTTCTATGTGTGGCCTCAAATTACTTTTGAAGTCAAATTTGTATTCATTTATTATTATTATGTTTTAATTAAAAAATATATTTATTTATTTTTCAAAATGGTTGAATTTTATCATTAACCTCTTCACAATAGTATGATATTGTCTATAAACTCTCATGGTTTTGCTTTCGACTTTCTAAAAGGCCTCATTTAAATTGAGAGAGTATTTCTTGATTATAAGCCCATTATCATTCCCTAAATTAGTCACTTTTATCCCACAACGATTTGATTGATACGATTATTAATTTTAGATTGGTAAATAATTTTTTTTTAATTAAGGAGGAAAAAAGAAAATAAAATATAAAAATAAATGAAGTAATGATTTAGAATCATTTAAATAAAATTTAAAGTTTGAAAATATTTGTGACCTTTTATGATTAAAAAAATATTATATTTTTTAATCATTAGAGTGTTTTTTTAAAATTTCAAAGTAAAAAATTATTTTTTTTTTCATTTCTCTCTCCTCTCCTTGGAAAATAAAATAAAATAAATATAAATATAAATAACAGGTAGGATCTAATATGGCCACCATATAAACTCTCGTAATTTTGTTTTTTATTTTTTTAGAGGGGTTCATATTAATAAAAATAATGTCATTTATTTATATACTCGTGATCTTTTGCTTAATTAGTCGTTGTGGTATTCAACGAAAACTATGGAGATTTCTCGTATTTTGTTTGTTCTTTGAAAAAAAAATACTAAAACGACAGTTAAATTTCTTTTTTCATTTTAGTTTTTTTTATAATAGACGACACAATCACAGTCGATAGTTAGTGTTGAAAGGAGAAAGAAAACAAAGGAAGAAGAAGAGAGAAGAGAAAAAATATATATAATAGGTCTAAGAAGCCTAAGCTCGAGTAAGTAACAAATCTCTTCTCTAAATTTTCATCGCTTTTTAGTGTAAAATTGTAACAACAGGGAAAAAAAAACCGGTTCTTCCACTTCCACTTCAAATCCCTCATCTCCTAAAACCTCGTCACCATCCCAACTTATCCCTCTCTTTACATCTCGATCGCCCCTACCATTGTCCAACCCATTTGGGGAATAAGTAAAAGAAAGAAAGGAGGAAAGAAAAAAGAGAAAATAGGTTCATAGTTGACCTCGAGAACTGAACCTAAGCTTCAGACCTCAAGTTCAGAGTTAGTCACGACTACATCAGTACTGATGACCTTATTTTAAAAGTAAAAATAGGTCATTACAAAATCTGTCTTTGTCACAGAAGTCGGTTGAAATTCTTATGGTATATCTGAAAAAATTAGTAGTCGTCTAACCTATCAGATTTTTTAATTTAATTTAATTTTTCTTTATTTCACACTTTTTCTTTTCTACATTCTACATTGTAGCAACGTTTGCTTCCCGAGTTCAATAATCTTCGTTAATTTTTCATGCCTCATGTGTCGAGCTTTATTTCATACCTTTAGTTTGTAGTATATGTGTACATTTAAACGTTTTCTTTTTTCATATATTTCGTAATTACAAACCCTTCGTACTTGTTTGTTTATTGCACGAGATTTTGGTATAATGGAGACAAATAATGTATGAATTAATGTCTTAAACTTCTAGAAGTGAATTGACCTTCTCTTAGGATTCTCTTTTAAAAATCACCTATCCGTTATTTCTTACACCTACATAGACTTCTTCAACACATCAGATTAGTGAAATAGTCGGGTTTTCATCTTCTTTCTTCTTCTATTTTCTCGAGTTTTGTTTTCTCCCGTGATAATTTTTTGTAAATTTTGTTTCTTAAATAATTTTAGTTTTATTGTTTTATTTATTTATTATGCATACTTATATTTTTTTTATTTAATTTTATTTAAATTTAGCGTGTTCATAATTTTCTTACCACAAAAAAGAAAATAAAATAAAAGAGAATTATTTAATAATTTAAAGAATGAGTGTTAAATAATTTTAATTAAATAAATAAATGTTTTTAATCCAGTAGGTAAGGTACGAGAATTTGAACCTCCAACCTAAAGTGCATACTAATTATTTTTAAACTATACTCATTTTTATAATAAATCCCGAAAAAAGTTAGCCGATAAGTTTAAGTGTTTTTTTTTAATTATTTTATTAAATTTAATTATCAATTAGATTTTTTGAAATTTTAGTGGTAATTGATATGCATTAATTATTTTTTAAATTAAAATAAAAGAAATGATAAATGGAAATACAAGGAAAAAAAGAAATTTCCAAATAGTTATTTATTTATTATTATTTAAAACTAGAAAGTCAACGTACCTAACAAAATTGAAAGAAATTATATTTTAAAAAAAGAAGCGTGTAAATGTTTTCCATGAAGGTGGGTGGTAAAAGGGAGACACGTGGATTTATGTCCAATTTCCGTGAGAGAAAAATCAGTTTATTTTTGCGTGGCCCACACATTATCATTATTTCTGAGTTCTTAATCTATTAAACGTGGCCCACTGCCACGTTTTTGTACCATTCACCGTTTTAAGAGCTTTGTCACCATAGTCCACCACTATTGGATCACGTGACTGCTATCACAAAGTCGCCGGAGAAGAAGGACAGGCGCTTAGTTTGACGGGTGAAGAAGAAGCGATCCAAGGTTAAGTTAGTCGGTCAATCCTTCGAACGATTAGTCTAAGCATAGCTCAATCCAATTCACGTGTCCAAAGCCTAAGGCCACACAATCTAGACCTAGATGCATGTTGTAACGACCCTATTTTTTTACTGAAATAAAATCGGTACTACATGTATAACATGACTGTAAAGTGGAGAATATTTGAATTAAATAGTTCATAAATGATGTCACGAACTTAAATCATTTAGAAATAAAGTCCTTAACACAAAACAACATACATTTAAATAAAATGAGGAGAAGTCTAGAGCTACTAAATAAACGTCAATGCAACTACCCTAACATGGATTTCATGGCCTTCGTCACGACACTGTAGTCATCCGTACATGGGTGCCTTAGTTTTACTTGAAATGTAAGAGTAGCACATGACTTGAGTATTTTAAGAAATACTCAGTAAGTAACCGTACTTTGGTGTTGAGAAATGCAAACACATGCAACATGGTGGGACCTATCCTTTTAACATAGCATAGCATAACATTAAGCATCTTTCCTGTCCGGGTAAGGTTGGATGTGTAGTACTTCCCTACACATGACCAACACGTGCAAGCATGGGCATGCCAAGAATGCTCGCATACCCCCTGGGCCTGGATCGTCGAGCTAGCACTCACTAACAGGCTGTATGCCAAACACCACGGAGGGAAAGGACTGCATAACATCATGGTGAACATGATGTCGTAAATCATAATGTATGCATCGTACTCATCATAATGAGGAAGTATCCCGATGCACGTGTCACACAAATATTCATGAGATCCCCATAACTTATAATCATGGCATAATATATGAACATAAAACAAACTTCCATTTATTTATAGCATAATAAGTATGTGAATTATGCTCACATAATTCCATTACATTCTGTAATACATAGCATAGCTTTTATGCATCATAGATTAACAATCCATAACAATTTTAGGCAACATGGCATGATCTCAAAATAATATAGCTTTATTACATGGCATAACATAGCATAACAGGGCATACTATAACATATCAAGGCGTAACATCACATAACATGGCGTGTCATAGCATAACATAGTATATCATAGCATAGCATAGCATAACATATCAATCATGACACGTGCATGGGCCACGGGTTACACATCATCATACATAATACATTGATCTATCCAAGCTGATAGTGGAGCCACTTACTTGGTTGGCCTGAGCCGGAGTCCCAAATTAATTTTAAAGCTGGTTTGACTTCATCCCTTAAAGTTCATTTCAACCTAGGTGGACTCACGACATCACATTTGAAATATTATAATGAACTTAACTCGCCTAATTCTCAAATAATTTCAATTTATAGCTTAAAATAAAATAAATTGAGCCATTGGGGATTAAACTAACCTTAAATGGCTACAATAAGGTTAAAATCAGCTTCAAGAGGGTCGAAAACGTAGGTAACAAGTCTAAAAACTCTATATTGAGTGGAATAAGCCAAATTTGAGCTGCTAAAGCCATCAAGCTGAAGCCAAAGCCGAGTGTAAGAGAAGAGCATAAGTGAGCTGCGATTATGGTGGGTGCACGCACAACACGTGTAGAGGACTAACTAGGTCGTTCGGGTTGCATGCAAATTTCTTGGTTGCAAGTGGGTTTTTGGGTCGCGTCAACCAGTGGACCGAATACTTCAAGGTTGCGCTTATTGGGCTGAGGCACGGTTTGTAGGTCATGACTATAACAAGGGTTTGGGCTTGAATGAGTGGTCGGTAACCCGCTCTGGAACCAACTCCAACTCTCGATGTAACGACCCTAGATTTCTATCTACCTAGAGTCGCTACCGTCCTCATAACATGATCATTTTTGTGTGAAAAATAAGCGTTTAAACTTCATCTTAAAACATTGCCATAAACTTACGTGTTCGAAAACATCTTTAAAACGACACAATGAAATACTAAATGAAATAAATAAACATTAAAATTAAAAAACACTCTATTCTAACCTAAAGCTAGTAAAATAAATACAACTACCCTATGCATGTGCCATGGTCTCGAATTGCAATGTCATCATCAGTCGTACAACAATGCCTTGTCTTTACCTGAAATAGAAATAGCACATGCCTTGAGTATTTTAAGAAATACTATGTAAGTGACCCACTATTAGGGTTAGATGCAAGCACATACAATCATGGGCGGGACCTATCATATCAATCTATATTTCCTTAGACGACTATCCTAAATGAATTAATTGGATGTGTATTTACTGTTCTACACATGGTACACACGTGCACGTATGAACCCACCAGTCGGTTCACACACCTCCTTGGCCCTTTTCATGGTTAGGCAAGCATTCCCTAGAGTTGTTGATGTCGGACACTCGTTAGATATAATGACCATCGCACCATTATGATAAACATAATGATCGTTTTCCTGCCACGTAGTATACACGTCTGTACCATCATAAAAGAGGGGTTTCCCAATGAATGAACACACAATGATGCATGAGGTCCTAACATTTTTATTTATTATCATGTAAGAACCCTTCCATTTTTCCTCCATATCATATCATTTTTATCATAGCTTTCCAAGCATAAATGAGAGTTATGCATTATGTCGACACATTTTTCCGTAGATCATTCGCATCGTGCCATATTATATCATATCATACATATATCATATCATCAGCATCTTATGTAACATCATGTACTATGTCGCATCGTCGTTGAAATGGGCGACGGCGTAGTGAATAAATATTTGTGTATGCTTAATTATGATCATGTATGTCATTATGTGGTCTATATATGAACATGTGTGATCATTTATGGATGTGACAACTTGTCTGATCAGATATTAGCATGCACCACGGAACTAAACGAAGATTTGAATAGTGCGTTGTATGAGCGCGTCCATTTACTTCTTCAGTCATGGATTACTTAGTGATTATTTAGCCATGGATTACTTCTTCAGTCATGCATTGTATGAGTGCGTCCATTTACGATATTTTATTATTATTTTTTTCTATTTTCAACTATGTGAGCGTGCACAAACTTATAGTTAGACCTATAGAATACGTTAATGAGCTCACCTAATGCTCCAATGTGCATACACATGGATTACGTTAATGAGCTCACCTAATGCTTCAATGTGCATACACATGGATCACTTATTGAGAACTATTATATATCCAATTATACTCGTGAATTTCAGTTTCTTAGTCATGTTGAATGTTATGTGTATGTGCATTTTTTTAATCCGAACAACGAGGTCACTTATTGAGTATTTTTATAATTATTCTTTTCCTTCACTTTTTTTATTAGGAAAAGGCAAGAGACCTCTGATCGGGATGACTTCTATTGTATAGGCCATGGAACGTTGTTTTCTATTAAATAAATTTTTATATTTAACAATATTTTTCAAATATTTCAAACAATCAAATTAAATTCTTAATTTATGATTTTTTTTTTTTTTTTGTAGCCGACATTGTTTGAATTTAATTTCTATTGATAGAATTGCCATTAGTATTTCATGTTTTAATTTAGTTTTCCAAAAATTTCAATGAGCTAAGTTCTTATAAAGACTTTAAGGTTTGGTTATTTTGGCTCGAGTTCATTTGACAAACTTACATGATATGCATGTAATAACAGTTGGATCTTAAGCTAAAATAGAGTCGTTACAATGGTCCATGACAAAAAAAAAACATTAATTATTTAATTTCCACTTTCGTGTTTACTTTGACAAATCGATGATTTTGAGATTTATAATCTAAAAAATCTTGAAAGAAATATATTTTTATTTGATAAGAACCACAAAATATCATAAAATGATTCAAAATAATGAATAAATAATAATTTTGCACCAAAAAACAAGTTAAAAGATAAGATATAAAGATTCTTTTTATAGATTAACGTAAGATAGAGGAAAATTGAGTCAATGAAGTCTAGTCTTTGCCTAATGGATAAGCATCTTCCAACTTATCTTAAAATTTATAAATTCCATGATAAATGCTACCAAAATTTTATTTTGATACATTTTGAGGTTTGATTTGAAATTTAGTATTTGTTGAAATCATATAAAAAATTTCTTTTTAAATTTTACAAACCAATTGAAAGGGATAGAAAAATTCTTTTGCCCGTGTAGCGGTGGTAAAGGGATTGTGTAACGACCCAATGTTTTCTTTTGAAAAAAGTGAGCTAAACGATGCGAAAAAATCTTTAAAGATTGTTATGAGGGTTAGGAAATCGAGATACTGCGGCTTGGGATTAGATTCAATCAATTAACTAAGTAAAGGATCGCATGACTTTTCTTTTGGTTTTTGTGAGATCCCACATCGATTAGGGAGGAGAACGAAACCTTCTTTATAAGAGTGTTGAAATCTCTTTCTAGTAGACGCACTTTAAAAACTTTGAGGGGAAGCTCGAAAGGGAAAACCCAAAGAGGACAATATCTGCTAGAGGTGGGCTTGGGCCGTTACAAATGGTATTAGAGCCAGACACCTGGCGATGTGTCAGCGAGGAAGCTGAGCCCTGAAGGGGGGTGGACATGAGGCGATGTGCCAGCAAGGACGCTGGCCCCCGAAGGGAGTAGGTTTGGTAGGGGTCCCACATTGATTGGAGAAAGAAACGAGTGCCAGCGAGGACGCTGGGCCCCGAAGGGGAGTGGGTTGTGAAATCCAACATCGGTTGGAGAGGAGAACGAAACATTTTGAGAGTTGTTATAAAACTTTTTTTTTTTTAAGGAAAAATACTAAAATTGCATTATGAGATTGTGGGACACCTTCTTATTGTCGATTCCTAGTGGGCCATATTTCATTTTGCTAGCCTATGAGTTCAACCATTGTCCTCAATTTGATCGAGGTTGACTAAGATTTGACTCAAGATTCAGAATCTTGATTTGGCACGTGATTGCCTTGGTATTCCCTTGCATCTCGTGTACCTACTTCTCATTTCTAAGAGTGAAGACTATCCCCACAAACTAATATAGCTCTTTTCAACATGTTTTGTCTTCACTCACATGCATTCTAAGAAAATTTTCAAGAGGCTACCTAACATGGAATTGCAATAAAGCACGCTTAACTATATAGTTCCTATGATTAAGCCATTGAGATGACCACGAGATGACCACGACATGACGAAGTTTGAAGCAATCGGCACGAACACCTCATTGGCTGCAAAGCTTGAGAAGAATCGTGGCGATGAAGGTAAAGAAGACCCCAAGGAAAAGGGCACTTCCAAGTTAATCTTACACGTCTCCACGTCTCCCTTTATAAATTGAATATTTTTAAAATTAAGGATTAAATAGAAAACTGAAATTTTATATGTCGATGATCCAATTTTGAATTGAAAATGTTTGTTAACTTTATAACTCCCTGAGCATTGTGTGCCTTTTTGTGTTTGCCTAAACACTATATAATAATGATGATAATAATTTCATAATCACCCTCTTTATCAACTTTATTCTTCAGCCTAATATTAATATAAATATATACCACATGCTCATATATTGACTATACAATAATCTTAATATTCAATTTATTTATTTAAGAAACTAAATACATCATCTAATGTCTATAAAATATGTTGTCAGATTTCATATCGGTTTAGTGATCCAAATGTTTCGTTTTGGGACGAAAAATTACAATATTAACGATAAAATTACAACATTATCCTTAACTTTTCATAAATATACCGAAACGTAAAATATTTTAGAATTTTCGATCAAAACTGAGACTTGGAACAGTGAAGCGGTGACCTAAACGACTTGGTGATCAAAATTTTTCGTTTTGGGATACTACCACGCGATTCCAAATTCAAATTTATGTCCGAAATTCTAAAGGATCTTACTTTAAGGGCAGTCTTGAAATGTTTGTGAACGTTAAGGGTGTTATCGTAATTTTTTATTTCTTTTCAAAATATGGGTATTTATGAACGACTCCCTCGTTGTTTGACTTAAAAATAAAACTATTGTTCGGTGTAAAGCGTGATGAAAAGGGACTCACCTAATTGAACCTACTCCATAAATTAAAAAGGGGAATTTTTCATTTTTGTAATTTAAAATGAATGAATGATTCTAAAGTTGAACCATATGAATGCATCATCCACTTCTAAAAGTATGCCTTTTCACATTAAATGTTTGCACTTTTACGTTGTTTTCTTACTTAGAAAATTTCTCATCTCTCTCTATGATTATTCAATTTGAGTGTTTGTATGTAAATGTCAAAGGCTTTGAGCTTCATTAAAGATTCTTAAAAGGGAAGAACGTAGTTTTTTATTCTTTTTCGGTAATTTGTTCGGTGAATAATTGCAATCAGTAGGTAGGTGTTATGGCTTGCTTGTTCTCGATCTAATTATTATGAAATTGGCTTATTGTAATGAGATCGATACCTGTTTATTTAGAGAAAAATCTGACTTAATTCAGCTCGGTAAAAAATATTAGAAATGCTTCTTAAAGGATTCCGAGTTTACGACTCCACTTTTGGTACAACTTTGAATATGTGGTTGAATTATGATCACGTTACCATCAATTGTAAGTAATTAAAAGAAATCGAACTCTATGATAGAAACTCGAGATTGAAAAAAAAATACTAAATGGCTTTGAAGAATCAATTTCGAAGAATTGGTCTTGTCCAATCACATGAGTGGTCGTGATTGGCTACAATTCCTTCGAAATTGTCTAATCACACTTCATAAGCCATGAGATGTCTATTTACTTGAGTTTGAACCCCTTCGTGATCCGCTTCAAATGGGGTGGGATATTCTCGTTTAAACGAGGAATGGGGAGGGAATGTGGAGACATTTTCTTTTTTCGTTAGATAAACTGAGTCGGGATCGAGGATTTTATTCCTCGTCCCCTTCCCTGCACTCTCTATTTCCGCTATTTTGCATATAAAAATAAATAAATATAATAATAAATCTATTTTTATATATATTTTTTCGTTGTCACTTTTTTTACAAATGACCTACTATATATATATTTTTTTTTTTTTTTGTGAAAAATTATATTATAATATTAAATTTTGAATTTTTTATAAATTATGTTAATAGAACGTTATATTAAATTTTTGTTTACATTTTTTAATTAAAATTATATTGTACAATAGAAATTGTGCAGGAGAATAGTTTCTTGAGAATAACTATTTAAAAAATAATAAAAAATGAGAAAATTTTCCCGTGGGGAACCCAATCCCTGTGCGTTCCCCATGGGGGATCCTTATCACGATCCTTGTAAAAATAAATGAAAATTTTTGCAGGGGTGAGTAATGAAAAAAGGGGCAAGAATGGGGATGGAGAGGCTCCCCGCCCCCGCACGTGCCCCTTGAGCATCTCTATGTATGACAAGTATGAATGATATATCATTCACATATATGTATATATCATAGGAAAGTTATGTCATGAAAAGGATCGAAGTATGATGTGTATTATAACCACGTACCATGATTTAAAATGCAAGATCTATCCATGTATGTCACGAGCACAGGCTACTTCTCAAATATGTTTTGTAGGGACTCGTACATTATCTATGAGCTCATTTGTTTACATTGATTTTCGGTAGAATGAGAGTGTAAATATAATGTTGAGGGTTACATAACTGAAAGTAGGGTTATATGTGCATAAATTCATTTCACAAATTAATAATAGCATATTTGGAAATAAAAAAATAGTGCAAAATAAAATGTTCATATCTTAATCTAACATGGAATCTACAACTTAAATCCAGAAAAATTAGTCATCTTGTATGGGTTTCATGGCCTCCTCGATTGACGCCGTCATCCATACATGAGAGGTCCTTTTTTTTATCGAAAAATTATTCAATGTGAGTTGAGTATATAGATATACCTAATAAATAACTCCGACCTACTTTATATTTTTGTTTATAAAGAACTCCTATAGAAGTTTGAAGAGTTCTATCAAGATACATCACAAATCCGTCTAACCTATAGAAAAGTTTCACCCACTAAGTATTCTCACTAATATCATTTTTTTAGATAAGGACGATCCAAATGAAGATAGATGATAACGACAAGACAAATGAAAGCATTTCAAGTGGTCTACTTTTATAGCCAAGTAAATTATAACTATATTAATTAAGAATTATGATGGTCGGCCACGATAACAAGTCCATCAGAAACTGTTACTTCTAATACCGTGTCAGATAAGATAACTCATAGTCTTATTAATTCACATTGGTCCAAAATTGTTGTTCAACAAATGAGTAGCAATAGTACTGCACGTAATCCAAATTGAAAAAAAAAAAATCCTCAGTCAGCTTCTAGTTGATCCGACTTAGATAAGGTTTAGAGAGGCTAAGTCCAAAGTAGACAATATCATATCGTTTGTGGAGATATGTGAACGTTTCATTGTTCTTCTTTAGATTTAGAAGTTTTTACCGTCTTAAATGTCTTAAAAAGGTTTAATTTTGTTCATCCTAATAATTTAACAGAAACTATATAGGTACATAGTTGATTTGAAACATTCTCTAACTCAAAAACCTGACCTGGTCAATTGGCCCTGAAGTAGAACAGCTCCAACCACATCATGACAAGTGTCACCTCCTTAATACTCTAATCAAGCAATGTTCGGATCCAAAAAACTCTATAAAATCACAACCAGGAGTGTTCATAATCAACAAAAACAAAAGATTAATCACCAAAATCCTTTCAGGTTTTCAACTCTGTGTGTTATTTGAATTCAAAAGGAAATGGCAGACAACTCCCAAAACCTGAGCTATCAAATTGGAGAAGCCAAAGGCCAAGCACAGGTTCACTTTGCCTTGCCACTCTTTTATTGAATGGTTCGTATTTGATCTCATACTCAAATTGGTAACGTATTGATTTATGTGAATATGTAGGAGAAGGCGAGTAATTTGATGGACAAGGCAAGTGATGCAGCCCAATCAACTAAGGAGACAATACAAGAGGCAGGACAACAGATGATGGTCAAAGCCCAGGATGCAGTTGATTCTGTCAAGGATGCTACTGGCTTGAAGAAATGAAGCTTTTCCATTGACCATTTCTCCATGTAATCGTTGGTTACTTGTGGAATATTTTTAAATATTCATCATATGTTTATCATTTTTCCGATAAAGATAAAGGCCCCATATACTGATGCGGTACCAGTTGAGTTGACCTAAAGTCACGCTAGGTAGTTTTCAACCTCGTTTGTTCTCGAATGGGTTCTCTTTCAACTTTATAAATCCCCACTTGCAATAAGTTGTTTTAGTATCTAATGGATTCTTTATTAAGGAATTATATACTCATTAGCCATCACTAGGGAGTAGGGCATAGAATAACCAAACTACAAAAGAACATACTAATATTCCTCAAAAAAAAAAGATGGAAGACACTTTATCCACCTTGGATTACTTAGTGTCGTGTGCCTAAAGAGGGCAGCACGTTTTGGGATGCAGAGGAGCTATTATCGCCCAACTCCCTAACCTAATGTGGCACCGGGTTCGGGCTGCAGGGAACCATAGCATGGGGGGATGTCTAATCCTTTTGATGCCACAAGGTTGGCTAATCGTATGCAGCAGGCTTGAAGACCCTTGGTTCTGGAAGGCACATGAGTCCGAATGCTATAAGCATAAACTAAACATCCAAAAACTTGCGTGTATTAGATCGGGAGGACTAACTTGCCAAGGTTCTTAAGGTGTTCTTAGATTAATGGCAGAGGGTTGCTAAGAGTTAGGCTCTTCTACTCATTATTATTAACTCGAGCCAATACCTTGGGATTTTGTATACTGTATTAAGCAAAATAGTAGCGTACTCAACTTGACTCAGGAGATTGATACCTGAGGAATAGAAGGCTAATGCTAAAAAGGTCAACGATCAATCTAAATTTAAGCACATAAATTGAATAAGAACATGACATGCACGACCCATGGTTATCTTTAAAGTAGTATTGAACTAATGGCTTGCATTACTGGCCAGCAAAGCGAAATTCTTAAGACATTAATATGAATAAATCAAGTAAAAGACTAGAATCCATGGTAAGCAAGCGTTTAGAATCATAAGTACCGTCGTTTTTAGGAGTTCATCAATCTCTGTGGTGCATGTGCAGTTCATCCTTTGTTTACCCAAGCTGATTGATGAAGGAAACTTGGCTTCTTCCCTCACTCAATTTAGCTCAAGCCAACCGCTAGCAGATATTGTCCTCTTTTGGCTTTCCCTTTCGAGCTTCCCCTCAAGGTTTTTAAAACGCTAGGGAGAGGTTTCCACACTCTTATAAAGAATGCTTTGTTCTCCTCCTCAACCGATGTGGGATCTCAGATCAATATATGAAACTCACCAGTAATCCCCACACGAGCAAGTACCGTCCTTAAATTGGTGAAACCGACGAGCATCTCTTACTATAATTTCTCTCCTTGCAACCTTCGATACGAACTTCGTAAAAGTATGACAATCACCACAAACTCGGAGATTCTTCTGAAGTCTAATGACACTACCTGATCCAGAATTCAAGAGCCCAAAAACAATAGCAAGCTTTTCACTATGCACATATAGAAGCTTTTCCTTCGTTTCTTCCTCCACATCATGTAATACAAAATTCAAATCAGGGGTATACCCTTCTTCTTGAATCCTACAAATCACTTTATCCAACTCGGAGTAAATCATTTCAGTTTGTGGATGAGATCGATCCCCGGCCACAAACGTATGAACCTTGTTTTTTATCTGAATAATCGTGTGGCCAGCAATTTTTCTCAGACCTCTTTGTTTCATAAGAGCTCTAATCTGGTCTGCTTCTTTTCTTTTTCCAGATGACAGGTATATATTGTACAGTAGAACATATCTCCCGGGATTCTCCTGGTCCAACTCGAGTAAATTCTTTGCAGCAACTTCAGCCATTTCTACATTTGAATGTATTCTACATGCCCCAAGTAATGCACCCCAAACACCAGCATTGGGTCTAATTGGCATTTTCGAGATAAAATCACGAGCTTCTTTAAGCTGCCCAACTCGACCTAAGAGATCGACCATGCAAGCGTAATGTTCGGGTCCTGGTTTCAGCTCAAAATCTCTAGACATGGCATTGAAGCAATCCCATCCTTCTGCAACCAAACCAGCATGACTACAAGCTGCTAATATTGATACAAATGTTATGTGGTCAGGCTTGGTTGAGTTCTTCATCTCATTGAAGAGACAGATTGCCTTCCTACCATGGCCGTGTAATCCATAGCCTGAAATCATGGTGCTCCATGAGATAACATTTCTTTCCTTCATGTTATCAAAAACCTTTCTGGCATATATTAAACTTCCACATTTGACATAGAGATCAACAATGGCAGTTTCAACCACTATTTGGTTTCCGAAAAGCCTTCGGATAACAAAACCATGTACGAAACACGCCTGGCTAAAAGATCCTAAAGCTAAACAAGCACGAATTACACCCAAAAGGGTGATAGAATCAGGAAGAATACCTTTGAGTATCAGTTCTCTGAAAATCTCCAAAGCTTTCAGAGGAAGATCACCCTGCACGTAAGCTTCAATCATCGATGCCCACGACACCAAGTCCTTGTTATGAATTCCATTAAAGATCTCTTGAGCTGTGTCAATTCTTCCACATCGTGCATACATACCAACTGCTGCGTTTTGGACTGATTGATTTAAACCAAGCTCATGATCCATGGCCATTCGACAAACATCATCAGCTTCCTTCTCTGAGTGTATGCACGCCATGACATTCAACAGTACAGACCTGTTTAATTGAAATCCTTCAATCAACATCAGCGAAAACAACGACACTCCTAAACTATATTGACCATTTTGTGCATAAGCACCAATGATTGAACTCCAGGACACCACATTTCTTTCAGGCATTTTATCAAACACCTCTCGTGCAAGCTCTGAACGCCCACATCTACCATACATCGCAATGAGTGAATTCGCAACAAAAACATCCAACTCATACCCAAAATTCACAGCATCATAATGAACCCTAACCCCAAAATCCAAATCCTTCACACACCCACACGCCTTGAAAACAAATGGAAACGTAAAATTATCAGGTCGAATACCCAAATCCAGCATTTGGGCATAGAGAAGCATGGCCTTACGATAAAACCCAGCATCAACAAAACCACGAAGCATCACGTTCCAGAGAAAAACGTCAAGAGATTGCAATAAAGAGAAGAGAGAATAGGCGTAAGAAACAGAGCCAAGCGACGCATACTGGGAAATGAGAGTGGTGCAAAAGAACAAGTTGAGGTGGAGGTTGGCTTTGAGAATTGAAGCGTGGACATATTTCAAGGATTTGATTGTACTGCAATTTTTGATGTAGTTGGTGCATGATTCAGAATCAATAGGCCGAGGAGGGACCGGAAGGTGGAGACTTGAGTGGCAGCGACGGCGAAAGAAAAGGAGGCTCCGGCAGCGAATCACAATCATAAGCAGCGCTGATTTTGAAACTTTTTTGCTTGCGAGATCATGGAAGAGTTCTTATTATTGTTTTTCTATAAAAAAATTGGGCCTAATACTCTATTTAAAATTTAGGCCCAAACTCCGCTCATAGGTTGTGTTATGAACTTATTTGAATCGAGTTGAATTCAAATAAATGAAAAAATTTATAGATTAGTTGGTTCACCTAATCGGAGAGTTTTAGTCCACCTACCACGACGTATTTTTTTTAAAATTTTTACTTGACCTCAGGACGATAGACGTTCAAAGTAATGAAAACTCATGTTTACTGTTTTTACTAGATTTTTCGATCTTCAATAACGGATTTGGGACGGTTCTTGGTATTCTCCTTCTTTTCCCTTCCAAAATCGGGCTTGGAGACAAATGACCATTTTGCCCCTAAGTTGATTGTGTTTGGTAGGTAGAGTGAACTAAAACCAACAACCTTACTAAAAATAATTTAATTATACGTGTTTAAAAAATACTTTAAAAAATTGATCACTTCAACTCAATCGGTGCTATTTAGGTTCTGTTGTGAACTTATTTGAATCGGGTTGATTTCAAATTAATGAAAAACTTTATAGATAGATTGGTTTATGAGTTATCGTGAAACTAGATTGGGTTGAATCAACCCACCAAATATATATATATATATATATATTATTATTTTTTCTTATATATGTATATTTTTTTTATTTAATTCCATTATTATTTTAATAATTTATTTAGCCACTCTATTTGGAAGTAATTTTTTAAAGTATAATTTTTAAATGTTTGGAAAAAATTAAATAGATATTTTATGAAGTAACATTTTACTTTTATTAAAAACAAAAATTTAAATAAATGACTCGAACTACTCGAGCCAACTTTAATAACGGTTGTTTAAGTTAAAATTTTACGATCCAAATAATTGAGCTGGGTCCGAAAGATGTCCTAATTCAACCCAACCCCATTATTTAATAAGTGAGTGACCCATCTTCGCCAATTGATATCTTGTCCTCTTTGGACTTTTCCTTTCGGGCTTCTTCTCAAGATTTTAAAACGCGTCCACTGTGAAGAGGTTTTCACACTCTTATATTGAATGTTTTGTTCTCCTCTCCAACCGATCTGTGATCTCACAACAACTTACCAAATTGGATGAAACAAATTCCTATACCTTCATGGATGTGAGAGTTTAAAAAAAAAAAATCAACTTAAAAGGATCACGGGTTGGAGATAAGGAGCCACATGCTTCTTCTTCTATTCAAAGAAAGAAGATATAACGTGGTTGGTTTAATTGAACTGTGCCTACGAAAATATAGAGGATTTTAAGCTTGGGAAAGACTTGAACCGAGTCCCCAAATGCGATCAAGCAAGTAATAGCCATCCCAAACTTTTCTTAAGACGTACTTGTAGGGATCACGTGAAAATGCCCTAAAAAGTTAAGTTTACTTATTATTAAGTGAATGTGGAAGGATTAGACTAAGTACCACACTATCAATTGGACGTTTTACTTGGTAAATATCGAATAGGACAAAAAACTAGCTAAATCAAGAAATTGACCCACTAAATGATCGATTACATATGAAATTTTAAAGTATGACCTAATACTATGAATTTATGATGTATAATGAATTTGAAGGTCGTAAGAGTATGTTTAGGGCATAAACCAACGGTAAAGATAAAAATGACCAAAATGTCCCTACTATGCCTACTATGTTGTTTTAAGGCTTTAATGAACTTTGGATGACACATTACATAGCACTTGTTTATGATCTTATGAATGAATTATGCATAATTTTATGAGGTTTAAGGATGAGTATGATATATATGCTTTGAAGTATGGCTTTATGAACCTCATAAACCGTCGTATGCTTAGGTTGTGCCTTTCACCTAGGTGGGATGTCTAGCTTAGACTTCTTGCAGGATGTTAAACTCCTCTGTTGTAGGGGACAAAGGGAATGCCAGAGCCATTATGAGCCAAATCTAAATAAAGGAACCAAGAGCTTCATGGATATCAAGACTACAAGTTCGATGAAGGAACCAACTTGAGAAACCCACTGAAACAAGCTAGTGGAGTTGAGTTTTTAGAGCCTTGTGACCACGTGCGCCCGTCAACCCTCTTGGAAAGAGGTTAGGGACAATGATGCAGACAAGTTAAATGAATCGACCACACTTTTATTTTTTCTTGAACCAACTTGTTGGATCCCTTCTGACTAGTCATTATGATTTTATTTTTTGTTGAACTCTTAACTCATTTTAGGACCTCTCTGAATAGATGTAATGCATGAAATACATATGAACGTAGGAATAAAGAGCCTTTGATACTTCAATTGGAATTTGCAACAACTACAAATGAAATACAAAAGTGTTATGGAAGTTCCTGGATCGTCTGAAATAAAAGTCGTACAAAAGACACCCTATGATTTTATAATAAAAAATGAAAAATTCGCATGGGCGCCTAAATCACGAGTCAACTTCCCAATCCACGTAAGGAAGCAAGTCGTCCTAAGACAATTCGCGGATTTGCTATCTTTTAACTGTTTTTTCCGTCTAACTCGCGGAGAGATTGATCTTTGTTTACTAGAAGGAAAATAATAATAGAAAGAAATATACTGAAGGAGAAACTGTAGATCATTTTTTTGTCTAAAGAAAGAAGAGCAGAGGTTTACTTATTGATCCTGACCTGGAACTAATTTAGCTTGTATACATGTTTAAGGACTTCCACGACTCTGATTTTGGTTCTAATTGCTCTAATCGAACTATTGGGACTCCGAAAAAAGTATGAATGACTCTATCAGGTTAATATGAATGATATTAGAAGAACCTAATTTGATTCCCGAGAGAGCATACTTAGGTGGTGGAATCACTCCGTATGCCCATGATTTAATATTAGATTTTATACTATGTGACCTAGAGTAATGAACACATGTTTAATGAATCTTAGCCTATGATTGGTCCGAGAGTCATATTTAGGGTTGATTTTGATTGTATGGGTTGCCTCGAGATGATTAGGGCACAACTCTTAATTGTGAACTTGTCTCAACTTATGAGGTCTACTTAGTAAAAAGAAATACGACATCTGCCTTGTAATATTTAGAGCATGGAATAACGTATAATATAGAGCCTATTAGGGTTTAGGGAACTTCTAGTTAATGTTCAGTAGTAGACACGAATGAAACCTATTAGAGAAAGCATAGAGAGTTTGCTAATAGGTAGACTTGATCCATACTTCTCGATTCAGCTTAGAGCCCAAGATTTGATTAGGGCGCCCTTAACTCGTATGTCGAACGCGTATTGACTTTAAATAGACCAAAGAGATTGGCTAAGTGCACCTAGAACAACAAATATCCATGATAGGTGGCCCTAGGTAAGAGTGTCGAGGTTCAATAAAAGATAACCAAACTATGGAATTGACTTAACTCTATAGCCTAGGAGGTAAGATTCGATGAAAGCCTACGAGTAACTTGTTATTCTTTATACTCATTCTTGTTATTCTTTATTTTTCCAGATGGATTATAGAATGATGGTCGAGGGTGCAAGGGTGTAGGAGCCGTGTGGTTGCTCGAGAACTATTAGGTTCGAGTCATTTTTTCTCATTTGTATTTGAATATCATTTTTTACTTAAACCTAATAGTTCATTTAAAACGACTTAGAGTCGCTACCATATGCATGATATAATTTTTTAATACAGAAACATTCATTTAAAACGACTTCATAAAATGATGACATGAACTTATACCATTACAAAAAGATCTTAAAATAATACAAGGAAAATATTTAAAGTAAATTAAAATAAAAGCAAGAGTAATGTCCTATACTAACCTAAGATCTACGAAAAATAAATGTAACTACTATATGCAGGTTCTGTGGTCTTTGATTTGATACCGTCGTCAACCGTATAGGGGTGTCTTACCTTTACCTCAAATATAAAAGTAACACATGGCTTGAGTATAGTGACCTCACTATCTGGGTCAGGGAATGCAAGCACATGTAACATGGACAAAAACCTTATCATTTAAAACCATAGTTTCTTAGGTGGTCTCTAGTCCGAAAAATTGGATGTGTAGTACTTCCCTGCACACGACTCACACGTGCGAGTATGCTCGGTGTCGTTGTTTCTACTCTGGTGTCTCGTCCTTTGTATCGTGCCAAACGCGCGTTCCTTAATCTCGCAGGTCGTTTCAGTCCAATGAGATACAAATTCGTTCTTCGTGCCTTTTTTGGATCTTTCACGGCTCTCAGACAACAAGGGTGCGTTGAGTGGTAGAGTGGGGTTGAGGGTGGTTTTGAAGAAGAGGGCGACGTGGGCTGGGTGCGGATATCTCGTGGTTGCCTTCGTCGGAAACCGCGAGATTTCTAGCAAAGCTGAACTACTCTGCTATTTTTTTTTTTCAATTCATTACAAAAACGTTCCACCCAATTGAATTTGAAAAAAAAATACAACCCGTCTTAAATTTTATAATTTGAATTGGGTAGTCTAAATTAGTCGGGTTTTTGAATCATACGAACACTTCTCGAAAAAAGAGACGGAAAAGTATTACAAAATAAGGCAATGTAAAAATGTTCCAAGTGGTAAATACAACAAAAGAAAAGCTGGTAAGACATAAATATAGGTTGGTTGAGAAGAACACTCATCTCGACATTCTTCCTCCTTTACTCGCCAACAAGCAACTACACTGCGCGTCTTTGTCCGCCACCGCCACCACCAAATGCGGTGGCCGGCCTCGAAGATCGGCGGGCTTGGCCTCATTGCCATATCATATATCTCCATTGACTACCTCAGCCACCTCTCGCCGGCATGGCATGCCCGTCTCCAGCCAGCTCTTTGGTCCCTTCTTGCCCTTGCAGCCGTCGTTCGTGTTCCCTTCTACAAGCACTGGTCCTCCGAGTTCCGTTCCGCCATTCCATTTCTCTCCTCCATGCTCTTCATGCTCGCCACTCTGCTCTTCGAAGCTCTTTCCGTTCGTTTCGTCACAGCCGTCCTCGGTCTTGATTGGCACAGGTGACTCTAGGATTTGGATTTCTCTCTTTTGTGATACGTCTGTTAGCAGATAAAAAATAGTTGTGGATTTCTGAATGATCAAGTTTGATTTCGACTTGGAGGTATCAGATCGATTTCTGATTTTTGAGCTGCGAAAACCTAAAATTAATTCCTCATCATATTAGATGTTTATGTTTAGGTTCGATTCTGTGTATCTGCGTTAATTAACTCGCCAGTTTTGGAATATTTTTCATTAATCTTGTGTGAATCAAGAGATTGGGGATGGATCTGATATTTTTGGAGAGTGGTTTAGCTTGAGTTACCAGATTTCGAACTTCACGAAGGCGTTGTCTGAATTTTTTTAAAAGCATTTATAACTTGATTGTTTGTAAAGGATTTCTGATTTTAGATCCATTATCGTGTTAAAGCTCATTAGATTTGGTTTGTATCAGAAATGGAAAGAGATCCGGCTAATAAATTCATTTTTGGCTCCCCATATATTTGACATTTTCCTATTCCTGGCAGAACCCAATTTAGAAGCTGCAGAGCGTCAGCCAATTGGTTTTCTTATTTTCATTTTTTAAATATGTTCTTTCTTGTAGCTACTGAGTGCCCCATTTTGTTTCCTTTTCTGGATTTTAAATTAATGCTTCTCATAATGCTTCCTGTTGCATCCGTTATTGGTGGACTAATGGTTTTTCATCAATTTAATTAATCTAATTCCTATGTTTATTTATAATATATGATGAAATTAATGGGATGCATTGAGTGTGGATGAATGTTGATGCAGCCATTATGTTTAAAGAAGTCTGCAAAGTCCTTGCTAGTTAGTTTTGAGGATTGATTCTTGCAAGAACTAGCAAGATTTAGATTAATCAGAGTAATTTTGATCTTGCCAACAAACATATTTGCATGTGTTTAGTAGTCTTTTTGATACCCAGTTTTGTTTTTGTTCTGCAGTAATTCAGTAATTTAGATTGTTTTAGTAGATCAATCTTTTGTTATGATATACAGTGTGAGATCCCAAATCGATTGGGGAGGAGAATGAAACTTTCTTTATAAAGGTGTGGAAACCTCTCCCTAGTAGACGTGTTTTAAAAACCTTTAGGGGAAGCCCAAAAGGGAAAACCTAAAGAGGGCAATATTTGCTAGCGATGGGCTTGGACCGTTGCAAATGATATCAGAGCCAGACACCAAGCGATGTGTCAGCAAGGAGGTTGAGCCCCAAAGGGGGGTGGCACGAGACGGTGTACCAACAAGGATGCTGGGCCCTGAAGGAGGGTGGATTGGAGGGGTCCCACATCGATTTAAGAAGGGAATGAGTGTCAGCGAGAACTCTGGGCCCGGAAGGAGGGTGGATTGTGAGAACCCACATCGGTTGGGGAGGAGAATGAAATATTCTTTATAAGGGTGTGGAAACCTCTCCGTAGCAAACACGTTTTAAAAACCTTTAGGGGAAACTCGAAAGGGAAAGCCTGGACAGGAATGAAACTTTCAAAAGATCTATTTTCGATTGTTCATTAACAATATATGCAGTTTCATTCCCCTGTTGGATTTATTTTTCATTTCAATTTCTAAGATCGTGACTTTCTTGACATTTGACAGTGACACATCTCCTCTTCCTGATACTGGCCAATGGCTTCTCCTGGCGTTGAACGAGAAACTTCCTCATACTGTTGTGGAGATATTGAGAGCTCGGATTATTGGATTGCATCACTTCCTGATGTTGTTCATTATGCTGGCATTCTCTGTGCTGTTTGGCTCAGTAAAAGCTCCTGGACTCGGATTAGGTGCGAGGTATATGTTCACCATGGCAATTGGCCGACTTCTTAGAGCCATAACTTTTGTATCTACAATTCTGCCATCTGCAAGGCCATGGTGTGCCTATACTCGATTCAGAGTCCCGGCATATCCTCATCGTTGGGCACAGAAGTACTATGTTCCTTATGCTGAAGATGCTGATACAATTCGCCAGTTACTAAATCAGGACATAGCTTTTGGTAAGCGACTTGACTATTTCCATATTTGTCACGCACATTGTAAGACCTAAACATCCCACACTTTTATCCTCACCAAAACTACTTCCCACCGAAAACCATCATACATAAGAGCAATTTAATGCTGCATTTTTTAAAAAGTTAAAAAAGCACTCGAACTTCTTTGTAAGAAAATACTTGTCACTCTCATTGTGAGATCCCACATTGGTTGGAGAGGAGAATGAAGCATTCATGTAGAAACCTCTCCCTAGCAGACGCGTTTTAAAATCTTAAGGGGAAGCCCGAGAGGGAAAGCCCAAAAAGGACAATATTTGTTAGCAGTGGGCCTATGCTATTACAAATGGTATTAGAGTCGGGCAGTGTGCCAGCAAGGATGTTGGGATTCCAAGGAGGGTGGATTGTGAGATCCTACATTGGTTGGAGAGGAGAATGAAGCATTCCTTATAAGAGTGTGGGTCCGTTAGCAGTGGGCCTAGGCTATTACAAATGGTATTAGAGTCGGGCAGTGTGCGAGCGAGGATACTGGACCCCCAAGGAGGGTGGATTGTGAGATCCCACATTGGTTGGAGAGGAGAATGAAGCATTCCTTATAAGAGTGGAAATCTCTCCCTAGCAGACCCCTTTTAAAACCTTAAGGGGGAAAGCCCGAAAGGGAAAGCCTAAAGAGAACAATATCTGCTATCTGTGAGTTTGGGCTATCACATTCATACTACTAAGTGTAGAACCAAACATCAGCGATGATTTGTTATTGAGCAACCTTTAAAATTGCTTTTATATGTATAGCCTTGTAGAAGATAGTTTGCACATAATGAATTCAAATTTCTCTATTTTCTGAGTTGTTAACGTGTAAAATGTTTTCCCAGCTGATCCGGGACGGATTCTTGGTGACTTCAGACCTGATTGGGGTAAAATGAGCTTCTTAATAGATTTCCTACGACCAACACCCTCCGAAGGATCTTCTTGGTACAATGTACTTAAGAAGGCCGGGGGTGGCTGCAACGACCTTGTATACAGTGGCCACATGCTCGTTGCCGTGCTCACGGCCATGGCCTGGACGGTATAGACTCTAGTGTGCAATGTGTTAATGTGAGATACTGTTTTTTTTTCTTGGCTAATACATGTACTGAAACAGGAGGCTTATGGAGGTCTTAGCTCAGCAGTTGTATGGTTTTTTGTAATACACAGCGCTCAACGTGAAATACGAGAACGTCACCATTACTCTGTCGATTGTGTCGTTGCAATATATGTTGGCATCCTCCTATGGAAAATGACTGGTTTCATTTGGTCAGCTAAAGATGTCGCGAAACGAAAGAGGCTAGCGAAGTTGGAGAAAATTCAAAGTAAACTGGTACAAGCTGCAAAAGATGCAGACATTGATGAAGTTAGAGAACTTCTAAAAGAAATAGAGGTAACCAGTCAAGAGAGCAACAACGAAGACAACCGAGGCCAGAGCGGAGTATTATGGTTCTTTGCGTGTGCAACGATATTTGCTGCGTTTGTCATCGTTCTTCTGGCCTTCACATGGACAAGTGATGGATAAATTTACTCGTAGTGATGACATGTTCCACGGTTTCATGAACACAAACATGAACACTGGTTATCCAATGCGAGTTTGGTATTGGTATCGGACTGCTCCCTCCGCCAAAAGAATAGGGAAAAACTGATATTCTTGGTTAGTTTATTGTAGAGTGTAATGAATGATGATATGGTTTTTTATTGTATTGTTTGATAAGTTATTTAGAAACTACGTTGTTTTTAAGTAGGATTTTTTTGGCTATGCTCTCATCTCCTTGAAGAACCATTTGTGGGTTTTGTTTTGTTATCCATACGAGATGAAATCTACTCATTCCTCTATATATATATATATATATATATATAGGAAAGTAGCGGAATAGTTCTTTTAAGTGCTGATTACGAGATATATATATATATATATATAGGAAAGTAGCGGAATAGTTCTTTTAAGTGCTGATTACGAGATATATATATATATATATATATAGGAAAGTAGCGGAATAGTTCTTTTAAGTGCTGATTACGAGATTTGAACAATAGGGCACACCCTTTCATTATCTCGAGAGAGACTTAATTCATCATTGAATTATTAGTAAATTGTTCATTAGAGAATAAGTCGAACTTAAGATATTAGATATAATTATAGGGGTAAAATAGACTTTTGATCCAACTGTAATTATGAAAATAATCGACTTGCTTGTAATGAATATAAATAGAGCAACTTGTTTTATAGTGCATAATAGTACAATTTAAGTTTGGAGTCACCTATACTTAATGAATATAAATAAATAAATAAATTAAAGAATTTAGTTAATTAATTATGTATCGTTTGAGCTGGTAATCTATTAGTTCGTAAGGTCCCAGTGCTAGCTTATAGTAACACCAAGAAGATCAATTTAGTTGAAAGAAAATTTTGAAGTGTTCAAACTAATATTTAATATATTAGTAGAGTGAGATATTGAATGAGGAAGGAGGTTACTCACCTAATTCTATTTCTAGAAAAATCTTCTCTTCTTGGTGTGACGAAGTCAGGCGAAAAATATATATGGGGCTTGGGTTCCCCTCAAGAATGGTCGTGAGCGTGTCAAGATCACGACGCCGCACGGATGAGAAAGTATGACCGTGACACTCATCATGTAACTTAAGGATCATAATGTGAGATCCCACATGGGTTGGGGAGGAGAAAAAAACATCTTTTATAAGGGTGTGAAAACCTCTCCCTAGTAGACGTGTTCCCCTCAAGAATGGTCGTGAGCGTGTCAAGATCACGACACTACACGGATGAGAAAGTATGACCGTGACACTCAGCATGCAAGTTAAGGATCATAATGTGAGATCCCACATGGGTTGGGGAGGAGAACAGAACATCTCTTATAAGGGTGTGAAAATCTCTCCCTAGTACACGCGTTCCCCTCAAGAATGGTCATGAGCGTGTCAAGATCACGACAACGCACGGAAGAGAAAGTATGACCGTGACACTCAGCATGCAAGTTAAGGATCATAATGTGAGAGATCCCACATGGGTTGGGGAGGAGAACAAAACATCTTTTATAAGGGTGTGAAATCCTCTTCCTAGGAGACGCGTTTTAAAAACCTTGAGAGGAAGCCCAAAAAAGAAAGCTCAAAGAGGACAATATCTGTTAGCGGTGGGCTTGAACCGTTACACATACACTTATATAACAAGCTACTTACCTCAAAGAAACTTCAAAACGTGGGACGATAGCGTGTTTCGTCCTATAAAACTTCCAAGAATTCCGAATTCAACCCTAAAGTCGTTCTAAAAAATGAGTCTGGTCCAAATGACCCTATATATATGCATACACATATATATTATAAATTATATATAATATATGTGTGAATAAAAAAAAAATTGTTCAATAAAATTGTTAAAATAATCGTTATAATATTAAAAAGAAAATGTATCTATCTCAAATTAAAAAAATAAATGTCAACAAATAATTTTATGAATAAAAAATATAAGAAAATATTTTCCAACAATTTATATTTTAATATAGTAATGATCACGAGATATACATTTAGTAAACAATTATATTTATTTAATAAAGTAAACAACTTTACATCACATTGTCGATTTAAATAAACAAAACATAATAAAAAATAATAATAAAAAAAAGAAATCAAATACTACCCTTAAATTTAACAAAATTTACCATTAATAATTAAAAAAAAACTCGTACTTTATTTAAACAAATACTCTCCAACTTTGTTAAGTTCATTAATACCCTTATACTAAAAATAAATAAAAAAATTCAAATTATCCTTATTGTTTGTACCTCGTTTCAATCATTTTATTCATGTAACGACTCAGTTCCCGAGGGACTCAAGTTATAAACGGCTACTTACAAAGTGGATTATTTAAAGACTCGATAAAAATAAGTGTGAAAGTTATTAAAAGGATTCCATTAACAAAACAAATACACGGGAAGCCTAATTCATACATGAAAATCAAAATACGACTTGGATCTACTAGCCTCGTATAGTTACATAGCTCTGTTATGCTCCCATCATCGACTACCTGGTTCATGGTTTGGAAAAGAAAAAGTAGCATGAATGAATATAAAAATACCAAGTAGCTTATTAGTAGGCTCAATTGATCTTATTTTGTAGCTAAATACCACGTGTCTCGGTTCACTAGCTATCAGAAGACAATCGCTAAGTTCTCTAGGTTATACAAGATTATGTAGGGTTTCAAAACCCTCGATGTGTTTCTCTAGTTCTAACCCCCTTCTAAGTCCTCATCGATCTGAGTCGATGTAACAATCGAAAATTTAAAAAAAAATTTAAATTTGTGGTGCATCGATTAGATTAACTAAGAAAGTGGGGGGTTGGACTCTAATATAAAAAAGAAGATCCTATTGGTTTATTGAGTCACAACAATTGTTTAGTTTCATCCCATTTTGGCGATTTAGAGCTAGTCGGCGAATCCATGTTCTAACGGCTCTGGCTCGGCCTCTCGACTGATTCAGTTCAAAGTTGATATTTTTGGACCCTCTTCAAGAGCCATTTTTGACACGTTTGGAGACATAGCGTCCCTATGAGACAAGACACATTTTTGACACGTATGTATGCCTCATAAAGACGCTATGTCACGAAAAAGTATGGAGGTATGAGTTGTATCATAAGTATATGCCATGAGGGGATCTTATACATTTTGTATGTCATGTACATCGGGATACATTTTCTATGTACACCATTATATTAGGCAAGCTTCTTTCCCTAAGGCTCCAGCAATGTAAGCAAGTGCTAGTTGAAGGTCAGGCCTAGGGGGTACGTATACGAGCACGTCTGGTGGGTCCATATGTGCGTGTGTGGGCCATGTATAGAGAAAGTACACACTCAACTCCACCTAGAATGAAAAGTAGAGTTCAAGGTCATGATGTTTTTATTAAAAGATAGGTCCCACCATGATTGCAAGTAATTGCATTTTTCGACCCTAGGGGGGTACGTACTGAATATTTCTTTAAATACTCAAAGTCACGTGCTACTTCTTTTTCAGGTAAAGACAAGACACCCTTGTGCAAATGACAACGTCGCTATGGAGGCCATGAAAATGAAATTAGGGGTAGTCGCATATACATTTAACAGGTTAGATTAGAGCGTTTTTATTCTTTTGAAATTATTGTTGTGTTGATTTCCGCTATTATTGTTTACATCAGTATTACCTTTATTTTAAATGAACTTTGCAAACGTTTAAGTCTATGACAACGTTTACATGTTTATATTTCTAAACGAATTTCTATACATATTAGACATGTCATGCATGTAGTAGCGACTTTATTTTAGTAGTAAAAATAGGGCCATTACAATCTATTTCCGGTAGTTCATCATGGTCTGGCTCAATCAGGAGCCTTATCACGTTTTGATATCTCATCACTCCACTTATCGGAGAATAACTACCCATCGAGGTTCTGTACATGATTCTCAAGAGTTTTATCATATCGAGGTCTTTACATTTTCACCCAGTCTAATTTTCATAGTCTTGCTTAATCGGGCCCTCATCTGCTCGTGATATCATCACTAGGCTCATCAAAGCGTATCTACTCATCGAAGTTCTACGTGGGATCTTAGGAAAAATTGGATTGCTATTTACTATAGCTCGTAGGGTATACCTATATATCATGATCTGTGAGGCATGACGTTATTTTGGTTAGAACCTGGTTTATTAGGACATTATGAAAAGTTGTCAATCGAGTAACAATTTCGTCTACTAGAAAAAAAGATGTAAGTCCATAAGTAGATCTCATAATGTAAGATAGTTCTCGAAGGAAGCCACCTTCGTGGACACCAACTATTGCATACCCATGAAGTCGTTCGCCCTTTATGTGTAGATTTACAACTTAAGGGGTTTGTAAGGAATTCTTTGCTCGTTTCCACACACAATACCTTTGTGACACATAATTAATCTCGAAGTATTACCCTATATGTACCAGCTCTTGATTATGTTATACGAATACGAACCTCCATCAATTGTGACAAGTACGTTCACTACTAAGGCTAGCAGACTATCTCTAATAATCCGTTCATTGTACAATAAATCATAAAGAAATAACTGCATCTCTAGATAATACTACATGGACCCCAATCGATAGAGGTCTACTAAATTTTATCTCAAAATTTAAGGGAGCGTTTCAAAGATCGTCATTCATGCAAAGTCGCTACATTTCTACTAACGAAATACAATTCATGTGAACTCGATAATCATATAAGTACTAATATCACTCTCGACAATGCATAAGATCATATTGTTCATCATTAGCTACATCTCCCAAACATAATTTTGAGGTCAGGGAAAAACTTATAAACATTGTACGCTATTTTAGTTTAGGTTCTAATGGAAAACTCAATCCCATTGTCTATCATACATATAAGGATCTATCACATCATGCTCATTACTAAAACTCGAGAGTTATGATTCGTTCTACATATTTCAACTTAGAAATTTTGGGGACGGACCTATATCATACGATCATAGGGCTAAGCGAGCTAGCTAACTTATCGACGTCCCAACCATTGTACCAGAATTATCAGATATGCACACTTTAACTAAGTGCATTAGAGTAGTCATATCCCATGGTTCCTAGTCTAAATTATGCATATTTTCATCTATAAGCTCAATACTAGCTCATTCATACATGTTAAAAAATATATATATATATTTACGTACTTGCCGGAAAACGCGGGTTTTCCGGCGAAGCGTTGGAGAATCCGTGCCTCCAACGAACCCACGACCATACCTGAAGTCCTACACTTCAGCAAATCCTCACACCTCACCTGTAAAGAAAGGAAACACGAAATGCCGAGAGAAAAGGATGGAAGACGAATGGTTTTGTCTCGTTGGACATAAATGCCAGCGAAATAGAGACCTTCGATCTAGCAAACGAAAGATGAGCAAACACGTAGAGGATTAACACGATCACTGTTCTGGGAAGATGAGGGCGAGCACAATGAGTTTAGTATGGTTTCAGAATGTGTAATAACAGCGTTGGCAAGTATGGGTTTAAGAAAAACGATAACGTTGGAAAATCTCACGTTTTTGCAAGTAGATAAGGTATTACAACGCCGTGGAAGCGAGGACTAATGAGCCAAGGAACACTTTGATACACACGAGTGATTACTACCAAACGACATCGTAGCTTTGCCGGCCAAGAGGATGAACTGATTTATCCATACAACTCTCACTGTGTAGGTTCGGTTCGGTTTAAGGTTTGGTTCGGTTCGGTTCGGTTCGGTTTGATGAAATTATAAGTTTAAAAAGGTAATTTCACATCATATTTACAAAGCTTTTGGTGGGAGGGGGAAGCCGTTTTCTTGTGAGGTCCTCTGCCGCTTTATTCTTTTTTTCAATCCAAAATGCGTAGTGAAGGAAACCACGTCGCCATTGCCATCTATAAATACATCTCTCTCTCTCTCTCTCTTCCCGTTTTGCTTTGTGAACTCCATTTTTTTCTAGAGAGAGAAACGAAGAAGCATTGGTTCATTAGCTGAGATACAGAACTGAGAATGGGATCGCCGTCCGGCCAGATCAGTGGCTACGATCTCTCATTCAAGGTGCTTCTTATCGGCGATTCCGGCGTCGGTAAAAGTAGCCTTCTACACACCTTCATTTCCGCCTCTGTCGACAATCTCACTCCTACAATCGGTACTTCTTTTTTCTAACTCAACCGATTATGTTCCTTCTCTTTATCTACTCTCAATCTGTTTTGTTGCTCAGTAAATTAAGCGATTGAGTTGATTATTTGTGTTGCATTGTGCTTCTTCTAGTAGGTTTCGATTCGTTCATTTGAATTTAATGGAGAAAGTAGAGGAGTTGGAGATTTTAGATTGAGGAAAGTATAGGTGATTTGTGGAATTGAAATTATTCTGATTAGTTGTTCTAAGGGAGAATTTCTGTTCACTGTCATCTATAGGTGTGGATTTCAAGATCAAGCAACTTACGATTGGTGGGAAGAGATTGAAGCTGACTATTTGGGATACCGGTAATGAATTGAATCAAATGGATCTCTGTTTTACGTTTTCTATGATTTCAATTCTGGAGTTGGACACGATCATTTTGAAAATTTAAATATAGGTTAAAATATATTTTTAGTAAGATTTTTAACCTATATTTAAATTTTTTCAAAATGATGTAAGATTGTTTGTCTGTCTTTTTAATGATTTTGCCTCTATATTTGGCAAGTATTACGATCGAACATCTGGAGTTAAATTTATTTCTGTGATCGAGGCATATTAAGAGATAGGTAATTGAATCACTTTTTAATTTGGGATGCTTGATTCACTTACCCATATTTTATCCATAAGTTATTTGCCAATGAATAAAAAATTAATAAGTCAAAGATTTCATTGCGGTATTTTTTCTGGAGGACTTGTATTTTAATAGATTGTGGGCAGGGAGGAAAATATAACTCTTATTTGGAACCGTTTTTTGGTCGTTGATCTGTTAATTTATGTTGCAATTACACTTTCTTTTCCATTAATGGCTGAAGATATTTAAGTTCTCCATGCGAGATGTTGCGCTTGCTTGCTTATAAGTATAAACTAGAAAACTATTCACTCGTCAAAAGGTGGATGGCTTTCTGAAGCATTGAATTATCCATTCAAAATTTGTTGAGAGCTTCAAAATTAATAATTTAATGTTACTGAAAGAAAGGTGGCTGACTTATTGAAGATTTAACATGGCGCAGCTGGGCAAGAGAGGTTCAGATCACTAACTAGTTCATACTACAGAGGTGCTCAAGGGATCATTCTTGGTAAGCTATCAATTGGTAATCTTGTTCTTCGACTTAGATGCATTCAGTGATTTACTGTCAGCTTTCAGAGTCCATTGAATGTGCTAAAACATATCAAACGATGTTATTGCAATGAAACTCAGCATTTTTGGTATGTTCTGATAGAGTATTGATTGAGCTTGATCATGCTATGAATTAGGAGAAGGATATGCAGAAGATCGTTCGTTATTTTTCTTCTTATGCTCTAAAACCTCTTTTACAATTAACGAATTGGAAATTCTTTATAGATTCATTTTGTTGAATTCTCTCTGAACTCAAATTATGGTCAAGATGGGACTAGTTATTTCAGTCATTGGATGAATATTTGATAGCACCCATCTGATTGATAGGTATTTTTGGATAGAACTTTATTGTTTATGTTTCATTCATACCTTTTTCATTCTTTTCTATTTCCTCTTTTAATAACAGTGCAAATTCATTGTCAAATGTGTTAGTTCTCATCAAACTCTTTAGATCAAGAACTCATGAAGAATTCTAAAGTGACACTTCCTTATATTACATTACTTTTGGTCTAGTGATATTGTTGTAATTTTTGTTTGTCTTAGTATATGATGTGACTCGGAGAGAAACCTTTACAAACCTATTGGATGTATGGGCAAATGAAGTTGAGCTTTATTTGACAGATCAGGATTGTGTCAAGATGCTCGTTGGAAACAAAGTCGATAGAGTAAGTCCTTTGTATCTCTTACGACATTCATGGTCAATACAGTTTATATATGTATAAACTAGGATGTCTATATGTAAAATGGAAGGATCAGACACCAACGTTTGTCGAAAATGGCATGATAATCTGATCTGAAAGGTGTTAGGAATCCTGGACCTCCCTAATGGTATGATATTGTATATATATATATGCTTGTGGTTTCCCCAAAGGTCTCATACCAATGAAGATGTATTCCTTACTTATAAACCCATGATCATCCCCTTAATTAATCAATGTGGGACTCCTTCCCAACCATCCTCAACAATCCTTCCCTCGAACAAAGTACACCATAGAGCCTCTCATGAGACCTATGTAACCCTTGAACAACCTCCCCTTAATCGAGGCTCGGTTTCTTTCTTTGGAGCCCTCGAACAAAGGAGTCACTTTTGACTACACCTTCGAGGCTACCAACTTCTTTGTTCGACACTTGAGGATTCAATTAGTATGGCTTAAATTAAGGGCATGACTCTGATACTATGTTAGGAATCACGGATCTCTACAATGATATGATATTGTCCACTTTGAACATAAGCTCTCATGACTTTACTTTTGGTTTCTCAAAAGACCTCGTACCAATGGAGATGTATTCCTTACTTATAAACCCATGATCATCTTCTTAATTAGCCTTAATTAGCCAACGTGGGACTCCCTCCCAACCATCCTCAACCAAAGGATCTCATACCATTAAATATTTGAGGATGCTTAGTCTCGTTACTCTATACTGCAGATTTACGGCATTTCAAAAAAAAAAAAAAAAGGGTCAAAGCTGCAAAATTTATTTATGTATTGATGTGTTGCAATAATCTCAGGAATCTGAAAGGGCTGTAAGCAGAGAAGATGGGATTGCACTTGCCAACAAGCTTGGATCTTTGTTTCTTGAATGCAGTGCTAAAACCAGAGAAAATGTAGCGAAATGTTTTGAAGAACTTGCAATCAAGGTACTTTTAACGCAACAGTTATCATTTAATTACGTTAGAAAGAAAACCAATGACATTTTACTTGTGAATATGATATGCAAAAACATAGCAGATTGGCTGTTGGTGGACACAGTAAATAGTTTAAGAAGTTGAGTGTAAAAATGGTTGTTTCCTTTTAAATACCGAAACTTGTAGCCAATAGTAATAGTGATCAGTGTAACAGCCCAATCCCACCGCTAGCAGATATTGTCCCTTTTGGGCTTCCCTCAAGATTCTTAAAACGCGTCTGCTAGGGAGAGGTTTCCACACCCTTATAAAAAATATTTCATTCCCCTCTCCAACCGATTTGAGATCTCATAATCCACCTACCTTTGGGGTCTAATGTTCTCGTTGGCATTCATTCCTCTTTCCAATCGATGTGGGATCTCACAATCCACCTCCCTTTGGGGCCCAACATTCTCGCTGACACTCATTTCTCTCTCTAATCGATGTGGGATCTCACAATCCACTCCCCTTCGAGGCCCAGCGTCCTTGCTGGCACTCGTTCCTCTTTCCAATTGATTTGAGATTTCACAATCCACCCCCCTTCGGGGTCCAGCGTCCTCTCTAGCACACCGCCCGGAACCAGGCTCTGATACCATTGTAACGACCCAAGCCCACTGCTAGTAGATATAGTCTTCTTTGTGCTTTCCCTTAAGGTTTTTAAAACGCGTCTGCTAGGGAGAGATTTTCACACCCTTAAAACGAATGCTTCGTTCCCCTCCCCATCTCACAATCAGTTCTAGAGGCGGGGCATAGCGAGCGGCAAAGATTCTGTATTTTAACTTTTATATATGATTTTTCAACTATGAACATTTAGGAGGACAAATAAGTGAACAAAAAAAAAACATAAACGTATTAACATTTTTATATAATCTTCTCGATTTCAACAAGCCAAGGGGGCGTTTCCCGCCCTTCATCTGTAGAGAATTTGGCAAACAACAGCACTTTTAGAATTATTGTCATATAAAGGAAGCTCCCAAGAATCTAGGAAACGTGACATTATTGTTTGAAAACTTTGCATATTTAAATGTTGTTTTGTAAATATTGTGCAGATAATGGAGGTTCCGAGTTTCTTGGAGGAAAGATCCAGTGTGGTAAAGAGGAACATGTTAAGGCAAAAGCAGGAAGGTCAAGCTCAACAAACTGGTGGTTGTTGCTCTTAGAAAGCAGCAGCTTATATAAAAACCTCATCATTGTATATGTAAGTTTCTTCTCTTACACTGTTGCTTTCCCCATTCAGTACTAAGTTATTATTTGTACAATCTGAAAGGGGGAAAAAAAAACTCATAATATTACATTGATTTGCTTGTGTAAAGCTAAATTCTTTTTTTTATTTTATTTTATTTAAATTTGGGTGAATTCGGAGGAATTTAGCGGAAAAAGTTTAGAATTCAATTAGATAAAATAAAAATACTAGATATTATCATTGTTTAGTTTTTGAGTTTAGATGAATTTAAGTATTTACGAGGTGAATATTGATAAAACTTGACGAGCAGGGAAACTGATTTTTGTTTCCTCAATCTTGTCATAGAAAAAGTTACACAGCCTAATCCTAAGTCTCGATTTTTATAGAGACCGTTTGGTTCAAAGTTTTGGTTCAAAGTTTTATTTACGATGTCTGAAAATAAGTCTTGAAATAGAATATCCGGTAATCAAATTATCAGTATTTTCAACCATTTTATTATTATTTAATTTTAGATAATTTGATTATATTTTTATTAAGTTAGATTAATAAAATAATTTTAATTTAATTTTGATTCATGTATCTATTTTTTTCAGTTTAGTTTATAATAAATTTTAATAATTATTCTTAAATAAATAATTTAAATAAATTTGTATAAATTTTTAATGGTAAATATTTATTACAGCTTATATTTCAAAAATTAAATATTATATATATATATATATATATATAGAGTAGAATAAATTATATTGAATGTGATATATACCGTTATAATAATTTATTAATAAAATAATAAAAACAATTAAAAAATGTATATATAAAATAATTATTACAATGGAATACTTATTTAATTTTTATTAATTATAATTATAATTTAAATCAATTAATTATACATTAATTGAAAAAAGAGAATAGAGATATATAAGAAAGAAACAACACTAATATAAATAATCGAAAAAAATAAAAGAAAAGAAAAAGAAAAAAAGTAAGTAAAAGAAAAGAATAAATAAATAAATAAATGAGTGGATGAAGAAATAATACAAAAGGAAAGAAAAAAGAAAAAGAAAAAGAAAAAGTAAAAAGAAAAGAAAGATGAAATGGGTTTTAAAGGCCCTCCAATAGTAACTCTTTTTATGTCGGGAAAAAGAGTTTTTTTCCGGCAATAAATTAAATCCCCTCCCCAAACATGAATTTTGCCAATCATGTCATTTTCCATCTCAAATCCCATCCAACCCTTGAAACCTACTTGGGTGGTAAGATGCGGGTTCAGACTACGTCGTTTGGAACGCATGACGCCTTACACGTAGGTTAAGACTATGTCGCTTGGAATGTAAGAAGCCTTAGACATAGGTTTTCAGGTTCATGACTCGTACTGTAAATCATACGGAGATTATCTTGGAAAACAAACCAAGAACAAAATAACCTAAAAGTACCAAGAACAAGACAACGATCAAGGACTAGAACAGAACATGGATCAAGATCCAAGTTCTAAGGACAAAACCCAAGAACTAAGAACCATAGTACTAAGCTCCTTAGATCAGAACAAAAGTTTCAAAATCCAAGGACCAAGGTTCTCAGGATAGACCATGATAAGAACCCACAAGTCAAGAACAAGAACTAGAGGGTCTAAATACTTACCAGAACAACCAGAACCAGAAAAGAAAAAGTGTGGTACCCAAGCATATCAAGGACACGATTAAGAGCCCACAAGTAGGCTACTTCCTGAGTCTTTGTACTCATTCCTTATTTTTCATATTTTTTAGGTAATAAGGAGCTAGTCGAGGTCGGGAGCAAACTCTAGAGTAGGTGCCATAGACAAGCCTCACCCATCGTCTTTTAAAAATGTTTTGTGTCCGTTCCTTATTTTGTGTTTTAACTATTATGTTGTGTTCTAACTACTTATGTATGAACACTATTTTGACATATAATATAAATATAATGTATATTATGTTTTATTCCGCGAAAAATTTGCTCATTTTTTTTAGAGTTATTGAGTTAGCCCGATCCTTACATTAAATTATTATGAGTAAGTTTAAATTATTTGATGTCAAATTAGGTTAGCCAATTCCCATAGTAGAATGTTAATTTATAATTGTGGAACTCCTTAAAATTAAATTTTAGAGACCAATGTTAAGTTAGCATCAAACGGTCGTAGTAGCTTCGGCCTAGGCCAACCAAGTAAGTGACCCTACCATTAGTTTGGTTATAATTGTATGCTGAATGATGACACGTGCTCGTGGCTTCACACGTGTCATATGCTCGTATATGCAAATTATTATGAAATGATATGTGTATGAGATGATACGTGAATATTATGTTGTATGTGATGAATTGATATGTTTACGATATGATATGTTTGAAGGCATGTTTGGGTTATATTATGTGACTGTAATGATATGTTCATGATGTGAATTGATACGTTCGAAGGCATGATAAGTTTATGAATACGACATATGTGCAACATGAATGATATGTGATATGATTGACATGCAAATGACAAATTGGCATAATGTACAACTCCAACGTGCATAGAAAGCTATAATAAAAATGTTATGATATGAAGCAAAACGCCGGTGGGGTGGCATGGAGTTCCATACAATGCTTGTGAAGGAAATTGTGAAGTTTCATGGAGTTCCAGTATCCATAGTGTCGGATTGGGACCCACGCTTTACGTCGGTATTTTGGCGTGGACTCCAAAAAGCATTGGGTACTCACCTCGACTTCATCCCTTCCTTCCACCCTCAAACACGGATTGTTTGAATCATATTTTAGAAAGACATGCTACGGGAATGTGTAATGGACTTCACTGGAAGTTGGGACTCCAAGCTAAATCTAATGGAATTCTCGTACAATAATAGGTTCCAAGCAACTATCAAGATGGCAGCGTACGAAGGGTTGTATGGATAATGGTGTAGATCCCCGTTATGCTGGGATGAAGTAGGCAAACGAGAATTAGTGGGACTCGAGTTGGTCCATATTACCAACGAGGCTATACAGAAAATTAGAACAAGGATGTGCACCGCGCAAAGCAAACAAAAGAGATACGCAGATGTAAGGTGTAGGAACCTAGAATTTAAGGTAGGGGACATGATATTCTTGAGAGGGGCTCCTATGAGGGATGTCATGAGGTTTCGGCGTAAAGGCAAGCTAAGTCCTTGCTTCATCCGGCCTTTCGAAATCTTAAAGCGAATCAGTTTGGTAGCATATAAGTTGGCCCTACCACTCCCCCATAAGCGTACATGATGTATTCCATGTGTCCATACTTAGAAAATACATAACGGACCACACTCACTTGATAGACTACAAACCTCTTCGGATTGAAGAAGACTCGAGTTACGAAGAAAATCTGGTAAGAATTCTGGCTTGGGACTTAGAATATCGTCTTTGTCAAAATACTTTAGCGAAACCACCAAATGGAGGAAGCCATGTGGGAGCGGGAGGATGGGAGAGTAAACCACCAAATGGAGGAAGCCATGTGGGAGCGGGAGGATGGGAGAGTAAACCACCAAATGGAGGAAGCCATGTGGGAGCGGGAGGATGGGAGAGTAAACCACCAAATGGAGGAAGCCATGTGGGAGCGGGAGGATGGGAGAGTAAACCACCAAATGGAGGAAGCCATGTGGGAGCGGGAGGATGGGAGAGTAAACCACCAAATGGAGGAAGCCATGTGGGAGCGGGAGGATGGGAGAGTAAACCACCAAATGGAGGAAGCCATGTGGGAGCGGGAGGATGGGAGAGTAAACCACCAAATGGAGGAAGCCATGTGGGAGCGGGAGGATGGGAGAGTAAACCACCAAATGGAGGAAGCCATGTGGGAGCGGGAGGATGGGAGAGTAAACCACCAAATGGAGGAAGCCATGTGGGAGCGGGAGGATGGGAGAGTAAACCACCAAATGGAGGAAGCCATGTGGGAGCGGGAGGATGGATGGGAGAGTAAACCACCAAATGGAGGAAGCCATGTGGGGAGCGGGAGGATGGGAGAGTAAACCACCAAATGGAGGAAGCCATGTGGGAGCGGGAGGATGGGAGAGTAAACCACCAAATGGAGGAAGCCATGTGGGAGCGGGAGGATGGGAGAGTAAACCACCAAATGGAGGAAGCCATGTGGGAGCGGGAGGATGGGAGAGTAAACCACCAAATGGAGGAAGCCATGTGGGAGCGGGAGGATGGGAGAGTAAACCACCAAATGGAGGAAGCCATGTGGGAGCGGGAGGATGGGAGAGTAAACCACCAAATGGAGGAAGCCATGTGGGAGCGGGAGGATGGGAGAGTAAACCACCAAATGGAGGAAGCCATGTGGGAGCGGGAGGATGGGAGAGTAAACCACCAAATGGAGGAAGCCATGTGGGAGCGGGAGGATGGGAGAGTAAACCACCAAATGGAGGAAGCCATGTGGGAGCGGGAGGATGGGAGAGTAAACCACCAAATGGAGGAAGCCATGTGGGAGCGGGAGGATGGGAGAGTAAACCACCAAATGGAGGAAGCCATGTGGGAGCGGGAGGATGGGAGAGTAAACCACCAAATGGAGGAAGCCATGTGGGAGCGGGAGGATGGGAGAGTAAACCACCAAATGGAGGAAGCCATGTGGGAGCGGGAGGATGGGAGAGTAAACCACCAAATGGAGGAAGCCATGTGGGAGCGGGAGGATGGGAGAGTAAACCACCAAATGGAGGAAGCCATGTGGGAGCGGGAGGATGGGAGAGTAAACCACCAAATGGAGGAAGCCATGTGGGAGCGGGAGGATGGGAGAGTAAACCACCAAATGGAGGAAGCCATGTGGGAGCGGGAGGATGGGAGAGTAAACCACCAAATGGAGGAAGCCATGTGGGAGCGGGAGGATGGGGGAGAGTAAACCACCAAATGGAGGAAGCCATGTGGGAGCGGGAGGATGGGAGAGTAAACCACCAAATGGAGGAAGCCATGTGGGAGCGGGAGGATGGGAGAGTAAACCACCAAATGGAGGAAGCCATGTGGGAGCGGGAGGATGGGAGAGTAAACCACCAAATGGAGGAAGCCATGTGGGAGCGGGAGGATGGGAGAGTAAACCACCAAATGGAGGAAGCCATGTGGGAGCGGGAGGATGGGAGGATGAGATAAAAGAAAAGTACCTCGAGTTAATACTTGAGTTTGAGACGTTCGAGGACGAAATTTATTTTGAGGGGTATATAATGTTACAGCCACAAAAAAATAAGAATAACTCGATCGCCAAAAAAGGCGCGAGAATTTCGGTGAGGCGCCGGAATTCTCGCTCCCCTCTCACACACGCTCTCCCATGACCCCCACGACATGCCAAACAGCTTCCCGAGTCTCAGCCATCCTCCAAAACACCACCTGGAAGGAAATAGGACGTAATACAGAGAGAGAACGAGAAAGAGAGAGAGAGAGAGTCCGAGTGTTACCTGTGAGACAAATCGAAGAGATACAACGTTGAAACGAACAACCCATCCTCTAAAACAACGACGGACGACTGCGTGTACACAGGAGGTGAGTCTTTCATGCTTCATACCCTTAGCAGCGCTGTTCTTCATCGTCGGGGTTATTTAGGTTTCGAAAATCTTGGAAACCTAATAGATCTATGTTTATAGGAGTTTAAGAAGTCACGACACGTTGTCGGTCGGATCTAGATCAGATACCCAACTGCTTATCGAATACACAACCAAAAATCAAGCCTCAGCCCAACACCACACCCCAAGCAGCATTGCGGCCTAGACAAGCACCCTCGACCACAACCCGCGACTCAGATCTACATCCCGAGACCCACCTGCAACCAATCGTCACAGCCAAAACCTGCAGCGGCAAAACCTGAGGCTCGTAAACTCAACTCAACCTCACAACCCTCGACCCGCGTGCATGCAACAGCAACCTGATGACGCGCGCCTCAACCTGACTGTGACTTTCACACGAGTTAGCGTCTCATTGTGCCATGTGTTGCGCATGCAGCCAGCAACTCCTTCGAATTATGCGGATAAATCGACTCGGCTTTGGCTTGGCTTTGCGGCTCAGAATTTATCTCCTCAGCTCACTAAAGAGTATTTTGCCCAAATTCAACCTTTCTGACCATCCCAAAGCTTTAATTATATTGTTTAAGGAAATTAAGGTCTGTGTAAGGTCCAAGTTCTCGATTTAAGTTAAATTGAGTTATGTAATTTGAGTTATTAACAAAACGAGATGGACATTTTAATTGAAAACGACAACCAACGATACTTGGAGCAATTTCGAGCGATGAAAGGCAAACATACTCAAATTTAGGGAAACACTGGGTAAGGCCAAACAAGTAGGTTGCATTCCTATCGGGTTTTTTATAAATTATATGTTGTATGATGACAGGTGTCCATGGTTTCGCATGTGTCATATGTTCATATGTTTGAATTTTCATAAATTGACATGTGTACGATATGATATACGAATGTTATGTTATATGTGATGAAATAATATGTTTACAATATGATGTGTTAAGATATGATATGCTTTGCAACATGTTCATGATGTGACATGTGAACGTTATGATATATGATATGATATGGTGTGTGTAATGTGTGTAATGTGATGTGAGATGTTACAACACATGATAAGTTTATGATATGACATATGCTCGACATGAATGATATATGATATGGTTGACATGCAATATGATGATTCGGCATAATACACAACCCCGATATATGCATGAAAAGTTATGATAAAATGATATGATATAAAGGAAAATGCTAGAGGGGTTGTTATACATGATAATGAAAGGGAAAATGTTGGGATCTCATGCATCATTGTGTGTTCATGTATCGGAGGATACCCATTCTTCTTTTACAATGGTACAGACGTGTACGCTACAAGGCAGGAGAAATGATCATTATATTTATTATAATGCTGGGATGGTCACTAATCCAAATGATTTTCCGGCATCAAAACTTCCTGAGAATGCTCGCCCGACAAGAAAGGGGTCTAGGAGGTGTGCAACCCGACTGGTGGGTCTATACTCGCACGTGTGGACTCTGTGTAGAACATTAAATACACATCCAATTAATCCCCTCATAATAGCCGCCTAAGGAATATAGACCGATATAATAGGTCCCACTCATGATTGTATGCGCTTGCATCTAACCCCAATAGCGGAGCCACTTAATGAGTATTTCTTAAAATACTCAAGCCACGTGCTATTCTTATTTTCCATTAACGGCAAAGCTCCCATGTACGGTTGACGACGACATCACAACTCAAGAGACCATGGCACATGCATAGAGTAGTTTGCATTTCACTTTCATTAGACTATAGATTAGTATAGGTTACTATGCATTTAAATTCATAGCATATAGGTTAGTATAGGACATTTCTACTTTATTTTATTCAAATTCTTGCTATTTTATATAAATACCGTCTAGAAAACATGTAAGTTCATGGTTATGTTTTATGATAAAGTTTTGAATGTAGTATTTCCGCATAAAATGTCTATGAAATATATACAGTAGCAACTTTAGGTTAAGTAGATATCTAGGATCGTTACAATCCTCGTGTATTTAATTTTTTTCATCAACAAATTTTTAATTTGCAAGCATTAAATTATCTTCTATATTTAAATTCAGTAAATATTTATTAGTATAGAGTATGCATTTCACTCAAAACTTTCTTCAATTAAGAGTATTAAAATAGGTTGTTATAAATAGAAGTGTGACACGTGCGTAAAATATGGGTACATCAATGAACCGAAACTACATATGAATGAGAGCGATCCTGAGAATATGATGGTTAAGAAAACCTTAAAAAAATTGAGAGCCACTAATAATCTATAACTTCCTTTTCGGTGGCTCAGTCATAGAAATTCCATAGTTAAATGTGCTTTATTAGAGAACTTTTCTAAGATGCATATGAGTGAGGATAAAACATCACACGGACAAGATTTCATGCCATTTTTAAAAATCCTAAGACATAAATACGACAAAACGCACTTTTTTTTTTTTTTTTTTTTTATGTTCTCTCTTTCCTAATTTCTTTATTCTCACATTAAAAAAATAAAAAGGTTAAACGTGAAAAGTGAGAAAGGAGGAAGAAAACCCTTAATGTTCTTTCCTTTGATCTAAACGACCCTTTAAACGACAATATTAAAGTTGTAGTTAGTCAGTCGTAATATTTGACGTGCTAGCTTTCAAACTACTTTGAATGGTTGTAAAGAAAGCATCAAAATAGCTTATTCTTGTGTCCGTATTCGACACGTATTGATATGTATTAAAAATTTGTTAGTACAATATATGTTAGACATATATAATCCTCGACACATAGATTTTGAGAGTGAAACATACATTAATTTTTTTTTAATTATATAGATATATAAACCTATTTATTTTGAATTTCTTTCTAATATTAAAAAAATGACACGTTACCATATGTCTGTAGTATCATATCTATTGACACTTATCATGGTTGATAGTTGGGGCTTAGATTTCTCTTAGTGTGAAGCTTGCAGCTTAGAATTACTTAATTACCCTTAATTGTATTCCGTTATTCATATGTAAGAAAAAATACACGTACAAATTGTTTGTGCTATTGGTAATACACTAGTCTCGTTTGTTTGACTAAAACAGTGCAACCATTATTCAAACTAAAAAATTTGATTCGACGCTATCTTTTAATAGAGGAATGCTCAATTAGTCATTGTTGTAAGATTCGATTATATCAATTTAAAAAGCGTTCAGCCACAACTACAAATATCGAACTTCAAAGTATTCATAAACTATCTATCAAAGGTATTCCAAAATGAGTGGCGGAGAATTGTCTTCAAATCTAGTTCAAATTATGGATGTCAATGAAGAAGAAAGGCGAACAGCTGGAATGTTTGCAGTGGAAGCGTTTAACAAGATTAGTGGACGTCATTTAATTTACAAGCGTGTGGTGAACGGTCTGGTTATTAATGCAGGTAGAAACATAATTTTTATTTTTGTGATAGAAGCTTTAAATGATGGATGGTATTCCTTGGTCATATATTGCTAAGGTGGAGAGGTGTGGGTTTAACCTTAAAATGCTCAATCTCTTATCCTTTCAAGATGTCCTCAAGGATTTCAATAATCATTAGACTGCTCTCACTCCTTACACTAAGCCCTCTCTATATATATGGCGGCGTTACTGCTCTCCATCCATCCATCCATTCGTCCGTCCGTACGTACATACATCCGTCCGTACATACATACATACATCCACCCATACATACTTGCTTATCTATTTTTCTTTATTATAAATAAAAAGACTAATTTATTATACAAATTCTCTAATTTTATTTTTTATATGTTTATTATCTTCTAAAATGTTAATATCACAATAAAACAAAATAATTTTCATTATAACTTTCAACAAGGCAAGAATGTATTCACGTTAAACGTATCTGTTAAGATTATATGAACATAGTGGTTAATTGCACTTGAACAAAATAATATTTCTAAGAAACTCTGGACTTTTGTTCCATCTCCAACGGCTAATTTACGTATATGAATTTTTATTAAGCTACTAAATGTTAAGATCGTCAAGCTTTTGAACTTTCGTTATAAAAATCTTATGTTTTAACTTCTTGTATATGATCTTTTTATTTTAAAGGATTAGTGTGTAAAACTTGAGGGAAAAAGTTAAAATCTTTGAGTATAAGATAACTAAGACGGGAAAATTGGCCTCCAATTTATCATGAGCATACGAGTGAAACATTTATTATACAAACACGTTGTTAGTTAGGGAAGATATGGTACTCGAGTAAAAGAGGAGCACATGAATGAACAATAAGAACATCGGAATAAAATAGATTTTGAGGATAAGATGGCCAAGAAAGACTTAGAGAAGTGAAAGTACAAGGTGTATCTTTTTTTCGAATGCTCAATTATAAAAACTTCAAAGTCAAGCGTGCTTTGCTTGGACATATTTTATATTTTGTTACCTCTTGAATTTTTTTTTAAAAGAAACATGTGATTGAGAGCAAAACAGGTTGAAACGACTTATGTTCGTATGTACGTGTAATAGCCTAAAATAAATAAATAAACAAATAAAAAAAGAAAAAGAAAAAAAAAGATTAAGTTCCTTTAAAAAAACCTTCCCCACTTCTCTCCGCTGACTTCTCATCTCTTCCCCGATTGTCTCTCCTCAACCAACTCTTTACGACATAATATGATAGTTCATACAAAAAGAAACATAAAAAGAGAATGACCTTCACCACGTGAAGGGCGCAGATTTAGATAAGAATAGATTAAAAGACAATTGACCTAATTGACCTACTCCTGCAAAGTTTTTAATGCAAGGTTTCTAAGAATATATATAAAATATTCAAAGATTCTATTCGTGCAAAGTTTCTAATGCTTGCATGAAGTCTAACACATGGACTATAGTAAAAGATAGAGAATTGAACTTGAAATTGATGTCATGAGTTCATATAGGTTACTTCGATACACGGGACAAAATCGAACTTTCTTAAGGAAAAAAGAAAAAGAGATAAATATATATATAGAGATAGATAACTATGTGATTATTTTATTGTGGCCTATGCCATTTTCATAGTTTAGAGACAATAAAGCCCCCATATATATAGAGAGAGCTTAGTGTAAGGAGGGAGAGCAATCTAATGCTTGTTGAAATCCTCGAGGACATTTTCAAAGGATAAGATAAGGGACCCTTTCTCGTGAAGCCAATATCTAACCTTTGCAATATATGACCAAGGAATACCAATCTCATTTATAGCTTCTATCACAATAATAAAAAATTTGGCCCACCGTCTATATTGGAATGGAACAGACCATTCACCACACGTTTGTAAATTAAACCATGTGGACGATGGTTAACCACTTCCACGATAAACCTTCCAACTCTTTGCACTTCTTCTTTATTGACATCCTTAATTGGAACAAAATTTGAATGCAACACTTCTCCACAGCTCATTTTGGAACACCTTTGATAGTTAGCTTCAACAAATTTACTTTGCTCATGAATACTTTGGAGTTCGATATTTATAGTTGTTGTTGAACGCTATTCAAATTGATATAGCCGAATCTTACAACAAAGATTAATTGAGCATTTCTCTATTACGAGATAGTTCGGAATCAAATTCCTTAATTTGGATAATGGTTGCATTGTTTTAGTCAAACAATTGAGACTAGTGTATTACTAGTACAAACTTTTTGTAGGTAACATATTAACCTAGTAGGTATCCACATGTTTTACTCTGGACTCTAACTTTTTCAAATTGAGAATGAAAAACGCGTGTGTAAGGATTAAAAAAAAATATATATATATATTTACGAGTCATTTCGAAAACATGAGATTTCCGATGAGCCGTCAGAAATCTTGCGTTTCCATCTGAATCCATGAGTCTACGCTCCCCTCAATACCCCTCAACGCTCCAAAACGACTCCATACTCCTGCCATTCGAGAGAAACCTGATCACGAGAGAGAAAACACGTGATGAAAACAAAATTGTAAACATAATGATATTAAGGATCCAAAGTCAGGTTTATAAATGATTTAGTAAGTTGAAGATTGAACACGACCTTACCCTTACCCTGAAACCATTTGAAAAAGAAGATGAGAGAGATGAAACGAGATGTGTGAATGTTTTTATAATAATTATTGAATTCTTACGTAGTTTCATTCCTCAAAATTTTTCTAATTTTGTTATGAAAATTTATATTTAAATTTAGAATCAATTTAGTGAATAAAATAGAGTAAAAAACAGAGAAAAACCAAAGAAAAAATTAAAAAATGAAAAATAAAATGGGAAATGGTTGATTCATTCCTCGACAATTTTCTAATTTATTTATAAAATTTTATTTAAATTTAGAATCAAATTAATTAAATTATTTCTTCACATACTGAAAAGTTTAAAAAGAAAAATAAAAAGGGAAATGATGGGGTGAGAGAGGTTCGAACTCTCGATCTCAGGATATAACAGAGAAAAATGAAAAAGGAAATTTAAAAAGAAAAATAAAAAGGGAAATGGGGTGAGAGAGGCTCGAACTCTCGACCTCAGGATATCTCTGAAAAAGGAAATTTAAAAAGAAAAATAAAAAGGGAAATGGGGTGAGAGAGGCTCGAACTCTCGACCTCAGGATATCTCTTTAAGCTATGAGACCTACGCGCTAGCCAACTGCGCCACCACCCCATGTTGTTTAATAATTTTATGTTTAATAAATTATTCACAAAATCATAGAAAAGATATAATAAAATATGACACCGGTACAATAACAACCAGAATATGAGTAATATAAACTTTATATTAAAAAAATACTTTATAGAATGACGGTATTATATTATATATAATAATGATATATTTGTTAAACTTTATATTATATGTATTAATTATACTAGTTTATCAGTGTATTTGTAGGCATATTCAATTTTTTACTATTAAAAAATTTGAGTCCAATATTATGCGTTACATTATTTTACGATTTAATTTTGATAATATAATATTTTTTAAATTATTTAAAAGGGAATTATTGGTTGTATATTATGAACTAAGATGTGTGCTTTAAGAGTATAGCCAACCAAGAAGCTAAGTTTATGACATAGCATAATTAGAATCATGAGCCCAACATGAGCTTCGATAGCTAAGTACCATCTATGAGATGGACCTAACCTAGCCTAGTAATGCCCTATGTCATCTTAGATCTCCCCGCCTTTTTAGTACGCTAGGAGCTCGCGACTCCTTACCTTAGTTGTAGTGATGTCTTGCCTTGATTAGCGGAATTTCTTATCTCGATTGGTAGGATGACACGCATGCCTTTGCTTTCATGATGGGTAGCATCACAATACCAAACATGAGACCTAAAGTGGTCTTGTTAGGGAGTGTCTCAATTTTAGAACTCATGACTACATATTAGGTGTAAAAATGGACGTGTTCGAAATAGAACTCATGCTCTGTAAACTCGTTTTGAGAGGGACGAGAGACCACATGGGTACATAGGACAGAGCCTAGACATAGACTAGACATAGACTAATTAAGGACTCATAACTTAGGTTCTCGAGAATAAACCTTTATATATGAACCAACCTAATTATCACATTAAGCTACCTATTGAGTATTTTATACTCACCCTAGTTGAAATGGGTGAAACTACCAAGCTCACGCGCCCCACAGTTTGTAGTCATCCACAAATGAGTTGCTCATAGGCATTAGAAGGAGAACTCCCGTCCTCGACATGCCATGTGTCACTCGCAAATTGGTCGATTTGTCTCCGGCACTGCAAGATTGAGCTTTGTGCTTGTTTGATTTTTTTTCGAATTACTAGGTGACGACAGGTGGCGAATTCTCGTGTGTCTCCTTTGTTACTTGATATGTGTCCCAATTGGTGCTAGATGTCACGGTCCTACATTTTTGACCGTGCGGCGTCGTGATCCTGACACGACCACGACCAGCCTTAAGGGGAATTAAGCCCCATATATATTTTTCGCCCTGGCTTTGTGGCTTCGTCGGACCTTAGGCGATGTTTGTCTTCGCCCATCGGACATCGCTTGTGTGGAATCCAAGCTTGTCCAACCACACACGCCGCCTGCGCGTGCATGTTCAATCGTCTGCGACACAACCGACTTGCCCCTACACTAGGCCAAGTCATCCGGCTCGACCTTGCCTCTGCTCGGGCCAAGGTCTCTCAATACAACGTCGCATCTTGTCTAGTCATCTCGATCCCCATCGACAGGGTCCATATGTCTTGACGCCATCCCGAGTCTCGAGATGTTGTCGGCCATCATGACTCGCTCGGTCATGTCATCGAGAATGGGCCCGCGTGTCTTTCATCTCATCGGGACTTCCCGAACATCCATCTATCCGGGCTATATTGACGCATAGGCCCTCACGTGCCCATGCCGAGTCATTTACGAATACCGTACCGGATAGCGGGTGTATGTAGCAACCTCCGACACGCGGGCTGGGGCGCAATACCGGCACACCCGTGCCGCCCGGTACTGTCCTTGAAAAACCCATTTCAAAGGAAGTCGCCCGAGACACTCGTCTCGACACGCTCGCCCACACTGTGACACACGTATGTGCCACAGGGTAGCTCACTTAGGCCACAGGGCCAAGGGGTGGTGGAGAGCTAACACCATGGTACCCCCTATAGTACATTCTGAGCCATTTTCAATCTACCAGGAGTAGACATGATTTTTGTGAGCGGTCATACGGTGTCGTGCATTGTCCGTCCGACGTCCGATTGACATCAAATTTGGCGAGCATTCATATTTCATATGGACGGACTTAACTCCCGAACCGCATGACCAAATTCCTTATGGAATCCCGACTTTCGAGGTTAAGGCCTGGGGCCCTACCCGGCCCTTCAACAAGCCTATCTTTGTCCCTCATGTCTATTCTGATGTCTCTGTCTTGCTTATGTCTCAGCTTGTCTTTATAGTGCCCACTTAGCGTGGTGTGTTGGATGATGCATCGTCCTCCTCGATCGCATCATGGCATTCTTCTATATTGGCCTGCCTATGGCCGGATGGGCGTCTCTTGAGGGACGCCACCTTGCTTGTCGCACCGTGAGGGTCACAACCTACTCTCTTCTTTGTATGGTTGTGACACTAGACACATTCCTCCACCGTTGATCGACACATGTTTGCGTTTTCGAATTCCATGAATTATTTTCTACAATTTCATAATTTGGTGTTCTTCCTTATTTCTTTTGTATATTTTTCTATTAACTCGATTTAACTTAGTTTCTTCACCAAAGTTGAAGAGTTTTAATCCAACTTTCCAACAAAAGTAATTTCATTCTATTCCATAAACTATGGAGGTAAATAAATAGGTTTAAATTTGGTTCAAAAACTAGAAAATTAACCGTTCTTGAGGATTGCTGAAACCCGTCTTTCTGTCTAAGAATTCACCTCTAGTTTTTTTATTTTTTATTTTTTATTTTTAATTTTTTATAACCAATTTGTATGAAATTCCTAAAATATTTTGATATAATTTTGGAACATAAAACATTAAAAAAAAAAAAAAACTTTCATATCTAAAACAAAACATAATAAAAAATCTTGGAATCTTTTATCTCTTATTCTTCTTCGATTCTGGATGGATTTGAACAATTATTCTCAAACTTCTAAAAAAATTTTCGTAAAAGAAATACTTCGAAGTGGTCAGAAGTAAGGGTGCTTACCAATTTGAGAACTTAGAAGTAAGGAACAACCAAGGATTCCAATACTCGAAGTTACCAGCAGTTGTGACCTTGTCTCTTAAGGTCTCGACCCAAACCATTAATTTACGGGGAGATATTGCCTCAAGGCGGCTTGCATTACGTCAATCCTCCAGGATTCAGCGACAATTTCATTTATGCAAGACTCCAAAAGTTCCATTCCATGAAGAATTGATTATGTAAAGCAACTGATCTATGATCCCTACCAATCGGTAAGCCTGGGACATGTCCAATTGTTTTGCAGTGGATATGTTTGATTACTGTGATTAAAGGAGCCGATTTGGCTCTGATACAACTTGTCACAATCACACTCTTGGGGCAGTTAAACAATAATTGTGTTACACTTGTTTTAATCTAGCGAACAAGTTAGTCATATGGAAATCATTAGTCACGTAAAGTTCTAATGTATGATCGAGCATCGATCAACCTGAGAGAAAGTGTTTAAGAAAATGTGAGAGAGGAAATGCGTTGGAAACATTTTGTAAGAAAGAGGCTAAAAGAAAATAAGCAGAAACTACGACTTTGATAACATATAACCCACGTATGAAGAATTAGCCACTAGTCACATCCCTCTATAATTTATTTTGGAGCATTTTAGTTCTGGCGGATGTAGACATGATTGTAGTTAACAATCATACACTCGATATTAACACGATATAAATAGTAAATATCTAGCTAAAAGAGGTTTGGAACGAACATGCCGTCATGGACAACATGTTCTAGACAAACATGAACGGGACATCCAACACGCGGCCACAGCCAACATGCCTTGGACAAGCATGACGGTGACACTAAACACTATCAAGAAGTACTCTAAAATTATAAGCTAACTCCCACCCATGTTTGTCCAAGACATGTTGCCTTTAATATTGTCGAAGTACTCCAAAACATGCCGTTAATATTTTAGTTGAGAAAGTAAACATTGAACACAATACAAATCCTAAAATTATAGAAATATATTATTTTAATGAACTTACATCATACGAAAAAAAAAATGAATACAACCCATACATAAAAAAAAAAAAAAAATATAAACAAATTATTTACCGATCGAGTTTTGTTCCACTAGCAGGTAAAGTAACAGTTTGTCGCTCAGATTCAAGAACACGGTTTCGATAGATTTTGTCAATGTAATCCTTAGCTTTTCTATCAATGCTAGGTTCAGCAACCCAACGATTCATTTTGTCCTCATCGCTCGGCCATACCTTGTTCGATCTTGGCATCTCGTCCCAACAGCCACTGTGGTCGCAGTGATCTTCCTTTCTATCTCTTTTAAATTTGAAAAAGTTAAAGATCGAGAAAGATGAGTGAGCTTTCTTCGACCTATTGTTGCCTCCCATCGGTACAGAAAGTGAAAGTGAATTGATGGAAAAATGAAATGGAAAGTGAGTGTTGGTTTATAGAGGGAGGGATGAAGATGATAGTTTTATAGTGAAATAAAAGGGCATCAACAGTTAAAGAACAAAGAATCTATGGATTCAAGCTACGAGAATCCACTATGTAAATGAACATAAAGGTTTATCTGCAGGTTCATTATTCAAACACTTTTTATTTCCTCCATTGCCTTGAAATTTTTTGACTAAAAGAATCCTTTCCAAAAGACTTGGAATAATTCTCCTCACTTTTTCTCCCTTCTTAAATCTAAGGGCTCAAAGGGCTCAAACCCACCGCCAGTAGATATTGTTCTCTCTTTGAACTTTCTCGAGAGAGGTTTCCACCCCCTTCAGTTTGTCCAATCGATGTGGGACCCCTACCAAATCCAGGTTTCCACACCCTTAAAGGTGGTTCATTTTCCTCCTCAACTAATGTGGAACATCACAACCACCCTCTTCAGTTTGTCCAATCGATGTGGGACCCCTACCAAATCCAGGTTTCCACACCCTTGTAAAGGGTGGTTCATTTTCCTCCTCAACTAATGTGGAACATCACAACCACCCCCTACAAGGGTGGTTCATTTTCCTCCTCAACTAATGTGGAACATCACAACCACCCCCTTCAGTTTGTCCAATCGATGTGGGACCCCTACCAAATCCACTCCTTTCAGAGTCCAGCGTCTTTATTGGCACACCGCCTCGTGTCTACCCTCTTCGGGGAACAACCTCCTCGCTGGCACATCGCCTAGTGTCTGACTCTGATACCATTTGTAACGGCCCAAGCCCACTGCTAGCAGATATTGTCTTCTTTAGGCTTTTCCTTTCGAGCTTCACCTCAAGGCTTTAAAACGCGTATGCTAGGGAGAGGTTTTCACACCCTTATAAAGGGTGCTTCGTTCTCCTTCCCAACCGATGTGGGACATCACAATAAAAGTATCTGCTAGTGGTGGGCTTGATTATTACACTAAACATGTTGTTGGTTAATTTAATGATCACATGAACAGGAAATAAATATAAAAAACAAAATTAAAAGTATTTTAATGTTGGTTTTTAATATAGTAACTGGTTTAAATTTTTAAACATAAAATTGTTATTAATCACCACCTCATTAATAATAACTATGTGATGAACATATTTTAAATAAGATTGTTGACAACGTTGGAGAAGAAAATAGGTGTTGAAAGTATCCTAAATACGTTCTCTCAATTCATTAGTCATTAACTAGTTGAAGGAAAAGCTCGAAATTGAAATTTATGTCTACAGTTATATTTATCATTTATCGTGTTTAACCTATCCCAATCAATTTTTAAGAGTCCAAGAACATTTCTTGTGAAGATCTTGAAGGCTAACAAAATTAGGAACATCTTAAGTTTGAAGAAATCATTTTGGGTAAGTTTTGGGAGTAAAGTTGAATTTTATATTTACTATCCCTCTCATTATAAATTGATCAGTCTATTAGTTTTAGAAGCCTAAGTGAGCATTTTTCATGAGAGAATCGTGACCTGAGGAAGTCAGGATCGAGCTACACAAAAGAGGAAAGTTTTTGCATTTAGTTGACCTATAGACTGAAATTATAATTGCCCAAGCCCATCGCTAGCAAATATTGTCTGACGTATCAGCGTCAGCGTCATGATTTTAAAACACGTCTTACAGAGTTATGCAGCGGAATCGGTACTCATCCATATACTATCCTCTTTTGGCTTTCCCTTCCGAACTTTTCATCAAGATTTTTACGCTTTCCCTTTTGGGCTTCCCCATTACGCGTCTGCTAGGGAGGTTTCCACATCCTTATGAAGACTGCTCCGTTTCTCTCTCCAACTCATGTAAGATCTCACATAAATGTTTGACTCGAAAATTAAGTTCACACACACAAATTCATCCTAAAAAATAAATTCTTTAGCTCTTGGGGAGGAAAGGAAGAACTTTGCTAAAGACATTGGAGGCTAAAAAGGTCTACAATGAGCTAACAAATAAGAAGTTGTTCTGGGTAAGCTCTGGCTAGGGAAACGAGTTTCAGCCAACTTTGAAAATGTAAAACTCGAGCTACCGTGCACTAAAATGAATGAAATTAGTCCATACTCTTTCCTTGTAATGTGATCTTTAAGTTTAATGAAGAAATTGAGGTCAAAAGACTGTTATAGAAAGTTGGAGAAGATGAGTTTCAGGCCGAGGAGCAAAGGGTTGTGCATCTTCTTCCTTTGTTTTAAGGAAGAAGATAATGACATAGTCGGTTCAATTGAACAACCCTCGATTTTTTTTTAGATTAATATCATTCTAGATCGTTTCTTTTAAAATTCATTTTGATTCGTGAAATTGGACTCTCTAATGGATCACCTAAAGAAAATTTGGAGGAATTCGGATACTGAAAACTCGAGAACTAAGACCTCAAACGTCACCTAAGAGATTATGAAATTTTCTTAAGAAATACCTGTAGAAATGACTTGGATTTAAAACTAAACCGAATTAAGTCAAGAATTGTGAGATAAGGACCTAAACTAGATATTCTACTTGAGAACTAAGTACGTTAAAATAACCCACTAAATGGACTCTGCTACTCATGAAAATTTAATAGAAGGCTTAATATGATATATTTAGATGAAGTTAAGGAGCTAAACCAAGTAACCGTGTAAAATGGCCATAATGCCCATATGGTAACTTACCTTCGGTTCCTAACCCAAATGACCTCCAAATCTTATAAAACTTTATGAGAGCCTTATTTCGTGTCGTCCAAGGATTATGTAAAGTTTCAGAGATATTAAATAATGTTTGGCGCTCGAACCAAGTTTAGGTGGTAAATGACTAAAATGCTCTTAATGATTAATCTCAAAATTTATGTATCTTAATGATTCTAATGTATTAGAAGTTTGATATGACTTGTGCTGACTTTAGGGCCTTGAATATTATCAAGTATCATGATCAAGCATTGTTATAAACTTTATATTAGGCTTAGGGTTAGCTCTTGATTTTAAGGTAATTAGCCAACTACTCTAAGTCAAGGTAAGTAAATAAGTTTCTCATTAGCCCTCTATTTTTAAGTAATCAAAATGGTAACTAAACAAGTAATAAAGTTTTAGGATAATCCTTGATTTTTAAGTTATTAGAATGCTACCCTAAATCAAGATGAGCTATAGGTTTGGCTCTTGATTTTGAAGTATTCGTGATACTACCTCAAGATGAGCCCTAGGATAGCCCTTGATTTTTAAGTGATCAGGATGTTACCCTAAGTCACGATGAGCTCTAAGTTAGCACTAAATTTTTAAGTTATCAAGACTCTACTAAGATAAGCTTAGGTTAGCTTTAGATTTTTAAGTAATCAATATGTTACCTTAATGCCATAATCAAGTAAGTAAGTTTTAGGTTAAGTCTTTAATTTTCAAGTAATTAATATACTACCCTAAAGTTATGAATGAAATCGAGTAAATAAGCTTTAGGTTTGCCCTCGATTTTCAGGTCATCCGGATGCTACCTCAAGACTATATAGTAAGTCAAATAAGCTTACTACACACCCATACCTTCAAGTTAGGTACACTTTAAGGACACGATTAAAAGCTTACAAGTAGGTTGCTTACTGAGTCATTGTACTGACTCTATGTTTTCCAAGTATTTTTATGTAACTAAGGAGTGATCAAGGACGAGAGAAGACTCTAGAGCAAGTGCCATAGACAAACCACCCTCAACCTCAAACACCGTTTTTGTTTAAAAAATTTATGTCGGTTCCTTATTTTGTGTCGAAACTATGTCTATATGAACTTCATTCGAAAATAAGTTTTGAAAAAACATATTTAATTTCCCCTTTTTTCAAAAATAATATTTTCTATTTATAAAAATCTTAAATGCTTAGGTTAGGCAATTATTTATTTACTTATTTATTTTCCGTTTTATAATTATCACTCTCAGTAGTTTTCTCTATGGAATCCCAAAAGACAAGTTATTTTTTCTTGTTCTTAATTGCACTATTTAAATATGATTCTATCTATATACTCTAAATTTCTAAATATAGCTAATATTTTAGTTGAAAAAATAAATATTGAATGCAATACAAATTCTAAAATTGTAGAAATATATTTGGAATAACTTAAGATTTTGGAAGAAAAAAAAAAAGAAAGAAAAAAAGAAAGAAAGAAAGAAAGATGGAAATGTACGAGAAGAGAGGGAGGTCCTCACTCCATTTTAGTATCACATTTGGACCGTTTGCAGTCGAGAATACACTATTTTAAATTATTGTATGTAAAATAAGGTGAGCCAATTCTCTTAGTAGAATTCTAATTTATGATGGTGTACTTCTTACACGGAATTATATTTGAGAGAGAAGTGCTAAACCTGCATCAAGGGGTTATAGTAGCTTTGGCCTAGACCAACCAAGTTAGTGGCCCTAACGTCAGTTTGGTTATAATTGTATGCTGAATAAATACATGTGCCTGTGGCTTCACATGTGCCATATGCTCGTATATGCAAACTGTTATGAAATGATATGTGAATAAGATGTTAGGTGAATATTATGTTGTATGTGATGAATTGATATGTTTACGATATGATATGTTAAGATATGATATATTTGAAGACATGCTTAAGTTATGTTATGTGACTGTTATGATATATGATATGTGATCTATGATATGATATGAGATGTGCATGATATGAATTGATACGTTTGAAGACATGATAAATTTATGATATGACATGTGCAACATGAATGATATATGACATGATTGACATTCAAATGACAAATTGACATAATGTACAACCAGGATATATGCATGGAAAGCTATGATAAAAATGTTATGATATGAAGGAAAATGCTAGAGGGGTTGTAATACATGATAATGAAAAATGAAAAATGTTGGGACCTCATATATTATTGTGTGTTCATGCATTGGGAGATACCCCTTCTGTTTTATGATAGTATGAATGCATAGGTTATGAGGCAGGGAAACGATCATTATGCTTACCATAATGCTACTAAGACGACCGCTATTCCTAGTGGGTGTCTGACATCAACAGGTACCGGAGAATGCTCGCCCGACGAGAAAGGGACCCATGAGGTGTGCGAACCAACTGGTGGGTCCCATACTCACATGTGTTGATTTTGGGTAGAAAAGTAAATACACATCCAATTGCCCGCTTAGGATAACCGCCGTAGGAAAATAGACTGATATGATAGGTCCCACTCATAATTTGTATGTGTTTGCATTTAATCCTGATAGGATGAGTATTTCTTAAAATACTCAAGCCACGTGGTGTTTCTATTGCATGTAAAGGCAAGACATTCATGCATGACTGATGACGACATCACAATTCGAGGCCATGACACATGCATATGGTAGTTTTACTTATTTATATTAGACTTAGGTTAGAATAGGATGTTTTTAATTGTAACATTTATTTATTTAATTAAGTATTTCGCTATGTCGTTATAAAGATGTTTTCGAACACGTAAGTCCATGTCTGTGTTTTAAGATGAAGTTTATGTTTTATGGCAAAGTTTAAACGCTTATTTTCGCACAAAATGATTATATTTTGACAGCGATAGTGACTCTACGTATGTAGAACTTCTAAACGGTTACAATATTGTTTTAGTAAACTTACATCATAGGAAAAAGAAATGAATATAGGCCATGCATAAAAAAATTAAAACAACATATAGACAAGTTATTTACAAATCGAGTTTTGTTCCACTGGCAGGTAAAGTAACAGTTTGTCGCTCAGATTCAAGACATGGTTTCGATAGATCCTGTCAATATAATCCTTAGCTTTTCTATCCATGCCAGGTTCAGCAACCCAACGATGCATTTTGTCCTCAACGCTCGGTCATACGTTGTTCGATCTTTGCATCTCGTCCCAACAGCCACTATGGTCGTAGTGATCTTCTTTTCTACCTCTTCTGAATTTGAAAAAGTTAAAGATTGAAAAAGATGAGTGAGCTTTCTTCGATCGACTGTTGCCTCCCATCGGTAGAGAAAGTGATTAAATGGACAAATGAATTGAAAAGTGAGTGTTGGTCTAAAGAGATAGGGATGAAGATGAAGCTTTTATAGTGAATTAAGAGGGCATCATTCGTTAAAGAACAACTCGTGGGAGAACAAAGAATCTATGGATTCAGGCTATGAGAATCCTCTATGTAAATAAACATAAAGGTTAGTCTGCAGGCCCATTATTCAAACACTTTTTATTTCCTCCATTGCTTTATGAAAATTGTTGACTAAGAAAATCCTTTCCAAAGACTTCGAATAATTCTCCTCACTTTTTCTTCCTTCCAAAATATAAGGGCCTAAGCCCAATCGTCCTCTTTAGGCTTTCCTTTCAAGCTTATTTTAAGGCTTTAAAAATGGGTTTGCTAGAGAGAGGTTTCCACATCCTTATAAAGGGTGGTTCGTTCTCCTCCCCAATCGATGTGGGACATCACAACCACCCCCCTTCAGGGTCCAACGTCCTCCCTGGCACTCGTTCCTTTTCTCCAATCGATGTGGGACCCCTACCAAATCCACCTCCCTTCAGAGTCCAGCGTCTTTATTGGCACACCGCCTCGTGTCTACCCCTTTCGGTGAACAGCCTCCTCTCTGGCACATCGCCTAGCGTCTGACTCTGATACCATTTGTAACGGTCCAAGTCCACTGCTGGCAGATATTGTCATTTTTGGGCTATCCCTTTAGGGCTTCCCCTCAAGGCTTTAAAACGCGTCTGTTAGAGAGAGGTTTCCACACCGGTGTTTCGTTCTCCTCCCCAACCGATGTGGGACATCACAATAAAAATATCAGCTAGTGGTGAGTTTGTGTTGTTACACTAAACATGTTGTTGGGTAATTTAACGATCACATGAACAAGAAATAAATATCAAAAACAAAATTAAAAGTATTTTAATGTTGGTTTTTAATATAGTAACTTGTTTAAATTTGTAAACCTAAAATTGTTATTGATCACCACCTCATTAATAATAACTATATGATGAACATATTTAAAATAAGATTGTTCACAACGTTGGTGAATAAAATAAGTGTTGAAAGTATCCTAAATACGTTCTCTCAATTCATTAGCTATTAACTAGTTGAAGGAAAAGCTCGAAATTGAAATTTATGTCTACACACATATTCATCGTGTCTAGCCTATCTCAATCAATTTTTAAGAGTCCAATGATCATTTCTTGTGAAGACGTTGAAGGCTAACAAAATTAGGAACCTCGCGCGTTTGAAGAAATCATTTCGGGTAAGTTTTGGGGGTAAAGGTTAATTTTATATTTACGATCCCTCTCATTTTAAATTAATCATTTTGTTAGTTTTAGAAGCCTAAGTAAGCATTTTTTCATGAGAGAATCGTGACCTGAGGATGTCAGGATCGAGCTATACAAAAGAAGAAAGTTTCTGCATTTTGTTGACCTATAGACTGAAATTATAACAACCCAAGCCCACAGCGAGCAGTTATTGTCTGCTTTAGTCTGTTACGTATCGACGTCAGAGTAGCAATTTTAAAACACGTCTTACAAAGTTATGCAGCGGAACCGGTATTCATCCATATACTATCCTCTTTCGGCTTTTCCATCTGAATTTTTCTTCAATGTTTTTAGGCTTTCCTTTTTGGGCTTCTCCATTATACGTCTCCTATTGACGTTTCCACACTGTTTTAAGGAACACTTCGTTCCTCTCTCCAACTGATGTGAGATCTCATATAAATGTTTGACTCGAATATTAAGGCCACACACAAATTCATCCCTCCAAAATAATTTTTTTAGGTTTTAGGGGAGGAAAGGAAGATCTTTGCTAAAGAAATTGGAGGCTAAAGAGGTCTAGAATGAGCTAACTAATAAGAAGTGGTTCTAGGTAAGTTCGGGGTAGGAAAACGGGTTTCAGCCAACTTCGAAAATGTATAACTCGAGCTACAAGTCACTAAAATGTATGAAATTAGTCCATACTCTTTCCTTATAATGTGATCTTTAAGTTTGATGAAGAAATGGAGGTCAAAAAACCATTTAAATATGATTCTATCCATATCTTCTAAATTTCTCAATATATTCATGTAATAATATCTTCAAAATATTATAGATTTCTCTTGCAAACCAAAACGTGCAGCTAATATTTTAGTTGAAAAAGTAAACATTGATTGCAATACAAATCTTAAAATTATAGAAATATATTTGTAATAACTTAAAATTTTTGAAGAAAAAAAAACCAACAAAAATGTCCCATATTGCTTAAATTTGAGAAGTGGACCTCAATTATAAAAGGGTGGTTCCTCACTACATTTTAGCCTTCCACTTAGAACAATTTGAAATCAGTTAGAGAATATATTATTTTATGTAAAATTAGATGAGTCAATTCGTAGAATTCTAATTTATGATGTATTTCTTAGACAGAATTATATTTCAGAGAGAAGCCTTAAGCTAGCATCAAAGGACTATAGTAGCTTCGGCCTAGACCAACCAAGTAAGTGGCCCTACTGTCGTTATAATTGTATGTTGAGTGAAGACACGTGCTCGTTGCTATGAATATTATGTTGTATGTGATGAATTAATATGTTTAGGATATGATATGTTTGAAGGCATGCTTAGGTTATGTTGTATGACTGTTATGATATATGATATGGTATGATATGTGCATGATATGAATTGATACGTTCGAAGACATAATAACTTTATGATATGACATATGTGCAACATGAATGATAATGACATGATTGACATGCAAATGAAAAATTGGCATAATGTACAACCCCGTAGAAAGCTATGATAAAAATGTTATAATAGGAAGAAAAATGCTAGAGGGGTTGTAATACATGATAATGAAAAAAGAAAAATGTTGGGACCTCATGCATTGGGAGATACCCCTTCTCACGGATGCGTACGTTACGAGGTAAGGAAATGATCATTATGTTTACCATAATGCAACTATGACGGCCGCTATTCCTAGCGGGTGTCTGACATCAATAGGTACCAGAGAATGCTTGCCCGACAAGAAAGGGCCCCATGAGGTGTGCGAACCGATTGGTGGGTCCATACTCACATGTGTGAATTGTGTGTAGAAAACTAAATACACATCCAATTGCCGGCTTAGGATACCTGCCATAGGAAACTAGACTGATATGATAGGTCCTACTTATGATTTGTATGTGTTTGCATTTAATTCTGATAGGGGGTTCACTTATTAAGTATTTCTTAAAATACTCAAGCCACATGCTACTTCTATTGCAGGTAAAGACAACACATCCATGTATGGTTGACGATGACATTGCCATTCGAGACAATGACACATGCATATGATAGTTATACTTATTTTCTTAGACTTAGGTTAGAATAGAATGTTTTTATTTTAATATTTATTTATTTCAGTTATTATTTCCTTGTGTCGTTTTAAAAATGATTTCCAACATGTAAGCCAATGACAGTGTTTTAAGATGAAGTTTATGTTTTATGATAAAGTTTAAACGCTTCTTTCCACATAAAATGATTACATTTTGACAGCAGTACCAACTCTAGGTAAGTAGAAATTTTAGGTCGTTACAATATTGTTTCAGTAAACTTACATCATACGAAAAAAAAAGAATATAGTCAATGCATAAACAAAATAAAACAACATATAGACAAGTTATTTACAAATCGAGTTTTGTTCCACTGGCAAGTAAAGTAACAGTTTGTCGCTCAGATTCAAGAACACGGTTTCGATAGATCCTGTCAATGTAATCCTTAGCTTTTCTATCAATGCCAGGTTCAGCAACCCAACGATGCATTTTGTCCTCATCGCTCGGCCATACCTTGCTCGATCTTGGCATCTCGTCCCAACAGCCACTGTGGTCGCAGTGATCTTCCTTTCTACCTCTTCTGAATTTGAAAAAGTTAAAGATCGAGAAAGATGAGTGAGCTTTCTTCGACCTATTGTTGCCTCCCATCGGTAGAGAAAGTGATTAAATGAACAAATGAATTGTTAAGTGAGTGTTGGTTTAAAGAGGGAGGGATGAAGATGATGGTTTTATAGTGAAATAAAAGGGCATCATTCGTTAAAGGACAACTCGTGGGAGAACAAAGAATCTATGGATTCATGCTATGAGAATCCACTATGTAAATAAACATAAAAGTTAGTCTGCAGGCTAATTATTCAAACACTTTTTATTTCCTCCATTGCTTTATGAAAATTGTTGACTAAAAGAATCATTTCTAAGACTTCGAATAATTCCCCTCAATTTTTCTCCCTTTCTAAACATGTTGGGTAATTTAACGATCACATGAACAGTAAATAAATATCAAAAACAAAATTAAAAGTATTATAATGTTGGTTTTTAATATAGTAACTTGTTTAAATTTGTAAACATAAAAGTGTTATTCATCACCTCCTCATTATAATGACTATTTGATAGAACACATTTTAAATAAGATTGCTCACAACGTTAGTGAAAGAAATAAGTGTTGAAAGTATCCTAAACACGTTCTCTCAATTCATTAGTCATTAACTAGTTGAAGGAAAAGCTCGAAATTGAAATTTATGTCTACACGCATATTCATCTTGTCTAACGTATTCCAATCAATTTTTAAGAGTTCAATGAACATTTCTGGTGAAGACCTCGAAGGCCCATGAGCTTAGAAACCTCACGAGTTTGAAGAAATCCTTTTGGTTGAGTTTTGGGGTAAAGTTGAATTTTCTATTTACGGTCTCTCTCGTTTTAAATTTGATCATTCTATTAGTTTTTGAAGGCTAAGATAAAAATTTTCATTTGAGAATTTGAAAAAATCAGGATCGAGCTACTCGAAAGAACAAACATTTTAACATTTTGCGTTTAGTTGACTTAATAGACCAAAATGTTTGACTTGAAAACTATAGCCACACACAAATTCATCGGTCCAAAACAATTTCTTTAGCATTAGAGGGAGGAAGGAAGAACTTTTCTCAAGAAATTTGGGTTAAAAAGGTCTCGAATGAGCTAACCAATGAGAAGTGGTTCTATATATGCTCCGACGAGGGAAACGAATTTCAACCAATTTTGAAAATTTATAACTCAAGCTACGGTTCACTAAAAAGGATGAAATTGGTCCATACTCTTTCCTTGCAATGTGATCTTTAAATTTCATAAAGAAATCGAGGTTAAAAGACAACTATAGAAAGTTGGGGAAGATGAGTTTCACACGGAGGAGCAAAGAGTTGTGCATTTTCTTCCTTTATTTTGAGGAAGAAGATGATAACGTGATCAGTTGAGTGAAATAACTCTTGATTTTTTTTTAAATGAAAATGATTCTAGATCTATTCTTATAAAACTCTTTTTGATTGGTGAAACTAGACTCTCTCATGGATCAAAAAAATAAAATTTGGAGAAATTCGGATATTGAAAACTCGAGAACCGAGTCCCCAAACTTTACCTAAAAGGTAAATAATCAATCTGAAATTATCTTAAAAAATACGGGTAGGAATCACTTGAATTTAAATATCAACCTTATGTTTTAAATATGATATGAGTAAGATTTAAATAATTATGGAAGAATTAAATTAAGAATTGTGAGATAAGGACCTAAACAAGATATTTTACTTAGAACTAAGTAAGGTTAAAATAACCTACTAAATGGACTTTACTACTCACAAAAATTTATTAGAAAATATGAAATATAAACACTATATATGTATTTTTGTGGTCATTGGATGAGATTAAGGAGCTAAACCTAGTAACGGTATAAAATGACCATAATGCACATATGGTAGCTTACTTTCGGTTCATTACCAAAATGACCTCAAAATATTATAAAACTTTATAAAAGCCTTATTTCGTGTTGTCTAAGGATTATGTAAGGTTTAAGAGTCATTAGATCATATTAGGGACTCGAACCAAGTTTAGGTGGTAAATGACTAAAATGTCCCTAATGATTATCTCAAGATTTATGTGTCTTAATGATTCTAATCAGTTAGAAGTTCGATATGACTTGTGCTCACTTTAAGGCCTTAAATATTATCAAGTATCATGATCAAGCTATGTTATAAACTTTATGTTATGCCTGAATTTTTATGTAATTAGCCAACTACCCTAAGTCAAGGTAAGTAAATAAGCTCCTCGTTAGTCCTTAATTTTTGAGTAATTAAGATGGTACCCAAACCAAGATAAGTAATAAAGTTTCGGGATAGTCTTTGATTTTCAAGTAATTAGGATATTACCTCAAGACGAACATTAAGTAATCAAGATGCTACCCTAAGTCACAAAAAACTCCAAATTAGCCCTTAATTTTCAAGGAATCAAGACGTTACTAAGATAAGTTTAGGTTAGCCTTAGATTTTCAAGTAATCAATATGTTACATTAATGCATGAATCAAGTAAATAAGCTTTAGGTTAGTTCTCGATTTTCAAGTAATTTGGATGCTATATATTAAGTCAATTAAGTTTACCACACACCCATACCCTCAAATTAGGTATACTTTAAGGTCACGATTAAGAGCTTACATGTATGCTACTTATCGAGTCTTCATACTCACTTCATGTTTTTCAAGTTTTTTAGGTACCTAAGGAGTAGTCAAGGATGGGAGCGGACTCTAGAGCAAGTACCATAGACAAACCACACTTCAACCTCGAACACCGTTTTTAAATTTTGTGTTCGTTCCTTATTTTATGTTGAAATTATGTCTATATGAACTCTATTCTAATATAAGTTCGGAAAATATATTTTATTTCCCCTTTTTTCCAAAATAAAATTTTTCTATTTATAAAATTCTTAAATGCTAAAGTTAGGCAATTATTTGTTTACTTGTTTATTTCCCTTTTTATAATTATCACTCAAAGTACTTTTCTCTATGGAATCCCAAAACACAAGTTTTGTTTTTTTAATTTAATATGATTCTATCATTATACTCTAAAATTCTAAATACATTCATGTAATAATATCTTCAACATAATATATTTATTGGTTTTAGGTCATTTTAGTTGACAAAGTAAATATTAAACGCAATACAAATCATAAAATTATAGAAATTTATTACTTTGATAAATTTACATCATACGGAAAAATGAATATAGCCCATGCATAAAAAAACGATATATAGACAAATTATTTATAGATCAAGTTTTGTTCCACTGGCAGGTAAAGTAACAGTTTGTCGCTCAGATTCGAAAACACGATTTCGATAGATCCTATCAATGTAATCCTTAGCTTTTCTATCAATGCTAGGTTCAGCAACCCAACGATGCATTTTGTCCTCATCGCTAGGCCACACTTTGCTCGATCTTGGCATCTCATCCCAACAGCCACGGTGGTCGCAGTGATCTTCCTTTCTACCTCTTCTGAATTTGAAAAAGTTAAAGATCGAGAAAAATAAGTGAGGTTTCTTTGATCGATTGTTGCCTTCCATCGATAGAGATAGTGATTAAATGGACAAATGAATTGAAAAGTGAGGGTTGGTTTAAAGAAATAGGGATGAAGATAAAGCTTTTATAGTGAATTAAAAGGGCATCATTCGTTAAAGAACAAAGAATCTTAGGATTCAAAGCTATGAGAAACATAGAAGTTAGTGTGTAGTCTAATTATTCAAACACTTTTTATTTCCTCCATTGCTTTATGAAAATTGTTGACTAAAAGAATCATTTCCAAAGACTTCGAATAATTCCCCTCACTTATTCTCCCTTCCTAAACATGTTGTTGGGAAATTTAACGATCACATGAACAGTAAATAAATATTAAAAACAAAATTAAAAGTATTATAATGTTGGTTTTTAATATAGTAACATGTTTAAATTTATAAATGTAAAATTGTTATTGATCACCTCATTATAATAACTATCTCATGAACACATTGCTCACAACTTTAAGAAAGAAAACAAGTGTTGAAAGTGTCTCAAACACGTTTTCTCAGTTCATCAGTCATAAACTAATTGAAGGAAAAGTTTGAATTGAAATTTACGTCTACATGCATATTCATCATGTCTATCCTTTCTCAATTAATTTTTTAGAGTTTAATGAACATTTCTTGTGAAGACCTCGAAGGCCAATGAGCTTAAGAATATCACGAGTTTGAAGAAATCATTTTGGGAAGTTTTGGGGTAAAGTTAAAATTTCTATTTACGGTCCCTCTCGTTTTAAATTGATCATTCTATTAGTTTTAGAAGTAAGTGAGTATTTTTCATGAGAGAACGGTGACTTGAGGAAGTCAGGATTGTGGTACGAAAAAGAAGACATTTTGTTGACCTATAGACTGAAATAATAACAGCCCAAGCTCACAGCTAGCAGATATTGTCTACTTTAGTTCGTTAGGTATTGGTGTCAGCGTTGCGATTTTAAAACACGTCTTATAAAGTTATGCAGCGGAACCGATACTCATCCATATATTATCCTCTTTCGGCTTTTCCATCTGGATTTTTCTTCAATGTTTTTAGGCTTTCCCTTTTGTTCTTCCCCATTACACGTCTGCTAGAGAAGTTTTCACACGGTTATAAGGAACACTTCGTTCCTCTCTCCAACTTATGTGAGATCTCACATAAATGTTTGACTCGAATATTAAGGCCACACACAAATTCATCCCTCCAAAATAAATTCTTTAGGTTTTAGGGGAGGAAAGGAAGAACTTTGCTAAAGAAATTGGAGGTTAAAAATGCCTAGAATGAGCTAACCAATAAGAAGTTGTTCTAGGTAAGCTCTGGCTAGGGAGACGAGTTTCAGCCAACTTTTAAAATGTATAACTCGAGCTACATGTCACTAAAATGTATGAAATCAGTCCATACTCTTTCCTTATAATGTGATCATTAAGTTTGATGAAGAAATGGATGTCAAAAGACCATTTAAATATGATTCTATCAATATACTCTAAATTTCTAAATATATTCATGTAATAAAATCTTCAAAATATTATAGATTTCTCTTGCAAACCAAAACGTGAAACTAATATTTTAGTTGAAAAAGTAAATATTGAATATAATACAAATCCTAAAATTATATAAATATAATTGTAATAACCTAAAATTTTTGAAGAAAAAAAAAACGAACTGAAATGTCCCACATTGCTTAAATTTGAGAAGTGGACCTCGACCATAAAAGGGAGGTCCCTCACTTCATTTTAGCATCCCACTTAGAACAATTTAGAGTCAGTGAGAGAATACACTATTTTATATTATTTTATGAAAGATTAGGTGAGCCAATTCCGTCAGTAGAATTCTAATTTATGATCTTGTACTTCTTAGACAGAATTATATTTGAGAGAGAAGCGTTAAGCTAGCATCAAGGGGTTATAGTAGCTTCGGCCTAGACCAACCAAGTAAGTGGCCCTACTGTCGATTTGGTTATAATTGTATGTTGAATGAAGACACGTGGTCGTTGCTTCACACTTGTCATATGCTCGTATATGCAAACTGTTATGAAATGATATGTGAATGAGATGTTATGTGAATATTATGTTGTATGTGATGAATTGATATGTTTACGATATGATGTGTTTGAAGGCATGCTCAGGTTACGTTATATGACTGTTATGATATATGATATGATATGATATGATATGTGCATGATATGAATTGATACGTTTGAAGACATGATAAGTTTATGATATGACATCTGTGCAACATGAATGATATATGACATGATTGACATACAACTTAAAAATTGGCATAATGTACAACCCCGATATACGCATGGAAAGCTATGATAAAAATATTATAATATGAAGGAAAATGCTAGAGGGTTTGTAATACATGATAATGAAAAAGGAAAAATGTTGGGACCTCATGCATTATTGTGTGTTCATGCATTGGGAGATACCCCTTCTCTTTTATGATAGTACGGATGCGTCTGTTACGAGGCAGAGAAATGATCATTATGTTTACCATAATGCAACTATGACGGCCGTTATTCCTAGCGGGTGTCTGACATCAACAGGTACTAGAGAATGCTTGCCCGACAAGAAAGGGGCCCATGAGGTGTGCGAACCGATTGGTGGGTCCATACTCACATGTGTGAATTGTGTGTAGAAAAGTAAATACACATCCAATTGCCGGCTTAGGATACCTGCCATAGGAAACTAGACTAATATGATAGGTCTTACTTATGATTTGTATGTGTTTGCATTTAATTCTGATAGGGGGTTTAAGTATTTCTTAAAATACTCAAGCCACATGCTACTTCTATTGCAGGTAAAGACAACACATCCATGTATGGTTGACGATGACATTGCCATTCGAGACAATGACACATGCATATGATAGTTATACTTATTTTCTTAGACTTAGGTTAGAATAGAATGTTTTTATTTTAATATTTATTTATTTCAGTTATTATTTCCTTGTGTCGTTTTAAAAATGATTTCCAACATGTAAGCCAATGACAGTGTTTTAAGATGAAGTTTATGTTTTATGATAAAGTTTAAACGCTTCTTTCCACATAAAATGATTACATTTTGACAGCGGTACCAACTCTAGGTAAGTAGAAATTTTAGGTCGTTACAATATTGTTTCAGTAAACTTACATCATACGAAAAAAAATGAATATAGTCAATGCATAAACAAAATAAAACAACATATAGACAAGTTATTTACAAATCGAGTTTTGTTCCACTGGCAAGTAAAGTAACAGTTTGTCGCTCAGATTCAAGAACACGGTTTCGATAGATCCTGTCAATGTAATCCTTAGCTTTTCTATCAATGCCAGGTTCAGCAACCCAACGATGCATTTTGTCCTCATCGCTCGGCCATACCTTGCTCGATCTTGGCATCTCGTCCCAACAGCCACTGTGGTCGCAGTGATCTTCCTTTCTACCTCTTCTGAATTTGAAAAAGTTAAAGATCGAGAAAGATGAGTGAGCTTTCTTCGACCTATTGTTGCCTCCCATCGGTAGAGAAAGTGATTAAATGAACAAATGAATTGTTAAGTGAGTGTTGGTTTAAAGAGGGAGGGATGAAGATGATGGTTTTATAGTGAAATAAAAGGGCATCATTCGTTAAAGGACAACTCGTGGGAGAACAAAGAATCTATGGATTCATGCTATGAGAATCCACTATGTAAATAAACATAAAAGTTAGTGTGTAGGCCAATTATTCAAACACTTTTTATTTCCTCCATTGGTTTATCAAATTTGTTGACTAAAAGAATCCTTTCCAAAGACTTCGAATAATTCTCCTCACTTTTTCTCCCTTCCTAAACATGTTGTCGGGTAATTTAACGATCACATGAACAGTAAATAAATATCAAAAACCAAATTAAAAGTATTATATGTTGGTTTTTAATATAGTAACTTGTTTAAATTTGTAAACATAAAATTGTTATTCATCGTGTCTAACCTATCACAATCAATTTTTAAGAGTCCAATGAACATTTTTTATGAAGACCTCAAATGCCAAAGAGCGTAGGAAGATTGCGAGTTTGAAGAAATCATTTTGAGTAAGTCTAGGGAGTAAAGTTAAATTTTATATTTATGATCCCTCTCATTTTAAATTGATTCTATTAGGTTTAGAAGCCTAAGTGTACATTTTCACGAGAGAATCGTGACCTGAGGAAGGCAGGATCGAGCTACACAAAAGAAGATAGTTTTTGCATTTAGTTGACCTATAGATTGAAATTATAACACTTCAAGCTCACCGCTAGCCGATATTGTTTGCTTTGGTCCGTTACATATCAGCGTCAGCGTCATGATTTTAAAACACACCTTACAGAGTTATGCAGCGGAACTCGTACTCATCCATATACTATCTTTTTTTGGCTTTCCTTTCCGGATTTTTTCTCAAGGTTTTTAGGCTTTCCCTTTTCGGCTTCCCCATTATGCGCCTGCTAGAGAGAGGTTTCCACACTCTCGTAAGGCATACTTTGTTCCTCTCTCTAACTGATGTGGGATCTCACATAAATGTTTGATTCGAATATTGACATAAATGTTTGACTCGAATATTGAGGACAGACACAAATTCATCTCTCCAAATTAAATTCTTTAGCTTTGGGGGAGGAAAGGAAGAAATTTGCTATAGAAATTGGAGGCTAGGAAGGTCTAGAATGAGTTAACCAATAGGGAAACGAGTTTCAACAACTTTGAAAATGTATAACTCGAGCTACAGTTCACTAAAATGTATGAAATTGGTCTATACTCTTTCCTTGTAATGTGATCTTTAAGTTTGATGAAGAAAACGAGGTCAAAAGACCGTTGTAGAAAGTTGGAGAAGATGAGTTTCAGGCGGAGGAGCAAGGGTTGTGCATCTTCTTCCTCTGTTTTAAGGAAGAAGATGATGACATAGTCGGTTCAATTGAACAATCTTTTATTTTTTTTAAATTAAAATCATTCTACATCGTTTCTTTTAAAATTATTTTTGATTCCTGAAACTAGACTCTCTGATGGATCACCCAAAAAAAATTTGGAGGAATTCGGCTACTGAAAACTCGAGAACCAAGGCTTGAAACATCACCTAAAAGGTAAATAGTCAATTTGAAATTTTTTTAAAAAATACGGGTAGAAATTACTTAGATTTAAAAATAAACATTAAGGTTAGTAAACTTTAAATATGAACATTAAGTTTAGTAAGTTTTAAAGTATTATGGAACAATTAAGTCAAAAATTGTGAAATAAGGACCTAAAGTAGATATTTCACTTGAGAACTAAGTACGTTAAAATAACTCACTAAATGGACTCCAATACTCATGAAAATTTAATAGAAGGCTTAATATGATACATTAACACTATATATGAATTTTTGTAGCCATTAGATGAGGTTAAGGAGCTAAACCAAGTAACTGTGTAAAATGACCATAATGTCCATACGGTAACTTACCTTTGGTTCATAACCCAAATGACCTCCAAATATCATAAAACTTTATAAGAGCCTTATTTCATGTTGTCTAAGGATTATGTAAAGTTTCAGAGCAAGTAAATAATGTTCGGCGCTCGAACCAAGTCTAGGTGATAAATGACTAAAATGCCCCTAAGGATTAATCCCAAGATTTATGTGTCTTAGCGATTCTAATGTGTCAAAAGTTTGATATGACTTCTTCTCACTTTAGGGCCTTGAATATTATCAAGTATCATGATGAAGTTGTGTTATAAACTTTATGTTACGCTTAGGGTTAGCTCTCGATTTTCATGTAATTAGCCAACTACTCTAAAATTTTAAATACATTCATTTAATAATATCTTCAAAACATAATAGATTCATTAGTTTCATGTAAATCAAAACTTATCGTTAATATTTTACTTCGTTGTAGAAAGTTGGAGAAGATGAGTTTCAGGCGGAGTCTTCCTATGTTTTAAGAAAGAAGATGATGACATAGTCGGTTTAATTTAAAACCCCTTGATTTTCTTTAAATTAAAATAAGTCTAGATAGTTTCTTTTAAAATTCTTTTTGATTCGTGAAACTAGACTCTCTCATAGATCACCTAAAGAAAAGCCGTAGGAATTTGGGTACTAAAAACTCAAGAACCAAGGCCTCCATCATCACTTAAGTGGAAAATAGTCCATCTTAATTTTTTTTAAAAAATATTTGTAAGAATTAGTTGGATTTAAAAAAAAAACTGTTAAGTTTAGGAAGATTATTAAGTTTAGTATATTTTAAAGTATTATGGAAGAATTAATTAAGAATTCTAAAATAAGGACTAAACTAGCTAACAACTAAGTACTTTAAAATAACTCATTAAATAGATTCCGCTATACATCAAAATTTAATTGAAGACTTAATATGATATATTAACACTATATATGAATTTTTATAGTCATTAGATGAGGTTAAGGAGCTAAACTAAGTAACCGTGTAAAATGACTATAATATCCATATGGTAACTTACCTTCCATTTATAACCCAAATCACCTCAAAATATTATAAAATTTTATAAGAGACTTATTTCGTATTGTCTAAGGATTATGTAAAGTTTCAGAGACGGTAGAAAACTAAGTCTAGGTAATAAATGACTAAAATGCCTTTAATGATTTATCTCAAGATTTATGTGTCTTAACCATTCTAATGTGTTAGAAGTTTGATATGACTTCTACTAATTTTAGGGCCTTGAATATTATCAAGTATCATGATGAATTTGTGTTATAAACTTTATGCTACGCGTAGGGTTAGCTCTCGATTTTCATGTAATTGGCCAACTAGTCTAAGATTTTAAATACATTCATTTAATAATATCTTCAAAACATAATAGATTCATTAGCTTCAAGCAAATCAAAATCTATCGTTAATATTTTACTTGGGAAATAAATACTGAACTAATATCATGTGAAAAGAGAGAATATAATCCATGCATAAAAAAATAAAACAACATATAAACAAGTTATTTACAGATCGAGTTTTGTTCCATTGGCAGGTAAAGTAACAGTTTGTCGCTCAGATTCAAAAACACGATTTCGATAGATCTTGTCAATGTAATCTTTGGCTTTTCTATCTATGCCAGGTTCAGCAACCCAACGATGTGCTTTGTCTTCATCGCTCGGCCACACCTTGCCCGATCTTGGCATCTCGTCCCAATAGCCACCGTGGTCGCAGTGATCTTCCTTTCTACCTCTTTTGAATTTGAAAAAGTTAAAGATTGAGAACGATGAGTGAGCTTTCTTCGATCGATTGTTGCCTCCCATCGGTAGTGAAGAAAGTGATTAAATGGACAATTGAAGTGGGAAGTGAGTGTTGGTTTAAAGAGGGAGGGATGGAGATGATGGTTTTATAGTGAAATAAAAGGGCATCATTCGTTAAAGGACAACTCGTGGGAGAACAAAGAATCTATGGATTCAAGCTATGAGAAACCAATATGCAAAGAAACATAAAGGTTAGTGTGTAGGCCAATTATTCAAACACTTTTTATTTCCTCCATTGGTTTATCAAATTTGTTGACTAAAAGAATCCTTTCCAAAAACTTCGAATAATTCCCCCAACTTTTTCTCCCTTCCTATACATATTGTTGGGTAATTCGACTATCTCATGAACAATAAATAAGTATCAAAAACATAATTAAAAGTATTATAATGTTGGTTTTTAATATAGTAACTTAGTTTAAATTGGTAAACATAAAATTGATCACCACCTCATTATAATAACTATATAAGATTGTTCACTACTTTAAACAAGAAAACAAGGGTTGAAAGTATCCCAAAACACGTTCTCTCCGTTCATCCGCCATAAACTAGTTGAAGAAAAAGCTCGAAATTGAAATTTATGTCTACAAGCATATTCATCATGTCTAACCTATCTCAATCAATTTTTGAGAGTCCAATGAACATTTCTTGTGAAGACCTCGAAGGTCAAGGAGCGTAGGAACATTGCGAGTTTGAAGAAATCATTTCGGGTAAGTCTTGGGGGTAAAGTTTAATTTTATATTTACGATCCCTCTCATTATAAATTGATCATTCTATTAGTTTTAGAAGCCTAAGTGAGCATTTTTCATGAGAGAATCGTGACTTGAGGAAGTCAGGAACGAGCTACACAAAAGGGAAAAGTTTCTGCATTTAGTTGACCTATGCACTGAAATTATAATAGTTCAAGCTCACTGCCAGCTGATATTGTCTACTTTGGTCCGTTACGTATCAGCATTAGAGTCACGATTTTAAAACACATCTTACAGAGTTATGCAGCGGAACTGGTACTCATCCATATACTATCTTTTTTCGGCTTTTTCTTTCGAATTTTTCCTCAATGTTTTTAGGTTTTTCCTTTGGGCTTCCCCATTATGTGTATGCTAGAGAGGTTTCCATACCGTTATAAGAAATGCTTCGTTCCTCCCTCCAACTAATGTGGTATCTCACATAAATGTTTGACTCGAATATTGAGGTCACACACAAATTCATCTCTCCAAAATAAATGCTTTAGCTTTGGGGAGGAAAGGAAGAACTTTGCTAAAGAAATTGTCGGCTAAAATGGTCTAGAATTAGCTAACCAATAAGAAGTGATTCTAGATTAGCTCTCCCTAGGGAAACAAATTTCAACCAACTTTGAAAATGTATAACTCGAGTTACAGTTCACTAAAATGTATGTAATTGACCCATACTCTTTCCTTGTAATGTGATATTTAGGTTTGATGAAGAAATCAAGGTCAAAAGACCATTGGAGAAGATGAGTTTCAGGCGAACTCTTCCAAAGTGTTAAGGAAGAAGATAATGACATAGTCGGTCGAATTTAACAACCCTTGACTTTCTTTAAATTAAAATCATTCTAGATCATTTCTTTTAAAATTATTTTTAATCCGTGAAACAAGGCTCTCTCATAGATCACCTAAAGAAAAGTTGGAGGAATTCGGGTACTGAAAAACTAGAGAACCGATTCCTCAAACATCACTTAAGAGGTAAATAGTCAATCTTAAATTTTCTTAAGACATATTTGTAGAAATCACTCGGATTTAAAAACTAACCTTTAATTTAGTAAGTTTTAAAGAATTACTTTAGAATTAAGTGAAGAATTGTGAACTAAGTACGTTACCGGAGATAAGGACCTAAACTAGCTATTTTACCTAAGAATTAAATACGTTAAAATAACTCATTAAATGGACTCCGCTACTCATGAAAATTTAATTGAAGGCTTAATATGATATATTAACACTATATATGAATTTTTGTAGTCATTAGATGAGGTTAAAGTACTAAACTAAGTAATAGTGTAAAATGACCATAATGTCTATATGGTAACTTACCTTCCATTCATAACCCAAATGACCTCCAAATATTATAAAACTTTATAAGAGACTTATTTCGTGTTGCTAACGATTATGTTAAGTTTCAGAGCCATTAGAGTTTGGCGCTCGAAACAAGTTTAAGTGATTATAAACAAGTTATTTACAGATCGAGTTTTGTTCCATTGGCAGGTAAAGTAACAGTTTGTCGCTCATATTCAAAAACACGATTTCGATATATCTTGTTAATGTAATCTTTGGCTTTTCTATCTATGCCAGGTTCAGCAACCCAACGATGTGCTATGTCTTCATCGCTCGGCCACACCTTGCTTGATCTTGGCATCTCATCCCAACAGCTACTATGGTCATAGTGATCTTTCTTTCTACCTCTTCTAAATTTAAAAAAGTTAAAGATCGAGAAAGATTAGTGAACATTTTTTTGACCTATTATTGCCTCCCATCGGACAAATGAATCAGAAAGTGAGTGTTAGTTTAGAGAGAGAGAGAGTGATGAAGATGGTGGTTTTATAGTGAAATAAAAGGGCATCAATAGTTAAAGGACAACTCGTGGGAGAACAAAGAATCTATGGATTCAAGCTATGAGAATCCACTATGCAAAGAAACATAAAGGTTAGTGTGTCGTCTATTTATTCAAACACTTTCTATTTCCTCCATTGGTTTATCAAATTTGTTGACTAAAAGAATCCTTTGCGAAGACTTCGAATAATTCCCCCTACTTTTTCTCCCTTCCAACACCTTTTGTTGGGTAATTTAATTATGATGAACAATAAATTATCAAAACCAAAATTAAAAGCATTATAATGTTAGTTTTTAATCTAGTAACATGTCTAAATTTATAAATATAAAATTGCTATTGATCACCACCTCATTATAATAACTATCTCATGAACACATTCTAAATAAAATTACTCACAACTTTAGTGAAGAAAACAAGTGGGGAACGTATCCTAAATACGTTCTCCCAATTCATCAGCCATTAACTAGTTGAAGGAAAAGCTTGAAATTGAACTATACGCCTACACTCATATTCATAGTGTTTAACCTACCCCAATAAAAAATTGTGAAGACCTCGAAGGCCAACGAGCTTAGGAACATCACGAGTTTGAAGAAATCATTTCGAGTAAGTTTTGGAGGTAAAGTTTAATTTTCTTTTTACGGTCCCTCTCATTTTAAATTGATCATTATATTAGTTTAGTTGACCTATAAACTAAAATATTTGACTAAAAAATTAAGGCCACACACAAATTCATCCCTCCAAAATAATTTCACCTGAGCCTATCCTTTACGAGTCAATTCATATTCAATCCTGTAAACTCATTCGCCTATTCTATTGGTCTCACACCCTTCTCCCTCTATTCTCCTTGTCTCAACGGAAAGTTAGGGGCAGGCAATGAAATTGCTTTACTGAGTTGGAGAGGGGCAGACAATGAAATTGCTTTACCGAGTTGGAGAGGTGAAGGGTCACCCCTTAACACCTTTGAAAGAGCCACGCACAACAGACTTGCTCCCCCTGTATCGAAGAATTCTGTACTTTTTAAAAGACCAGCAAATAACATTTCTAAATTTAATAAAGGCTGGTGGAGCCCTCCTGAGCTATACCTCGAAGAGCGATCTCTTGCTTGTGACGGAAAGGCTGGAGCCCCCCCAATTGGTAGAAAAAAACCAACAACCCCTTGGGGTTATCCTGCACTTGGAAGAAGAAGTAGAAAAAGGAATAAATATAGTGATAATTTTATTCTTCGTCGCCGTAGTAAATAAGAGAGAAAATAGAAATTTTTTCTTCGTCTTTACTTTACAAACAAAAAAAAAAATAGGAGGAAAATTCACTATTTACTGTGAATAAATAGGGTAAATCAGGTTCAGGTCAGGTTAATAAATCACGTAACAAAGGTCATAGAGGATCAGAAATGTAATTGTACTTACCTTGTTCATTAAAAGGTATGAAATTTGTCCATACTCTTTTCTTGCAACGTTATCTTTAAGTTTCATGAAGAAATCGAGGTCAAAAAATCAGTGTAAAAAGTTGGGGAAGATGAGTTTCAGGTAAAGGAGCAAAGGGCCATGCATCTTCTTCCTCTTTTTTGAGGAAGAAGAAGATGACGTGGTCGATTCAATTGAACAACTTTTGACTTTCTTTAAATTAAAATCATTCTAGATTGATTCTTATAAAATTCTTTTTAGTTCGTAAAACTAGACTCTCAAATAGATCAACCAAAGAAAATTTTGAGAAATTTAGATATTGAAAGCTCGAGAATCGAGACCCTAAACATCACTAAAGAGGTAAATAGTCCATCTAAAGTTTTCTTAATAAATATTGGTAGGAATCCCTTAGATTTAAAAATGAACCTTAAATTTATTAAGATTTTAATATGAACGTTAAAGAATTATGAAAGAATTAAGTCAAGAATTATGAGATAAGGACCTAAACTAGTATTTTACTCGAGAACTAAGGTTAAAATAACTCATTAAATGAACTTGCTCATGAAAATTTAATAGAAGGCTTAATATGACATTATTAACACTATATACAAATTTTTGTGGCTATTGGATGAGGTTAAAGAGCTAAATCAAGCCACGATACAAAATAGTCACAGTGCCTATAATGGTAACTTACCTTCAATTCATGACTCAAATGATATCTAAAAATTCTAAAAATTTATAAGAGACCTTAATTCATGTTATCTAAGCATTATATAATGTTTTAGTGTCATTAGATCATGTTTGGAGCTTGAACTAAGTTTAGATGGTAAATGACTAAAATACCTTTAATGATTAATCTCAAGATTTACGTGTCTTAATAATTCTGGTAGGTTAGAAGTTTGATATGACTTGTGCTCACTTTAGGGCCTTGAATATCATCAAGTATCATGACTAAGCTGTGCTATAAACTTTATGTTATGCTTAGGTTTAGCACTTAATTTTTATGTAATTAACCAATTACCGTAAGTTAAGGTAAGTAAATAAGCTTCTCGTTAATCCTTTTATTTTCAAGTATTCAAGATGGTAACCAAACCAAGATAACCAATAAAGTTTTAGAATAGCCGTTGATTTTTTAAATAATCATGATACTACTTGATCGCTTGTGGTTGATGTAAAATTCATAAGAATAAGTGCAAGTATACACTATCACAAGTAGCAAGTATTAGGTAAATTATCGATTCCACAGAGAACCTATCTTTTTGGTTAATTTTGTTACTGAAAATTAAGTGAATTTTTGGGTAACATTCAAATGGTGTTAATGATTTTAAACTAATTAAGCGAAATTAACGCAGACTACCACTACTGTCGAAAAACAGAAAATGATGAGAAAATCAACAATAATGAGGAAGGTTCGGCTAAGAGAGATTAGATAGATAAGTAGTTGAGTTTTGTGGTAAATGTTAGTTCCTCTTAATAGATTCTCAAGCCCACTTCCGAGGGTCAGGCATAATGATTACTTCAATAATCGTTCTCTAATTTCAATTAACAAGACTCTATGAGAAGAATTATTCTTAACTCTTCTATTACTTTCAAGTATCCTTGCAATGAAACTAGAGTATTTAAGAGGATTTCATTGCTCCCTCTATTCTCCGAATAAGAGAACAACTATGTATGTAAAGTAGCTAATTAAACATACATGTAAATCATTAACAACTCTTTAATAAACTAAAATCATACCGTCAACATACTTAAACTATATAAAACTCTCTCGCCTCCCCCTCTAAAATTTAGCTCTCCGTACAAACTTAATTAAACAGAGGAATCCACATCTCAATCATATAAAACTGATAAAATAAGAGAAGAGAGTAATGAAATAGAGAGTTATCAAGCTTTGTTGTTGTTCTTCAATAGAAGTTCCCTTCTTTTGAGCTGCCACGTCTACCTCTTTGCCCTAATCTATCCTTCTTGGTCTTGTTTTAATCTATCCTTCTTGGTCTTGTTTTCCTTCTGCTGTCAACAGCTATTGGATTAGGGTTTTTTCTTCTTCTTCTCTGGTTTCAGAGCCGTTCACAGAAGCAGAGGCTCTACTGTCTAATCCCCAATTTTCTTCTACCTCAAATGTGGCTCTCCTCTTTTTAGGTATTCATTTTCCTTTTATATTGTGCATTGCTTCCCATTTAGGGCTAAAAAGGAATAAATTGTCCACCTAGGACGTTTCTAATTGGGTAGTCAATGACCCACTTGGACTACTTATGTGGATTAAAATTTCCATGTCATCTTCGAAAATTTGCTTTTCGAATTGTTTTAGCATCAGAGTCACCAATTTGTTTCCAGATTTGCTACAGAATCACGGTTCAGCATAAATGTTATGGAATTTTTACCAAATAACTGAATTAAATATACAATTAAACTCGATTTATGCAAATTGATATTCTTTTCATATTGAACCACAATTGACTATTTCATGTATACTAATTGAATAAATGGAGTAATTAATTTGAAAATGGTGAATATGAGTGCAAAATTAACTACAAAAAATATATAAGATGTAACTCTACCTTTGGAGAGTTATCACACCTCCGAAGATTGCTCATCCTTGAGTAATCATTGTCTCTACTCTCACTTTCTTTTCATTTTTTCTCATTAACATGATTTAGATCACATTCCTTATATTTCTTCCTCAACTCAATTTTTCCCCCCACATTTCATCTTACACTTTAACTCAATCTTACAAGAAAAATAATACCGTCCTCACTTCCACGACTTAGACTTCCTAATTTATTTCATTAATTTTCTCTCATCATAACACAAATTTTCTTGCTCCCAAGAATCCTTCAAGTCATCCCCCTATTCTCTAGGTGCCTCCACTTGTGGGATAAATAACCTAAGTCTTCAAAGGATGACTGTATAGGCCAACACTCATTCTTCCTTAGCTCGACTCTCTTGCTAGCATCCTGAGTTTACAGTATGATCACATTTGTGATGCAACACACTTGAAAAATAAGATAGCTTCATCTTTTTTTTTTTTTTTTACATCTCCATTAACTTCGATCAGACACCTCCATTGGTGATGCAAATTGTTTGACAACCAGCAATTTGGACAATTTTTTTGTTTGTTTTTACTTTTTTTTTATTATTATTTTTGCATTGAGAGTTCAAGCTTGGTTGAAGAGGAGTGGTCACGGGTATCGATTTTTTTTTTAAAATTTTGCATTTTACATGGGGTGATAGAATGGTTTTAATACCCCAAACTTAAACTAGTCAGGTCCTCAATGAGCATTGGTGTGGGTGTGAATCATTCTTGAAAGTATATTGAGATGTGGAAGCTTTTGGTTTTTGTTTTTGTTGTGAAAATAGTCTAAGGTTGGGTGAATTATGGGAATTATTGCGGATTAAAATGAATTATAATAGATTGCCTCATCTTTTAACTTTTATGAATACTTCTTTCAATTTGAGCTTTAATTTCCTTAACTCTTTTTTTGTTTTGAGTTATATATTTTTTTTTTTTTTAAGGAAACACACCTCCCATCTTAACTTTTTATGAATACTCCTTTCAATTTGAACTTTGTTCGTGACTGATGGATTCATCGTGCGGGTTTGGGTCGTGTTCTTAAAATTGGTATGTGGGTCGTACGGGGGACTTTGGGTCGTGTTCTTAAAATTGGTATGTGGGTCGTACGGGGGACTTTGGGTCGTGTTCTTAAAATTGGTATGTGACTTTGGACTTTGGGTCGTGTTCTTAAAATCCGCACGGTGTTTTTAAAATTGCTATTTTTTAAAAATTGGTATATGGATCCATCATAATTGAAAAAATGTAAATGAAATAGTTTTAGAAAAAACAAAGTTTCTTTAGAGAGAAATTCGTTTTTATAATATATTTTTTTAATTTACAAATAATAGAAAGAATAACTCATTAATAAAGAAAAAAATTACAAGCAGCATATAAGAGTCTGCCTAGTGAGTTCAAGGGCACGTACATGAACCGTCATAGAGAAGTACTATGCATTCAACCTTACCCAGAAAAGAAAGTAGAGTTGTGACACCCGAGTAAAGGAAGGATATACGAATGAACTGAATACCACATTCGAATGAGAGCGATCTGAGAATAGGATGACTAAAAAAGACTTAAAAGAATTGAAAATTAGGACCTATACCAAAAGAAACACCTTCCTTTTAGATGTTTCAATCATAGGAACTCCATATTTCTTCAATGTAAGTTTGCTTGACCCTTAGTTTTGTATAATTGTAAATAAATTCAAAGTCAATTCCAACGCTTCCACTAAACGAATGAAGTGTTCATTCCCAATTAAAAAAATGTCTATCGGTAAAGGCCAGGCTAGGTTTTAGATCCCTCTTATTTGCTCCTTATCATTTTATTGTACAAGTTCATCTCTCAACTAAATGTAGGCTACGTCATGACTAGATTTTCGAAGTTCATCAATTTAGAATCTCAGACCCAAAATACACAGATATGACTCCCATTTATGACAGTACAGCTCCTAAATGCTCCTCCATCTCAACAAATAGTCACCAAATACTTGAAAAAGAAATGTAAAATAGGGTGAGTATAAAAATACTCCGTAAGTAGCCTACTTGTAGCTCTCACTACATCCAATTCCTAGTAGGTTAGTATGAACTTTTCTCTGTGCTCAAGGAAGTTTGGGTCTAATTCTATAGCTATCTGATCTTTTGGGAAAACCTTGAAGTTTCATGTGATTCTCTTACATGTCACCGACCCAATTGGAGTCTAGAAGTTATTTACTGGGTTTTAGCATCTTGGATCTACTTGACAACATATCTCATCTTGGGGGTGAACTAACTTTTTTATATTCATACTTAGTAAGCTTGCATAATCACGATAGTAAATGACTGGTATCCTGAATTAAGGTGCGACCTCATCATGTATCATAGGACAATATGATGCCTATATCTGAATACATATTTATAAGGTTAACTAGTGACCCTTCCATAGGAATAATCATACAATCAACTTGTAGGGGAGCGATCCGATGTTTGCCAGCAACTCAGTAACCGCCAATATAGCTAAGTAATTAACATAAGATAAAAATACTCTAATTATCTTAAAAGAAACCGTCTTTATTTAACGATTCTTAACTGAATCAAATTTTTCTAACCATCTCTCCCTTGAGCTTATTATTATTTTCAAGAATTAGTTCAAGTAAGAAATACTCTATACACCAAACTCAACTTCTGAAATGCTTCTAATTTGAGAGACTATCAACAAATCAATAAGTTGATTTCCAATACAACAAAACAATAAATTAATACCTCGGTAAGAAAGTGAAATCTTACCCTTATGTGTTTGAAATGTCCATGTAGAACTCGATTCTTGGACAACTTAATGGTTGAAGCATTATTACACATTAGCTTTGTTCTTCTACTTGAGATTAACCAATCTCTTTGAGTATCATTCTCATCAAAACAACTTGACATGCACAGGAAGAGGCAGGAACAAACTCAGCTTCAGTAGTTAATAAAGTGACTATAGACTTTTTATGAGAATACCAAATTATTACTTCTCCACTCATCATAAACACATAGCTTGAAGTCCTCTTGCTATCTCCCATGTCTCTTGCATAGTCATTATTAGTTTCTTCCTTTTCTATAAAATTCACCATAATTTACCGTACCTTTCAAGTACCTTGAAACTCTTTTAGCGGTTGCAAAATGTTTATTTTGGACATGTCATAAAATGACTAATGAAGTTTACAACAAACATGAGGTTCGACGAGTATGTGTGAGATACATTAGACTTCCCACTATTTCTTTATGCAAAATTATATCCACTTTTGCATCATTTTCATCTTTGCTAATTTTCTGTCCTAGAACAATGAGATTACAAATAGAATTGTAATTCTCTATTCTAAATTGATTTAAAACTTCAACATCATACTTTCTTTGACATATAAAAATATCATATGATTTTTGTTTTACCTATTCACGGGAAAAATCTCATATGACCTAAGTCAGTTGTATCAAACTATTTCTTTATGGAACATTTAATTTCCTCCTACAATTTATCATCATCCCTATTAAATAAAAGATCATCAACATGGATGCTTACAATAAAATTTTTACTTTCATTCTTCGAGGAGGGTCTACTCAATAAAACTATTTTTGAATCCTTTGTTGATAAAATAGAATTTTATTCGACTAAACCACCTCCTAGGTGCCTGTTTAAATATGTAGAGAGTCTTTTAGAGTTTGTAAACCATCTCCTCACTTCCATTTTTCTCGGTCTTTTGGTTATTATACAAAAACATATTCTTTTAACTCCCCAAGTAAAAAGGTTGATTTGACTCTAACCTCTGACCGATAGAGTTTCCAACCTTTTTTGCATGCGAGACTAATGATCAATCTCACAATATCCATTATTTCCATAGGTGCAAACAGTTATGGATAATTAATTTCATACTTATGTGTAGCCTTTTACCACTAATCTTCGTTTGTATTTATCAACTTCTCCAGACTCATCTAGCTTGGTTTTATAAATCTATTTTATTCCTATTTTTTGAGCTCCAACGCGTAGAATTATCAAGTTTCATTTTTTTTAATCTTTTTTAATAAATTTAATTTCTTCCCCATAGCTAATTTTAATTTTGAGCTTGGACAACTTCCTCAAAATTTACAATATCCGAAATCATCCAGAATTCCATATTTTCTTCATCCACTTGAGGCAAACCTTGATAAGAATCATAATCGGCTAACCATACAGGTGAATGTTGATTTCTTCCCTCCCTTATTGTTAAATCAAGTGCAACGACTACTGAAAAACCTGTTTTCAACAACTGGTTTAATCGTTTCCTCTATAATTTCTCCTTTTTTTCAACTGTGTTCGAATCAATTTAAATATTTTCCCCTAGTCAATTTTTTTTCCCCTTAAAAAAATTTTCTATCTTAAAATTTTTTTCTATCCCATTTACGAGCTTCCTCGAAAGCTACGTTACGACATACTATAATTTTATTTATAGTTGGATCAAACATTCTATGCCCTTTAGATTCGTAGGTGACTCCAAATAAAACATAAGTGACACTTTTATCTTCAAGTTTGTTATCCTTAACATCTGGAATATGAACATGTGTAACACATATACACACTCTAAAACAATCAATTGAAGATTTCACTCAGCTCCAATTCTCTCCTGGTGTCATATCTTTTAGAGTAAGAGTAGGTGATTGATTCAAAATGTGAATCATCCACGTAAGGCAAGGAACTTTTAGGTACTTTCTTCTCTAGGCATGACTCTTCCAAGTGCATCTCGATTTTTGCATTTGACCATTCCATTTTGTTGTGGGGTATAAGTTGTGGTCAATTGTCTCTTCTCTTCATGCTATTTGCAAAAATTGTTGAACTTTGCAGAGTTGAATTCTCCTCCTCTATATGTTCTTAATCATTTTATAGGCATTCCAATTTTCTCCTATAAAATATAATAAATATCTTTTCGGGTTGTTTGAAGCTGTTGAAATTAGACATATATATCTGCAAGAAGAAGACCCCTCTTACCATTTTCTCTCCATTTACCCATTTTTAGAAATGGAGTCTAATGTTGTTTTTCTTTCATACATGCCTCACAGTTGTTGCTTGGAGCTATAATTTTACGGCAGCCATTTCACATGTTTTTGTGTTTCAAGGTGCAAAAGCTTGTGTAATCGAGATGACTATAACGATAGTGCAAAAGTGTTGATTAATCTATATTTGAAACTTGGACGCATCTTCCTTCATTTGTTGTGGGAGATGGTTCAGCAAGCAAAATGAACGGCTGATTTGCACTCATAATTTGTTTTGCCACCTTTCCTTTTTGGTGATTAAAAATGCTACACAACATCTTTCAACAACACTACTACTCATTTTTCTTATAGTTGTCTGACCCTCAAAAGATTATTTTTGAGTTCCGGTAGTCAATGCACATTACTAATAATATAATAAACCCCATGAAAAGTTAATTTCACTCCACTATTTCCAGTACTTTCATGCTTGTATTATTTCCAAGCTTGACCGTGTGAAAAAAGGTCATGTCTAAGCTTGAAAACATAGATTCATTTGCACACCTACACTTTGAGCAACTAGAATCTAAGAACCAAACATCACTCCTTTTTGCTTCATGAATTTTAATATGAGTCATTAACATTTCATCCTCTTCTTCTAGCTCTGTGTAATTGACTTTCTTATTCACTTTTGGACATTCATATTGAAAATGACCTAAGTCATGTCACCTGTAACATTCAACGGTTGCTTTGTTGAAAATTGATATTCCTCTTCTAACCTTGTAAGTTCCTTTTCATTTGTTACTTATTTTTGTTCCATCTTCAAATTTCAGAACTTGCTCTTCTTCATCGATGCTGGATCTTCAATTTTTTTTTTCATGCATCACTAATGAACTTTGTAATTTATCAGTGGACATATTATCAGTATCTTTTGATTCCTCAATGGATACTACAACATAAGTAAATTTTTCAGACGGGTACGTATAATTTTTTCTATCATTTTCTTATTTGGCATGTCTTCTTCATTGCTCTTGTTGAAGATCATCATCACTCTTGCAAAATAATTCGTGATACTTCCATTCTTTTTCATCTCTAGGACCTCAAATTCTCTCCTTAATGCATTAAGAAGAGATTTCTTCACTTTTTGGTTTACACCAAACTTTTGCTTCATTGGGTCCCAAATTTTTTTAGCTATGCGGTGATCCAAGACTTGTTCAAAGATAGTACGATAAATTTCTTGGAAGAGGTAATGTTTTACCTGGTGATCTTTGAGCCTAGTAAATCAAGATGCGCCTTTTCCGCCTCAAACAACATTGTTTCTTCAAATTGTTCTAAAAAACTAATCTCCACAAAACTTCATAGACCCTTTATTTTAAGCAAATTTTTCATAGCTCACTCCAGTGATCATAGTAAACATCGAAGTGAGGGAACTTTGTTAAAGTTTTGTTTCACTCATACTCTTTGTGACTTATCACTAAAAAAAATTGCTATTCTACAAAGCAGAGTGGTAACTCTTATACCACTTATAAAGTTGTGTAAAAATAATGACTAAGCCAGAAACATAAACAATTAGAGTTTCAATTGATGATTTTATTGAACAATTAACCCGACATTGTGTACCCTTGCAACATAATAAGGAAAAAAAGAAACAAACCACAAATATTGCTAAGGAGTTAAAAGAAATATTGCTAAGTAGTTAAAAGAAAGAGCTAAAACTACTCTGACTATTAAAAAGGAAATGGTATTTATTTAACTAGCCTTGATTGAATCAAATTCTTCTGACATACTTATGTGGTCCCTCACCCCATCTTAGGGTGGGTTCACAGGACAACAAGTCTAGTCTCTCGACTCGTCTTTAAACAATAATAACTATTTAAGTTACCACGATGCGTCATCCTATTTGACCTTAGTCAAGTTTGACGGTACAAATTTCTACATATCTACTACTTGGAAGTTGTACTACTGAATCCGACCTAGGTGACCAAATAGTGCTACTGTGGTACTGGAGAAAAATAGGAGACAATCGGGCTCTGGTGATAATGTTCACGCTGCTATCAACCTCGTAATCTCTCTAAATTCAATGTGTGTCGTGGAGGTTTGCTATGTTCTTGGCGCGTCTTCATAGTTTAAATCTTAAACTAACATTTTCAAGTCACTTGAGATTAGTCACCCTATTCTTAACTTAAAACATTCACATTGTTAAGGAGACAATCTTATCAATCACCTAAAGCACATAATATATTATCTAAACATTCATGAAAGCTCAAGAGGGAGACAACGTACATCAATCATCGAGAGCATAGATCACTTCCTGCTTTCTAGCACAATAGAAAGCATTATAATTAGCATGCATCTTAAATTCATTTCGATAATTTTTTAAATCATATATTGTATTGTCATCTAAGATTTCCCTCTATAATCCTAATCAGGCATATTATAGTCACCTAAGGAAAAATATGCTCTCATGTACCAGATCCTGGCGATCTCTACAAGTATTACTTGAAAAAAAAGTCCAAATGGTTACTTAGTTAGGTGACACATTTCTCTCGAACTCATTTTTTCTGCTTCTTAGGAGCTCCAAATTTTCTTAAATTTCCCTGTAGGTCCTAATTCAAGTCAAATTAAGATCAGTATTGGAGTGAACCATAACCAAACAGAAGTCAAACAGACGAAAAAAGAGCTCACACATGCAAGTACACGAGCAAGAAGTCACGCGCCTATGGGAGGAGTACCACGCCCTTGATGCGACATGTAGCATTCGTTGACTGACCCCTCCAACCCATGCAGCGTGCGTTCGATGAGTGCGTGAAATTTTCCTCGATTTCCTTGGTTACCGTGTGTCTACCACCCCAATCTGACTTGTTTCCTTTGCCAATGCTTTATGCGTATCCCTTCTCCTTTCAGATGTGTTCAAGCCCTCCTTTGTCGACACATGTTCACCCGTGTTTTGTCTTCCACGAGTTAGATTCAATGATTTTTTTGCAATATTTGATTTTTGTATTGTTCTCTACATAACCCGTTCAACTTAGTTCCTTCATCAAAGTTGAAGAGTTGTAATCTAGCTTTCCATAAAAAATATATATATATATATATTTATTTTTTGTTAGTTGTGGAGAGAAATAAATTAATTAAAAATAAGCTCAAAACTTATAACCTTATCGTTCTTGAGGATCGTCAGAACTCCTCCTTTTGATCCGATTCACCTCTAGATTTCTTTATGAAAGTTTTCTGAAATTACATTATGGATCATTGCATGCTTCTCTTCTAACCTAAAGCTCCATGAAAATCATGAATCTAAAGAAAAATCGAGGCTAGACACTCGAAACTCTTACCTCTTGGTCTTCTTCGTTTGTTGATGGATTTGGACAACTCAAGTGTCCAAAATGAATCTATTCATAATTCTAAGTAAGTTCCGTGAATGAATCTTTATCGAAATATAACTAGAAGTAACCGGACCAGGAGGTCTCCGACGGTTACTTTCTATGTCAACCTTGGTTTTTTCTCTCTTCTCTATTTATTTCCTTTCTCTTCTTTGTTTTATGTTCTCCTTCACTAACCCTTAATAATCTCATATGAAGGTACCTAATTATGAAAAGTAGCTAAAATAACAAAAATACCCCCAAAGTCGACTTTGACAGCTTTTTCACTATTTTCTTTTATACTTTTCTTTGGTTTCTAAAACTTTTTATATTCTACATCATCATTAAATTCGACTTCTAGGCCCTCAATAAAATCTCATGAATTGAAATTTTGAAAGAAAAGTCGGAAAATTTTATTCTCGTCGGGCTCAAGTGTTACAGGCTATTGATACACTTCCTCAAACGAATTCGTTACAAGTACTTATTTTATGTTAAAACATTGTTCTCTATGTACTCCTCTATCTTTCCACACACCTTTTACTCTTTTTAGTATTAGAAAAGTGCTACTACTTCACTTAAGTTGGTCAAAGGAAAAGATAAAATGGAATAATAAAAATTGTCGGGAAGAAGTATGACAATAATAAACATGCTTTAGCAAATAATTAGGTATAAAAAGAGTTTAAATCTAACCCTTTAAGAGAATTAGTTATGCATGATAACATGAGATAATTAACATGTTATTAGATTAAAAAGTGGACATTATAATTTTATTTTGATGGTTTATGTGTTGTTCCTGAGAGGGTTAAATAAGCCCATACCATTTTAATTTGAAGTCATTGCAAAGGATTCTTTTAGTCGACAATTTTCTTGAAGCAATGGAGGAAATAAAAAGCGTTTGAATAATTAGCCTACACACTAACTTTAATGTTTCTCATAGCTTTGAATCCTAAGATTCTTTGCTCTCCAAGGAGTTGTCCTTTCTCTCAATATTCAATATTTAGCTTTTTTCAAATCGAGAAGAAATAGAAAAGGAGATCATTCCCTCAAGGTTTTTAAAACGCGTCTGCTAGAAAAGGTTTCCACACCCTTACAAAGGGTGTTTCATTCTCCTCCCCAACCAATGTGAGATTCTCACAATCCACCCCCCTTCGGGGTCCAGCGTCCTCGCTGGCACTCGTGTCTTCCCCCCTTCGGAGAACAGCCTCCTCGCTGGCACATAGTCCGGTGTCTGGCTCTGATACCATTTGTAATGACCCAAGCCCACCACTAGCAGATATTGTCATCTTTGGGATTTCCCTTTCAGGCTTCCTCTCAAGGTTTTTAAAATGCGCTAGTGAAAGGTTTCCACATCCTTGGGTGATCTCAAAGACTATTGGGATGAAATGTCGAGATCAGGTTAGGTTTGACCGAGCAATGACAACAAAACTCATCAGTGAGTTGTATGACTTGATATTGACAGAAAAGCCAAAGATTACATTTATCGGAAACGTGTTTTTCAATCTAAGCGACAAACTATTACTATACCTCCCCTTACTATACCTCCCCATAGAACCAAGCCCGATATGTAAATCATTTGTCTATATGCCTTTTTTTTTCTTATCGATTTCGTTGAAATGACTTCATATGAAAGTTTGAAGATATTATTAAATCGGTTTATTTAAAATTCTAGAATATAAAGATAAATATCATATTGATAATGCAATTATAAAACAAATACAAACTTGTAATTTGGAATTCCGTAGAGAAAATTACTTAAATAATAATTATAAAATTACTTTTGTGTAATTTGAAGTAAACAACACCCCAATTCAAAACAAATTGAAATTTAATATAAGCGGATGGTGTTTAAGTTTATTTTAAGTTTGTTACAAAGGGACAATTAGTTTGGGTACAATTTTAAACAAAATATGATAAAAAAAATAAAGATGGGACTTGCGCTCCCAAACGATACCCTTTGTGTTTGGGTTGCTCTTGAATGCACCCAAACCTTACCAATGGCATCATTCATCTTAAAAAATTAGAAATGAGCGAGTAAAAAGTATTTAGTAAGCAAACTATTTGTAAGATCTCATTGCACCCTTGTTTTATTAGGTTATCATGAACTTTATCTGGGCTCTAGAAATTTCGAGTCTAATCTTTATTCCTATCTGAGTTAGCTCAAGCAGTTCTCTTTGTATGAATCTTACTCCTTGAGGTATGTGTAGATTTTTTAACCTTTCTAAATTTCGACTCAAGTACCTTACTTTGCCTAAGTAGTGAATGAACGAGGCCTTGAGTTAATGCGCTTCCTTAATATAATCTGGTGAGACAATATGACATCTTCATCATATTGATAATCATTTTCATTAGAGTACGGTAGAGGTAGAGATTGATGATAACATAGTGTCAAAGTTGTTAAACACAAAATAGAAGGGCTTTGAAATAACAAAATAGGAGGGCTTTGAAATAACAAAGCTAAGACAAAAATCAAAGAAGAAAGTTCTTTTAATTTTATGCCTATTTGACATTTTGTATTAGTGCATCAATAAATTCATTGGAAATGGTCTCACTTAGTATATTGTGTGAAACCGTACCATATTTAAAAACAACTTGTTTCATTAAATATTAAAAATATCATTCTTTAGTTAAAATAGAAAATTAAATATGAGAAAAAAAGGTAGGAAAATCATTTCATTTAAGAAAAAATATAGAAATAATGAATTGTCTACAAAATAGTGATTAGTTTGGCTTAGGTTTTGCTTTGTTAATAGCCAAAGAAATCTCGATGCGCAACAATGCTACTCTCAGGCTTGTGTGTTACTTCCAATTGGTGCAATGGTTGGGGTTTGAGCAATGCTTCCAATTGGTGCAATGGTTGGGGTTTGAGCAATGCTTCCAACCGATGCAATGGTTGGGGTTTGAGCAATGCTTCCAACCGATGCAGCCTCCGGGGTTAGAGCAATGCTTCCAACCGATGCAGCCTCCGGGGTTAGAGCAATGCTTCCAACCGATGCAGCCTCCGGGGTTAGAGCAATGCTTCCAACCGATGCAGCCTCCGGGGTTAGAGCAATGCTTCCAACCGATGCAGCCTCCGGGGTTAGAGGAATGCTTCCAACTGATGCAGCCTCCGGGGTTAGAGCCTCTAGGGTTTGAGCTATGCTTCCAAGCGGTGTAGCCACTAGGACTTCTGTGCTACTTCCAATTGGTGCAACCGTTGGGGCTTGTGTATCATGTGATCCAAAGGCACGAAATGAAAATTGATGATCGAGATTTACGACACCGGTGACATCGCCAAAAGTGGCACCCACTTTTGCACAATATTGCCAAGCAACCACTAAGAAAAGGGTGTGAAAGAGCTTGAAACCTTTGTCCATGGCCAATGTGGACTGTCTTCAAGTTATAGGGTTACAAGCTCGTTTCACAAATGATGAAGAGTAGCACTGGCTAAAGTGTGGGTGCTTGAATTTTACTGATAATATGAATCTCTATATATAGTTTGATGAGAAAACTATATTTAGAAAAAAACCACCAAAATTTAGAAAGGCTCTCTAATTTGTGCGTCTCGGAGTATTCTAAGTATAGAATGTTTGACTATTTAATTTCTAATTTTTCCCTCCCTTCATTTGAGCGTCTTTAAGGATAATTATATTTTTAAATAAAAACATACAATTTCTAGCCTCTCTAGCCTCTCTAACTTTTGATGGGTAATAATTTGATATTTTATTTTATTTCATGAATTCATTATTATTCTATAATATGATAGAGATTTTCATCTTGATGGATTGTATTTGATTGAATTATTTGTCTCATTCATGCCTGATGAATAAGGTTGTCACAACTATTTGTAGTTTTGAGACCATGTTTGTAATCATGATATATAGCAAGGTTATTGTAATTCTTTAGCAGTTTTGAGACCATGTTTGAGACGGTAAAAAAAAACAAGGTTGTCACCACTCTTTTTTAATTCTAAGACCATGAAAAATAATCTTGTAGTTTTTAGATTATGAGAAACAATAAGACTATGAGAAAGAACATAGTTATTGTCGATTCTAATTCTACGACCATGAGAAACAATGAGGTTAGCGACACTCTTCATAGTTTTGAGATCATGAGAAACAACAAGGTTGCCAAGTAGCTAATTTATATATGCTAGATACCATGTCAAGTAGGTGAAACATGAGCATGATAAGGGTTTAGGCTATGCACTATACAACACTCTATTTTATGATTAATGATAGGGCAGTCCTCCTAGATTAGCTTATGTGCCACAAGAATATCAGGGGTGAAACCCGTAGAAGATCTCTAACATGGATGCGTAGTAGTTGGGAAGCTTATTAAGAAGTTGTCAACTAATCCTTAGTAATTACTAAGTTGAATAACAATTTTACATTCCAAGTTACTACATTAAAAACCAACATTATAATACTTTTAATTTTGATTTTGATATTTATTTACTGTTCATGTGATCGTTAAATTACCCAACATCGTGAACAAGAAGGGAGAAAAAGTGGGGAATTATTCGAAGTCTTTGGAAAGGATTCTTTTAGTCAACAATTTTGTTAAAGCAATGGAGGAAATAAAAAGTGTTTGAATAATTACCCTACACACTAACTTTTATGTTTCTCATAGCTTTGAATCCTAAGATTCTTTGTTCTTTAACGAGTGATGCCCTTTTAATTCACTATAAAACCATCATCTTCATCCCTCCCTCGTTAAACCAACCCTCACTTTCCAATTTATTTGTCCATTTAATCACTTTCTCTACGATGGGAGGCAACAATCGATCGAAGAAAGCTCACTCATCTTTCTCAATCTTTAAATTTTTCAAATCCAAAAGAGGTAGAAAGGATGATCACTGCGACCACAGTGCCGGTTGGAACGAGATACCAAGATCGAACAAGGTGTGGCCGAGCGATGAGGACAAAATGCATCGTTGGGTTGCTGAACCTGGCATTGATAGAAAAGCCAAGGATTACATTGATAGGATTTATCGAAATCGTGTTTTTGAATCTGAGCGACAAACTATTACTTTACCTGCGAGTGGAACAAAACTCGATCTGTAAATAATTTGTCTATTGTCATTTTTTTTTATGCATGGACTATATTCATTTTTTCATATGATGTAAGTTCATTAAAATAATATATTTCTATAATTTTAGGATTTGTATTGCTTTGAATATTTATTTTCTCAACGAAAATATTAACGACTAGCTTTGGTGGGCCTGAAACCAATAAATCTATTTAGAATTTTAGATTATAATGATAGAATCATATTTAAATAATGGAAGTAAATAAATAATTGCCTAACCTAAGCATTTAATATTATTATAAATAGCAAATATTATTTAAAAAAAATGGGAAATTTATCAAAATGGTTCATATAATAACATAGTTTCAACGCAAAATAAAGAACAGGTACAAAACTTTTAAACAAAAACGGTGTTCGAGGTTGAGGTGGTATCTTGAGTACCTAAAAATCGAGAGCCAACCTATAGTTCATCTTGATTTAGGGTAGCATCCTAATTAATTGAAAATTAAGGGCTATCCTAAAACTTTATTACTTATCGTGGTTAGGATACCATCTTGATTACTTAAAAATCAAGGGTTAACGAGAAACTTATTTACTTACCTTGACTTAGGGTAGTTGGCTAATTACATAAAATTCAAGGGATAACCCTAAGCTTAACATAAACATAAAGTGTATAACACAGCTTAATCATGATACTTGATAATATTCCAGGTCCTAAAGTGAGCACGAGTCATATCAAACTTCTAATCCATTATAATCATTAAGAAACATAAATCTTGGATTAATCACTAAGGGCATTTTAGTCATTTATCACTTAAGCTTAGTTCGAGCCCCAAACATGATCTAATTACTCTGAAACATTACATATTTTCTAGACAACACAAAATAAGGACTCTTATAAAGTTTTATAATTTTTGGAGGTCATTTCGGTCATGAATCGAAGGTAAGTTATTATAGGGGCGTTATGACCATTTTACACTGTTACTTGGTTTAAATCCTTAACCTCATCCAATGACCATAGAAATTCGTATATATTGTTAACAGATCATATTAAGCCTTCTATTAAATTTTTATGAGCACCAGAGTCCATTTAGACTAAACTTAAGGTTCATATTTAAATACAATTGATTCCTACCAATATTTCTTATGAAAATTTCAGATTGACTATTTACTACTTAGGTGATGTTTGGGATCTTGGTTCTCAAGCTTTCAATACTTAAATTCCTACAATTTTTTTTTTTTTGTTGATCCTTTAGAGAGTCTAGTTTCACGAACCAAAAAGAATTTATAAGAACTGATCTAGAATGATTTTAGTTTAAAGAAAATCTAGGGTTGTTCAATTAAAACAACTATGTCACCATCTTTTTCCTCAAAACAGAGGAAGAAGATGCATAACTCTTTGCTCCTCGGCGTGAAACTCATCTTCCCCAACTTTCTATTACGGTCTTTTGGCCTTGATTACTTCATGAAATGGAAAGATCACGTTGTAAGAAAAGAGTATGGACCAATTTTCAAAGTTGGCTGAAACTTGTTTCCCTTGCCATAACTTACCTAGAACCATTCCTTATTGGTTAGCTCATTCTAGACCTTTTTAACCCCAATTTTTTGGACAAAGTTCTTCCTTTCCGCCCTTGAAGCTAAATAATTTATTTTGGAGGGATGAATTTGTACATGTGGCCTTAATTTTCAAGTCAAACATTTTTTTCTACGGGTCAACTAAATGCAAAAAGTTTCTTTTTTTTTTGGATAACTTGATCCTGACTTCCTCAGGCCACGATTCTCTCATGAAAAATGTTCATCTCAACCTTGTAAAATTAATTGATGATTAATTTAAAACGAGAGGGACCGTAAATAGAAAATTCAACTTTTCCCCAAAATGTATCCGATATGATTTCTTCAAACTCGTAATGTTCCTAAGCTCGTTGTCGTTCGAGGTCTTCCCAAGAAATGTTCATTAGGTTAGACACGATGAATATATGTGTAGACGTAAATTTCAATTTCAAGTTTTTCCTTCAACTAGTTAATGGCTGAAATTGGTTGGTAGAATGTGTTTATGATACTTTTAACACCTATTTTATTCATCCAAATTAAGAGCAATCTTATTTAGAATGTGTTCATGAGATAGTTATTAAACATGTTACTAGAGTTAAATTGCCCAACAAAATGTGTAGGAAGGGAGAAAAAGTAGGGGGAATTATTCAAAGTCTTCCCAAAGGATTCTTTTAGTCAACAAATTTGATAAACCAATGGAGGAAATAAAAAGTGTTTGAATAATAGTGACTTCTCATAGCTTGAATCCATAGATTCTTTGTTCTCCCAAGAGTTGTCCTTTAACGAATGATGCCCTTTTATTTCACTATGAAACCATCATCTTCATCCTTTCCTCTTTAAACCAACACTCACTTTCCAATTCATTTGTCCATTTAATCACTTTCTCTACCGATGGGAGGCAACAATCGGTCGAAGAAAGTTCACTCATCTTTTTCGATCTTTAACTTTTTCAAATTCAGAAGAGGTAGAAAGGAAGATCAAAGCAACCACAGTGGCTATTGGGACGAGATGCCAAGATCAAGCAAGGTGTGGCCGAGCGATGAAGACAAAGCACATCGTTGGGTTGCTGAACCTGGCATAGATAGAAAGGCCAAAGATTACATTGATAAGATCTATCGAAATCGTGTTTTTGAATCTAAGCGACAAACTGTTACTTTACCTGTTGATGGAACAAAACTCGATCTGTAAATAATTTATCTGTATATATATATATATATCGATTGTTTGATGCATTAATCATTTTTTTTTTTTTTGCAAGACATAAGTCCATTAAAACAATATATTTCTATAATTTTAGGATTTCTGTTGCGTTCGATATTTACTTTCTCAACTAAAATATTAACGATTTGCGAGAAACCGATAAATCTATAATATTTTGAAGATATTATTAAATCCATGTAATAGAATTTTGGAGTGTAATGATAGTACTCAAGTAATATATACGAGGGGGAAAAAACAAGTAAATAGATAGTTTTCTAACCTAAGCATTTAAGATATTTATAAAACTTTTGGAGCGGAACAGCTAATGATACTTCATTTATTTATTTAAACAAAACGGTGTTCGACGTTGAGGTGGTTTGTCTATAAAACTTGCTCCATTGTCGTTCCTCTTCTTAACCACTTCTTAGTTATCTAAAAATCATCATGCTAAACATGGAGTGAGTGCTAAACACTCGGTAGCTACTTGTAAACTCTTAGTTGTGTCTTTAAAATCTGAAGGTATGGATACGTGGTAAGCTTCTTAGTTACTTAAAAACCCGAGACTAACTTAAAACTTATTTACTTGACTTGAGTACTATATTTATTATTTGAAAATCCATATTGGTTACTATAAAATCAAAAGCTAACCTAAAGCTTACTTAGATTCATGGCATTAGAATTAGAGTGCATAATGATTACCTGAAAATCTAAGGTTAAGTTAAAATTTATCTTGATAACATCTTAATTACTTGAAAATTAAGGTTAATATAGAACTCATTCTAATTTAGGGTAACATCCTGATTACGTGAAAATCAAGAGTTATTATAAGGCTTTTCTTCATATAGCCTCTGGATTATTTGAAAATCAATAACCAAACTAGAGCTTATCTTGATTTAGGGTAGCAACTTTTTACTATAAATCAATGGTTATCCTAAAAATTTATTACTTATCTTAGTTTGGGTACCATCCGATTACTTGAAAATGAAGAGCTATTCAAAAACTTACGCCTCGACTTTGGATACCTTTCTAATCACTTAAAAATTATGGGCTAATGCTAAGCGTAACATAAAATTTATAACACAACTTGATCATGATACTTGAATAAATTCAAGATCTTAAAGTGAGCACAAGTCATATAAAACTTATAAACCCATTAGAATCATTAAGATGGATAAATCTTGAGGTTAATCATTAGGGGCATTTTAGTCATTTATCTCCTAAACTTGGTTCGAGCTCCAACTATGATACAATAACTCTAATACTTTACATAATGCTTAGACATTATGAAAGAAGGCCTCTTATAAAGTTTCATTATATTTGGAGGTCATTTTGGTCCTGAACCAAAGGTAAGTTCCCATAGAGGTTTTATGGTAATTTTATACCACTACTTGGTTTAGCTCCTCCACCTCATTCAATCTCCGCTAAATTTCATATATTGTCTTAACATGTCATTTTAAGTCATCTATTAAAATTTCATGACCAGTAGAGTTCATTTATTAGGTTATTTTAACGTTATTTAGTTTCCAAGTAAAATGTCCAATTTAGGTCTTTAACTCACCGTTCCAACTTAATTATTCTATAATCCTTTAAATCTTACTGAACTTAAATCCTAATGAAACTTTGTTAGAGCATTGAAACCACTTCTTTTGGTATCTTAAACTATTATTGAGTTCCTTCTTGGAGTGCCATAACTTACTTAGGTGTTACATAAACATATGCAACTATGGTTTCATTTTTAACCGACCTAAACTTTGCCTGTAGTTCTAAGAACTAATTTCATTCTCCAGTAAGTTTAGATGCACATGGACGCACTTGGTGAACACCACTTTTCTATAAACCTTAGGCCTACATTTGGTTTTTTATACTCTCACACGTTCGAACCATAAATAGAAATAAAATCTAAAATCCTTATATCAGTACGTGTCTGTGCATTTATGCTTGAAGAAGTAGTCCATATAACATAACACATAACATGCCTGAGATCCTATATTTAAATTTGTGATTCTATAGAATGATGTATATGATACTTCCATAAAATAATGGCAGGAAAGATTTACCAAACTAACTTGTACATTCATAAGATTTCAGTCAAATTTTATAATACATTTAATTCACTTTAAACTTAATAACAACATTATAACAACATATAAAAATAGTAGTGAATGATCTGAAAAATAACATCATTTATCAACATTTTGAAGTAAGTGTTATTGTGTAACGGCCCAAGACCACTACTAGTGTAGTAGTTGTCCTCTTTGGATTTTCTCCCATCGTTAGCAGATATTGTTCTCTTTGGGCTTTCTCTCTCGGGCTATCCCTCAAGATTGTCCTCTTTGGATTTTCTCTCTCAGGTTATCCCTCAAGATTTTCACACCCTTATAAAAATAATGTTTCGTTCTCCCCTCTCCAACCGATGTGGGATCTTACTATCCCCCCCCCCTCCCCCCTCCCCCCTCCCCCTCAATGTCCAACGTCCTTACTGCCACCACACCACCTCGTGTCCACACCCTTTGGGGCTTAGCCTCTTCGTTGGCATCCGATGTGGGATCTTACTATCTCCCCCCCCCATCAATGCCCAGCGTTCTTACTGCCACCACACCACCTCGTGTCTACCCCCTTCGGGGCTTAGCCTCCTCGTTGGCACATCGCCTGGTGTCTAACTCGGATTCCATTTGTAACAGTCTAAACCCATGCGTTTGCTAGGGAGAGGTTTCCATACATTTATAAAAAGTGCTTCATTCTCCGGTAGGATCTCACATATTGACCTGTCTTAATATATAAACTATGACATAAATGCATAAATTTAACTACCTAACTTTATTTCCATAACCTTTTCAGCATGTCATCCTTACAATTACATTAAAAAAAAAAATAGTAAAGGTGGTTTGAATCACATGTAATCACGGTTCAGGATGGAACCTAACTTTTCGTGACTAATTATTGGAGTCTCTTTCTTTTTAAGTAGGGTCAGATGCATAGTACTTCTCTGTACAAAGTTCACACACGTGCACATGAACCTACTAGACACACTTGTATAAATACCCTTAGACTTGACTACCGACTTTATTATAAAATTGTTCAAAATTATATTATAAAAACGAATTTCTCTATAAAAAAAACTTTTATTTTTCGAAAATTATTTCATTTACTTACTAGATAAAAACTATCATTATAATGTTTTTAATTCATTTTTATATTTATTTACTGTTCATTTTTATTTACTGTTCATGGAGAAAGAGTGAACTTGAATTATTCAAAGTCTTTGCAAATGATTCTTTTAGTCAACAATTTTCTTAAAGCAATGAAGGAAATAAAAAGCGTTTGAATAATTACCCTACACACCAACTTTTCTGTTTCTTATAGCTTGAATCCCAAGATTCTTTGCTCCCCAAGGAGTTGTCCTTTCAATATAAGAAGATCGTCCTCATCCCTCTCTCTTTAAACCGACGCTCACCGTTTCAAATTCGTTTTTTCATTTAATCACTTTCTCGACCGATGGGAGGTAACAACAGATCGAAGAAAGCTCACTCGTCTTTCTCAATCTTTAACTTTTTTCAAATTTAAAAGAGGTAGAAAGGAAGATCACTGCAACCACATTAGCTATTGGGACGAGATGCCAAGATCGGGCAAGGTGTGGCCAAGCAATGAGGACAAAACGCATCGTTGGGTTGCTGAACTTGGCATTGATAGAAAAGCTAAAGATTACATTTATAGAATCTATCGAAACCTTGTTTTTTAATCTAAGCGACAAACTATTACTTTACCTGCTAGTGGAGCAAAACTCGATCTGTAAATAATTTGTCTATATGTCGTTTTTTTTATGTATGAGCTATATTAATTTTTTCGTATGATATAAGTTCATTAAAGTAATATATTTCTATAATTTTAAGATCGGTATTACTTTCAATATTTACTTTCGGAACGAAAATAGTAACAGCTAGTTTTAGTTTTCCTAATAAAATATTAAAATCTTAGAGTATAATATATAAGTTCTGAAAATATTTTTAAACAATCTTAAATCTTGCAAGTAGATACACAAATTTTTTAAGCAAAAACGGTGTTCGAGGTTGAAGTGTTGTTTGTCTATGGCACATGCTCTCGAGTCCGCTTTCATCTTTGACCACTCCTTTGTTACCGGAAAACTGAAAAAACATGGAGTGAGTACAAAGTCTCAGTAAGTAGCTACTTTTGAGCTCTTAATCGTGTCATTTGAAAATCGAGATTAACCTAAATATTATTTACTTAATTTGATTCTTAACTTTAGAGTAGTATATTGATTACTTGAAAATTAAAGGCTAAACTAAAACTTATTTACTTTATTTATGACATTAAGGTAATATATATTGATTACTTGAAAATCTAAGGCTAACGCAAGTTTATCTTAGTACGTCTTGATTACTTTAAAATTAAGGGCTAACTTAGAGCTCACCACAACTTACGGTAGCATCCTGATTACTTTGAAATCAAGGGCTATCCTAAGCTTCGTCTCGAGGCAGTATCCTAAATACTTGAATGTAAGGAGCCAACCTAGAGCTCATCTTGATTTAGGGTAAGCGTCCTAATTACTTGAAAATCAAGGACATCCTAAAACTGTATTACTTATCTTGATTTGGGTACCATCTTGATAACTTTAAAATTAAGGACTAATGAGAAGCTTATTTACTTACCTCGACCTAAAGGTAGTTGGCTTATTACATGAAATTTAAAGTGAGCACAAGTCATATCATACTTCTAACGGATTAGAATCATTAAGACACATAAATATTGACATAATCATTAGGGACATTTTAGTCATTTACCACCTAAACTTGGTTTGAGCTCCAAACATGATCTAATGGCTCTCAAACTTTACATAATCATTAGACACACACGAAATAAGGCTTTTAGAAAGTTTAATAATATTCGGAGATCATTTGGGTCATGAACCGAAGGTAAGCTACTATATGTGCATCATGGCCATTTTACACGGTTACTAGGTTACTAGGTTTAGCTCCTTAACCTCATCCAATGACCACAAAAATACATATATATAGTGTTTATATTTCATATTAAGCTTTCTATTAAATTTTTATGAGTAGTAGAGTCCATTTAGTAGGTTATTTGAACCGTTCTCAAGTAAAATATCTACTTTAGGTCCTTATCTCACCATTTTTTTACTTAATTCTTCCATAATTATTTAAATCTTACTCATATTTAAAACTTAAGGTTCATTTTTAAATCTAAGTGATTCATACCAGTATTTCTTAAACAAAATTCAATTTGACTATTTACCTTTTAGGTAATGTTTGGGGCTTCGGTTCTCGAGTTTTCAGTATCTGAATTTCTTCAAGTTTTCTTTGGTTGATCCATCAGAGGTCTAGTTTCACGAACCAAAAAGAATTTTATAAGAACCGATCTAGAATAATTTTAATTTAAAAAAAACCAAAAGTCTTTCAATTAAACCGACCAAGTTATCATCTTCTTCCTCAAGACAAAGGAAGAAGATTCAAAACCCTTTGCTCCTCCGCATGAAATTCATCTTCCCCAACTTTCTATAGTGGTCTTTTGACCTCGATTTCTTCATCAAACTTAAAGATCACATTGTAAAGAAAGAGTATGGACCAATTTCATACCTTTTAGTAAATTGTAGCTTGAGTTATAAACTTTCAAAGTTGGTTGCAACTCGTTTCCCTCTCCGGAGCTTACATAGAACCACTTCTTATTGAATAGCTCATTCTAAACCTTTTTAACCCCAAATTTCTTGAGCAAACTTCTTCCTTCCTCCCTCTAATGCTAAAGAAATTGTTTTGGACCGATGAATTTGTGTGTGGCCTTAATTTTCAAGTCAAACATTTTGGTCTATAAGTCAATTAAATGCAAAATGTTTCTTCTTTCGTATAGCTCGATCCTAACTTTCTCAGGTCATGATTTTCAAATGAAAAATTTTCATCTTAACTTTCTAAAACTCATAGAATGATCAATGTAAAATGAGAGGGACCGTAAATAGAAAATTCAACTTTACCCCCAAAACATACTCGAAATAATCTCTTCAAACTCGCGATGTTCCTAATCTCGTTGGCCTTCGAGGTCTTCACAAGAAATATTCATTGAACTCTCAAAAATTGATTGAGATAGGATAGACATCTTGAATATGTGTATAGACATAAATTTCAATTTCGAGCTTTTCCTTCAACTAGTTTATGGCTGATAAATTGAGAAAACGTGTTTGGGATACTTTCTAACACTTGTTTTCTTCCTTTAAGTTGTGAGCAATCTTATTTAGAATGTGTTTATCGATAAGTACTTTTAATTTGACATTTATAAATTTAAACATGTTACTATATTAAAAACCAACATTATAATACTTTTAATTTTGTTTTTTATATTTATTTACTGTTCATGTGATCGTTAAATTACCCAATAACGTCTTTGGAAAGCATTCTTTTAGTCAACAATTTTCTAAAAGCAATGGAGGAAATAAAAAGTGTTTGAATAATTTGCCTGCATACTAACCTTTATGTTTCTTTGCACAGTGGATTCTCATAGCTAGAATCCAATGATTCTTTCTTCTCCCAGGAGTTGTCCTTTAACGAGTGATGCCCTTTTAATTCACTATAAAAGCTTCATCTTCATCCCTCCCTCTTTAAACCAACACTCACTTCCCAATTCATTTGTCGGTTTAATCACTATCTCGACCGATGGGAGGCAACAATCGATCGAAGAAATCTCACTCATCTTTCTCGATCTTCAACTTTTTCAGATCCAAAAGAAGTAGAAAAGAAGATCACTGCGACTACAGTAGCTGTTGGGACGAGATGCCAAGATCGAGCAAGGTGTGGCCGAGCGATGAGGACAAAACGCATCGTTGGGTTGCGGAACCTGGCATTGATAGAAAAGCTAAAGATTACATTGACAAGATCTATCGAAACCGTGTTTTTGAATCTGAGCGACAAACTGTTACTTTACCTGCAAGTGGAACAAAACTCGATATGTAAATAATTTGTCTATATGTTTTTTTTAATGCATTGACTGTATTCTATTTCTTTTCGTACTATATTAGTTCATTAAAATAATATAATTTTAGGTTTGGTTTGCCTTGGAACCAATGAATCTACAATATTAGGAAGATATTGTTACGTCTTAGATTGTTAGAGTACAATAATAGAATCATCTTTTAATAATGCAATTCTAAAACAAAAAAGGAAAAAAAAAAGTTGTATATATTATAAACGGGGAAATAAATAAGTAAATAAAAAGTTTCCTAACCTAAGCATTTAATATATTTATAAATATAAAATATTGTTTCCTCCTGGAAGTCATCATCGGTACATGGGTAATTTATCTTTGACTAGAAAATGGTTAATTATAGAACGAGTATTTAAAAGTATTAAGTAAATGGTCCTAGGATTTGGGTTGATAAATAAAAATACATGCAACTATCGTTTCATGTTAAATGAGACTTGTGCCCGAACTCAACAGGTATGTAAATTCCCTTGACTTTCTCTTTATTTTTAAAACTTTCGAGATTTTGTTAAAGATTTTGATGGTTGAATTTCAAGGTGTACAAAGTAAAAATGTTAACCTAGAAAAAATGAAGTAAAAAAGAGTAAGAAAAAGAGGGAAAAAAAGGAAAAGGAAAGATGAGAAACTATGGTTAGATGAGAGGAAGAAAGATGGAGACTCAAATCCGTCCTCCACCGTCGTTCAAGCCCGAATTTTACAAAGAGACCTTCTCAGAAAACATTCCTTGGAGTTAGGACCCTTTCCTTCTAGTTCACTTCCTGACGGTTCAAAGTCGACATTTTGGCTGATTCAGACCCTTTTCTTCTAGTTCACTTCATTTTATCATCTCACTTGAACGATTTGAAACCAGTCGGAGAATATACTTTTTGACAGCTCAAGGTCGTCATTTTGACTGATCCGGCTTGAGTTTGATACGTTGGAACCTTTACTTCTAGTTCAACTTCTTGGGAGTGTTTAAGGTTACGATGACTTTAAAATTTAGAGTAAGTTTAAATTATTTATGCATAATTAGGCTAATTAGGCGTAACCGTTTAAATTATTAGAAGTAAGTTTAAATTATTTTATGCAAAATTAGGTCAATTCGAATAGTAGCATTCTAATTTAGGATTGTTGGACTCCTTAGGAAGAATTAAATTTCAGAGAGCAACGTTAAAATAGCATCAAGGAATTGTACTAACTTCGGTCTAGGTAAACCAAGTGGCCTTACTATCGGCATGGTTTGAAGTTGATGTTTGTATGATGACACGTGCCTCGTGATTCTGCATATTTCATATGCTTGATATGTGTGAAATGTTTATGAAATGATATGATTATGATATGTTTATGAAATAACATGACTACAATATGTTTGTGAAATAATATGATTATGATATGTTTATGAAATGATATAACTGTGATATAATATGACTATAACTATGATAATGTTATGACATGTGTTATGATGTGATGTGTAGATAATATGATATATGTTATGGTATAACACATTCGGCGATATAATACATGTTGTGACATGTTTTATGCTATGATATGATATGTTAGGACACATGTATGTTTTATGACATGACACACATATGACATGATATGATGTATCATATAAATGACATATCATAAAATGTTTCGACATGATGTACAACCCTGAGATATGCATTGAAAGCTATAATAAAATGATATGATATGAAGGAAAAACGGGAAGGGGTTGCTTTACATGTTTAATGAATGAAAAAGGTGGGACCTCATGCACTATTGTGTGTTACATGCATAAGAGAATCTCCCCTTTTTACGATGGTACGGACACATACATTATGAGGCAGAAAAACGATCATTATGGTTATCATAATGTTGCGACGGTCACTATTCCTATCGGGTGTCCGACATCAGCACCAGAAAATGCTAGCCCGACCAGGAAAGGGGTCCAGGAGGTGTGCAAACCGACTGGTGGGTCCTTACTCACACGTGTGGGCCATGAATAGAATAGTAAATACACATCCAATTACCCTCTTAGGATAGTCGCCTAAGGGAATACATAATGAAAGGATAGGTCCCATTTATGATTGTTTATGTTTACATCTAACCTCAATAGTGGGGTCACTTACCGAGTATTTCTTAAAATACTCAAGTCATGTGCTACTTCTATTTCATGTAAAGGCAAGGCATCCCTATACGGTTGACGACGACATCGCAAGTCGAGACCATGGTACATACATAGAATAGTTGTATTTGTTTTAATACACTTTAGGTTAGAATAGGATGTTTTATTTTTAATGTTTATTTATTTTATTTATATTTCATTATGTTGCTTTAAAAATGTCTTATGATGAAGTTTCAAATGCTTATTTCTGCACACAATGATTACGTGATGTATATAGTGACGACTTTATGTTATTAGAATTCTAGAGTCGTTACAGATTGATTATGAGCACTTGGATCAATCGATTCCTTTAAGAAACGAGCAAGAACATGAGGTTAGTTTACATGTATTTGATTTTTTATTACCTTCTTTGTGAGTTATTGATGGACATAAATACTTTAGAATTTTCATCTAGGAGTGATCCACACAAGTCCTATGAAATTGCGACAATAATTAGAGTTTCAAGAAGTCTCTAAGTTTTGGTAAGAACGTACGAAGTTTAATCATTTTTTTTTCTATGATTGTCCAAAAAAATATAATGGACGAAAACCTACCACTTTCATGAAGGAAATAATTCGATTTGAGATTTGTTCAAGAAAGTATGAAATTGCAAAGAAATTAGTTTGAATTAAAATTTAAATCAGATGAAAAAATAATGCACGAAAGAGAAGACCCGCAGACACGCATCGATCAGTGGTGGCAGCGGAGGCGCATCTCAACCGACAACGAACACGTGTCACACGAGTAGTAGAGAGAAGCATATAGCCTCATGTGGCGACACATGGCGCGAATCCTCACTCAACCGAACCCGCGTCTGTATCTCTATAGATGACTTGAGATTGCGACCAACATCCACAACCCGACCCGACCCAGTTTTTTGCGACCTGCGACTACCCTTTCCTTCTGCGATATAAGCGCACGGTAAGCAAGCATAGGTCTCTATGGCGCGTGAGTCCCTATTTCCTTGTCGTTCAACCTCCATTGTCAGTTTTTCGTCCCAATCTATTTTTTGTCTGAATTAGGATCCTCCAAAGAATTTTAAAAATTTTAGAGACTTTTCTTGAGAGCAACTGAACTCAGGAAAGCACGCGAGAAATCAAGTAAGAAGCCACTCAGATTCTAGGCAAGTAATACTTATAGCGATCGCTTGGATATGCATGCATGCTAGTAAAACGAAATCCTAGGCGGATAGATTAAGTACAACAAAAACTTAGAATGATCGAAAAGTATAAGAACGATCAGACTTGTTGTAGGCATAACTTAAATATTCTTTATATGTTGTAATGGACTATTAACTACTCTTTTATACATAATCATCATAGTACATAGGATGAAAATTTGTGCATCTGCACTCTGAGTGCTTGATCAATACTCCAGCTAATTGAATATATTATATTTTTGTAGCGTGTAAGTAGAGATATAGAATAAGACTAGGGTGTTCGTCTCAGTTTGACTAGAATATGACCTAGGATAGAACACCTTCAGTAGATCAAGTGCATTAAAATCTTGAGAGACGATCAGGGGCTCCAACCCCTAGTGCTTCTGATCTAACAAGACTCAATGAGTAAGAACCGAAAAATCTAGAGACGTGAATCCATGTTAAGACTACCAAACTACTCTAGAGACCTAGAAGACCACCCGAACAACTTAGGAAGACAACGGTAGCCTCCTATAGGGATGTGTTGTCTAATAGTTCAAATTGATTACCCTCCATGCCAGATTTGTCTAATGAGGTTAGTCGAATTACCCAACAATATGTATAGGAAGGGAGAAAAAGTTGGGGGAATTATTCGAAGTTTTTGGAAAGGATTCTTTTAGTCAACAAATTTGATAAACCAATGGAGGAAATAAAAAGTGTTTGAATAATTGGCCTACACACTAACCTTTATGTTTCTTTGCATATTGGTTTCTCATAGCTTGAATCCATAGATTCTTTTTCTCCTATGAGTTTTTCTTTAACTAGTTATGCCTTTTTATTCCACTATAAAAGCATCATCTTCATCCCTCCCTCTCTAAACCAACATTCAGTTTCCAATTCATTTTTCCATCTAATCTATTTCTATCCATGGGAGGCAACCGTCGATAGAAGAAAGTTCACTCCATTTTTAACTTTTTAAATTGAGGAGAGGTAAAAAGGAAGATCATTGCGACCACAGTGGCTTTTGCGACGAGATGTCAAGATCGAGTAAGGTGTGGCCGAGCGATGAAGACAAAACACATCGTTGGGTTACTGAACCTGGCATTGATAAAAAAGCTAAGGATTATATTGAAAGAATCTATCGAAACCGTGTTTTTGAATCTAAGCGAAAAACTGTTACTTTACTGCGAGTGCAACAAAACTCGATTTGTAAATAATTTGTCTATATATATATATTGTCTACTTTGAGCCTAAGCTCTCATGACTTTCCGTTGGGCTTCCACAAAAAGCCTCATACCAATGTAAATGTATTCGTTTATTTATAAGTTCATGATCATTCTCTAAATTAGCTAATGTGGACTCCCTCCCAACAATCCTCAATAAGGGTAAGGTTTGGTTAGAACCAAAAAATCTAAAATATTTTGAAGATATTATTACATGATTGTATTTTAAATTTTAGAGTATAATGATAGAATCATATTTAAATAATGCAATTATAAGGGAAAAAAATGTGGACCCTAATCGTCCCCGTATAACCGCTAACTCACATGCATGAACAATAAATCTCGCCCAACTCTAATGTACCAATGTGGACTCCTGTCACTCGTGACACGTTCACTAATAGAAAATTAACGGGCAAACTCCCTATAAGTTCCCACAAGGTACCATCAATAATAAAATGGTCAGTCCTATAGTTATTCAGATCTCTAACAATCGAGTCAGTTTTACGGTTAGGGGTTAGTTGGCGAACCCCTAATCGTCCCCATATAACTGCTAATATCACAACATATGATCCGAGACATAACATGATGATTCAAATATGGAAACTTAGTCATAAACTTCAATCATAAGAGAGTGCATACGCATATGTGTCATCTCAACTAATTCTATGCTTAAAAATGTATAATCAGTTTCCTATAACATGTTTTATATCATACTAACGACATGCTTTCAATTCGGTCACATCATAGCTCAACAGCTTATTCATCAATAAATGTGCATCATAACGTTCAACGTGCTCTTACATACATCAAATCAACTCATTTCATGCTCAAGTTTCTAAGACATGCTTCTCATATTATACTTTCATGCATAGATAAATTTAAGGTTCCGAGATGCCACTTACTTGAAAAGCGTGACACTTTTTATTCCGGTTGCATTTTTAGGGGATTCCAAAAATTACCAAACTCCTCAAATAGTTCCTACATTGATAAAAACCAGTGAAAACTACATCAAAATCGGAGTTGAAATGAATAAATGACAAAAAAAGGGGCAAAACCGACCAAATTGGGCCAGACTAGGTCGGACCGTCGGAATTGGGCTGCCCGCGGGTCAGACCGGCCCCAGATGGGTTGGGCCGCTCGGGTTGGGTCCCCTTCTTTTTTTTTTTTCCTTTTCTCTTTCCTCCTCTTTTTCCTTTCTCCACGAGTTTCCTTTCCTTTTCTTCTTCTCTTTTCTTCTTCTTTTTCTCTTCTTTTTCTTTTGAGAATATCCTTTTTCTTCTTCTTCTCTCTCACGGCCTCTTTCCCTCAGCTTCTTCTTCCTCCACGTTCGGCTTTTTCACATATCTTATAGATCTCGTCAAATGGAACCTATAGGAACAAGAATCATGACGTTTGGTTGAGTTTCGTGAGAGATATGAGTTGAGAAAGTTGTAGGAAAACCCCACAAAATGTTACCTTGATCGACGCTCTCGATTTCTTCCTCTCCAATCTCTCGTTCTAACTTCAAAATCGCGTCCCCTTCATGCTGAATCCCAACATATCTGGGTTGTTTACTCGGGTTAAACTCCAACTTCTTTGACAATTTTGTTGGATGAAAGTCTCACATCGATTAATTTAGGGAATGATCATGGGTTTATAATTAAGGAAAACTATCATGATTGGTAGGAGGCCTTTTAGAGAACTCCAAAGCAAAGCCACGAGAGATTATGCTCAAAGTGGACCCTCCTCCTTCTCCTATGTCTCTTAAATCGCCTCTCCAACCTCCTCAACTCAGATTTTAGCCTCAAAAAATGGTGTGGGGGAGCTGTCCCTCACCGTTGCCATCTTGTTCCGGTGGTTTCAGACAGTACGATGGCCATTTGTGTGTTTCTTTTTTTAAACTAGGTATTACAAGATTGCACTACTAAGCTTGAACTTTAAAACAATGGAAATAATAAATGGTAAATAAAATAATTTAAATTATTATTAAAAATTAAATAATTAATTACGAGACTTTATGACATAAATCTCAACCATCATTTTTCCTCTCTATGGTCACAATACTACGTCATTTTTTATATCTTGAAATATCCAACTGAAATATCTAACTTTCTCAACAAAATCATTTTTATGCGTATAGTAGTTAGCTACTAACCTTTCTTCATAAGATTACATCTCCACAATCACATTACAAACTTGCTAATTCTAAACATATTATGAACATTCGATTCATGAATAGTAAATTATAACATAACATAGCACCATTATTTATAATCTTTCATACGTCATAATTGATGGTGACAAAGCATTTGCTACTGGTCATGAAAACATCCTACGCTTATAATGTAGCCTAGTCTACAGAATCATAAGTCTAGAGCTTTGATACAACTATAACGGCCCAACCTTTTATTTTAAAAGAAGGTCGTTACTATATGCATGTCATGACTTCTTCTAATGGTAGAAAATAATTCAAAACAATTCTCTCTCAACCTTGCCATGAACTTAAATTTACTACTAACATCATAAGCATAGCAAAACATCTAATCAAAGTCTATAAACATCTCTAGCACCTTCTCTCTTTTAAAGTCAAGCATATTTAATTTTGAATAGTGAAACTTGAACCTTTCAGTTGAGAGAAGATGCTCGAATATCTTTGAATTTTCTTCGTTTACAGTTTTTGAAGAAAGTTGTTGAGTTCCGAAATCTTTGACTCTATTACCTGATCGGAACCTCAACACTTTCTAAATATTGTAGTAGAAATTAGATGTGAAGCATGAGTTCTGATCTGACTTTATTGACACACACTATACTTGTTAGGGGTAAGTTTAAATTATTTTATGATAAGTTAGGTCAACCAATTTTCGGTAGAATACTAATTTATAATTGTGGAACTCCTTAAATAGAATTAAATTTTAGAGAGCAGTGTTAAGCTAGCATCAAGGGGAAGGGTTCATAGTAGCTTCGATCTAGATCAACCAAGTAAGTGACTTTCCTATTTGCATAGTTAGAAGTTTGTGTTATATATGATGACACGTGCCCAGTGGCCTCGCACGTGTCATATGTCTGTTATGGGTGATGTGTTTATAATATGATATGTTTATGATATGATATGTTTATGATATGATATGTTTATGATATGATATGCTTTGGGATATGATACATGTTGTGACATGATATATTTTATGATATGACATGATATAATACGATGTATGACTTAAGTGATATGCAATAAAATATTTTGACATGATGCAACCCTAAGACATGTTTTTGAAAACTATGATATAAAATGGTATGATATGAAGGAAAATAATAAGTGGTTGTTTTGCATGGTTTAATAAATGTGAAAAATGTTGGACCTCATGCATTATTGTATGTTATATGCATAAAAGTATTACCCCTTTATAATGAGTACAGACGCGTACGTTATGAAACGAAAAAATGATCATTATGTTTAACATGATGCTACGATAGTTGCTACTCCTTTCGGGTGTCCGACATCATCACCAAAGAATGTTAGCACGACCAGAAAGGGGCCCAAGGTGTGCGAACTGACTGGTGGATCCATATCGCACATATGGACCATGGGTAGAATAGTAAATACACATCTAATGACCTGATTAAGATAGTCACTTAAGGGTATGACTTTAAAATGATAGGTCTCATTCATATTGCATGTGTTTACATTTTCTAGCCCCGTATAGTGGGATCACTTACTGAGTATTTTTTAAAATACTCAAGCCACATGCTACATCTATTTTTCAGGTAACTACACGGTTGACGGTGGCATCGCAAATTTAAAGACCATGACACATGCATAGGGTAGTTGTACTTAATTTTGTAGACAATAGGTTAATATAGGTCATTGCTCTTTCAACATTTTCATTTGTTTTATTTAAATTTACTCTAAATATTTCCTTTGTTTTACTTCAAGACTCTATTTTAAATGTATAAGTCCATGACATCGTTTTATGAAATTTTTTTAAATGAATGTTTCTGCATAAAAAGATTATATTATGCACATGGTAGCGACTCTAGTTCCCTTTGGAAATTAGGGTCATTACAATTTCTGTGCTACACTAAGACTTAGCCCCACTATCTCATTATTCAAGAAATTGCTCACTATAAAAGCCAAACCATAGAAAAATATGACAAGCTTGACAATAACATCAAACTCTCAAATATATAGAACATCACTAAGCTATACCAAACTTCACGCCAAAAGAAAACTTTGAGTTAAAAATAACAAAAAAAATAATAACTTTGCATGACTATTATTTATTATCTGCACTTATGAAAGCCTTTCAAATCAATTCCCCTACCCTACAAAATAGAAAAAGAAACCTCTACGTCTTATCAAACTAATATAACCTCATATGAAAGAAAAAATAACAGGAGCAAAAATCAAAAGGATGCATGTCAACACGATACCTGTTGTAGGAGTCTTCACATTCCTCGTGCTACTGCTACCTACCAAAGGAATTTTTCCATGTCTGTCTACAGAAAGGTTCCAATGGATTAACCTTATTCTTACAGAAAGGTTCCAATGGATTAACCTTATTCTATTTCATAATTTTGAGAGAATTTTAAGCATCATAGGGTTGTAAACAAAATTCCAAAATCATCACCTATGATCTTTATGTTGTCTAAAAAAGTTTTTGCACCCCATAATAAATTCAACAAGGGAGCTTCATTTAGATATGAGCTTGGAAGTTGAGAGTTTAAAAGAGTAATAATAAAACAAAGAAAACGAAGCTAATAAAACAAAAAAACATATGGTTTTGATGGCCTTGTGTCTTGACTGAATCTCGGAAGGAAAATCACTTTAAAAAAAATAGAAATAATACCACAACAAGACAACTAAAGAAAACAAGCTCGACTATGCAACTTAGCCATAATATCACAGCACTTCAATGAGAGATAGTGCACTTACACTTACAATACAGATCATAGGTTGCATCGATATGCAAGATTCTTACTTCGACAAATAATATGGCACAATACATTCCTCTAACCTCTTGTCCACCTACATCAACTGAAAAAGTAACCAAAACACCATTTCTTTAATACAAGTTCACAAAATGCTTTTAACACTTAAAATGGTACAACTCTAAATTTTTTTAGCAGAAATGTATAAGGAATCAAGGTTATGGATAAAAACACACGAGAAAAGTCTCCAAGCATCCATCCTAAATTTAGAGGACAAAGACAACATGAAAATGGAAGATGAAGAAGCTAATCATGGGGAAGGGGAAAATGTACCAAAGGGGGAAAAGAAAAATGTACCAATCGGTTTCGGTTTTTTTTTCTCTCTTTTAAACCAAACATTTTCGTTTTTTTACTGGCTTTCTGTAACACACGAGCCTTAATGAGAAATTTAAAACCTTACTTTTCTATTAAAGTTAAACTTTTATGATTTTATTGATGGTTTTAGAGACGGAATTTCTACCTGGGTAGGAGAAAAATGATTAGAAAATTATCATAAATTCAAGAAAAATATAAAAATAAATAGTAAAAAATTGAGAAATTTTGTCAAAGTCAATCCTGAGAGGTAAATTGGTAATTTTACCATCCATTCCTTATTAAGGGTCCTAATTAGATGGTCAACGAAGAAGGAAAGAAAGAAAAGAAAAGAGAAAAAAAAGAGAGAAAAAGGAGATGGGGGTTTAGAATTCTTAAGAAGAGTTAGAGAGGAAAAGTCGAAATCTACTTTAAATATCCATTTAGAGTTGGAGTTTTGTCGGAGCTGGAATTTTGAATAACTCAATTCCGTCAAGAGTCGAGAAAGAACGGAATGTATGATTTTTAGGTTCTTGATTCCGTTTTTTCTTCAAATTCGAGAGTTCTTCTTATTATTAGGTTCTGAAATTTAGTATGTTGATCTTCGGGAGATTTTTCATGAGTTTTATGAAGGAAATTAAAGTTGATTCGGACCAGAATGTTGAATTCTGATGAATGTCAAGAAGCTGATTTTTTTTTTGTAAGGTTTTAGTTTTTGACAATAATGTGGGCTCGATTATTTCTTGCGGTGATTGACTAAAAATTATGAGAAAAATACCTTAGTAAAGGTGGATTAAAATCCTACAATTTTCATGAAGAAATTAAGTTAATTCAAGTTGGGTAGAGAAAGTTATGAAAATTTAAAGAAAATAGAAAAGAATCGAAAACTGGTTTGGAAATCTGGATATTTTGACGAAGGTGTCGAATGCGCAAGTGACAGCACATGAGAGAGAGATTCCAAAAATTTTGAAGCTCCTAACACGCGGAAAAGTTATCTCGGGAAGACATGCGTCATCCTTGTAAGTAACCACCTAGAACTTAGGCAAATAGTACTTGTAGGGATCGCTAGGACAAGTTATCATGTAAACATAATGAGCCTTAGGTGGTTAGGATACATGTGATTAGGACCTAGAATGAACAAGGTGGAATATATTATAAAATTACGAAATTGCCCTTAGAACAAGAGAATTGAGAAGCATGCCTAATTTAATGTCTTCCGTTGTGGGATGATGGAGGAAGGGATATTTTAATTTGTTCTCCGAGTGATTGATGGATGTTATCTCCTTGTTGAACTTGTTTGATTGTGTGTATGATTTATACCTTATGAATTTCATGCATTAATGGTTGGTAGGAATATCTTCGTAATAAATATTTTTTAGTGTGTAGACAAGCTCTACGTGTTAAATATGATTGATAGATATATTTTTCCTAGTAGAGTATGCATTAAGAACTCAGTTAAGATTAGGGCGCTATATCTAGTACGATTTACATGTAGAACTAGAGGTTAGACCTATATGCACCCAAGGATTTGGTTAAGCCAAGGGGCTAACCCTGAACGTCCTAGAATTGAGAAGTGTTAAGAATGATGCTCTAATACGATGTTAAGAATGAGAAGCTCTAATACCATCTTAAGAATGAGAAACAGAAGTGGAATTGAAAGTCCAAAAAACATAAGTGGGATCGAAAGTCCAAGAAACATAGTTGGGATCAAAAGTCCAAGTGGGATTTAAAGTCCACTATTCATTAATGTTCACAACGTTTAAATAGGATACAAGCTACCAACTAAATCTTAGAAATAAGATAAAATATTCTACTAACCAAATCTTGAAGATAAGATAAAATATATCAAATATAAAATCATAACACCCAACTTGTGTTTACGGAGATTGTTGGTCAATAACACCCAACTTGTGTTTACGGAGAGTGTAGGTCAATAACATCCAACTTGTGTTTACGGAGAGTGTAGGTCAATAACACCCAACTTGTGTTTACGGAGAGTGTAGGTCAATAACACCCAACTTGTGTTTACGGAGAGTGTAGGTCAATAACACCCAACTTGTGTTTACGGAGAGTGTAGGTCAGTAACACCCAACTTGTGTTTACAGAGAAGGTAGTCAATAACACCCAACTTGTCTTTACGAAAATCAAATTGTTGTCTAAAAGTTTTAGTGAAAACATCTGTCAAATTCTCGATACTCGGCTTCTACTAATGATCTGAACACATTGGTTTACTTTTTAGACTTCCAAGAAATAATTGAATTTCACAAGAAGATGCAAAACCAAGTATTTGTTGATAATCTATATACATTGGTTTGTTTTTTAAACTTTCAAGAAATAATTGAATTTCTCCGTAAGATGCAAAACCTCGCAATAGACCGCAATGATTTACTCCCGGATTGGTAATTTGTCCCATTTAATTTGATTAAAACAAGTGAATATCCTGTCGGATCACTTCTTGGTTCATGCATAAATGATATATTCCAGGACGGGTAATTTGTCCAATTTAATTTGATTGGAACAAGTGAATATCCTGGTTGATCGTGAATGTAATAAAGATGTGTTAAATCAACATCCGAAATTTTAAAATACGAACATCTTGAGCATGCCACCTTTAGGCTTTGGTGAGAAATTTGAAGATGCTTATAATGTAGTCTTGATATTGGACGAACGATAACAAATTGCCAACCACAGTTCTCCGTCTAGAAGAATGATTGAGAATATCTTTAGCCAATTCAAGACCCTGAGATTAGGAGGTTACGTGTTGATGAGGAAATCTGGATAACTCACCACAAACATCTTGATAATGAATATGTTCTTGATTTTATTGTTGAGAGGAAAAATATTGATGATTTGTGGTGTTCAATTAGGGACAATCGTTATATAGACGAGAAATTAAAACTTTTGAGATGTGGGCTTAAAAGGATAGAAGATGATCAGATCTCTATCACTTTTCTTCTTTTCTTCCTCTTCTCTTGCTCTGATAGTTCTTCCTCTTCTCTTGCTCTGGTAGTCTTCCTCTTCTCCAGCTCTGATATTTCTTCCTCTTCTCCAGCTCTGATATTTCTTCCTCTTCTCCAGCTCTGATATTTCTTCCTCTTCTCCAGCTCTGAGAAATAAAAGTGGGATTGAAAGTCCAAGAAACATAAGTGGGATCAAAAGTCTGAAAAACATAGGTGGGATCAAAAGTCTCATGGGATCTAAAGTCCACTATTCATTAGTGTTCATAACATTTAAATAGGATACAAGCTACCAACTAAATCTTATAAATAAGATAAAATATCCTACTAACCAAATCTTGAAGATAAAGATAAAAAATATCAAATATAAAATCCTAACTGATTACGGCTATATAAAATATATTCCAATAAGAAGTGAAGTTTAAACTGCCTGAACCTAGTAGACCTCTGCGATGTCTTAACATAATTTAAGTAGGTTACAAAATGACGAAACTAGTTGAGTTACTATTGAGTGTAGAGGCGAATTAGGGTCGACACTCTGATCCCATTAAACCGATTTTTGAGATGAACAAGGGACCCCTATTGAGTGTAGAAACAGGTGAACCTGTAAACTAGTCCTAGTTGGACTAGGGATTTCACGGGTAAGTGTCAGGGTGAGAGCCCCTATTGAGTGTAGAAACGAGTCAAGAACGAGACTGCGAGTTCATAAATCGATCTTGGAAGAGACTAGGGACTATGCGAGTAGGTGGTTTAGTATGAAAATGTCTATTAAGTCTCGAAAACTAGTCTACGCGAGTAAGTGACGCCGTAAACCAGTTTCGAAGAGGGACTAGGGACTACACTGGTAAACGATCAATGAGGAATCAATTGGAACTTCAAGATCTACACAGTAGCTTAGGGCACTGTGACGGTAAAGGGTGAGCCAGAACTTCTTATAGACAAAAAGAAAGTCGTGGGAACCTACTAGGAGAAAGAAGCGATGAGAGCCTACAAGTAGGTTACTTACCGAGTATATTTTTGTACTCACCCCTTTTTCCTTTTTTTTTTCTTCAGGTACTAGTCAAGGTGAGGAGGTGCTCGAGAGCTATATTGTCACATAGGGGTGTCGTTTCGGAGTGTCAGTCCGTTTTTACATTTTGGAGTCTTTTATATTTTGTTTTATAATTTGCCCTTGGTAAATTTTTGTGCAATGTTGTCTTATAATTAGATTTAATCTTGTATTTAATTTAGTTGATGTTGAATTTTTATTTATTATTTATTTAAATATATTGAATTTTTATCTTCTTCTTCTTTTTTCTTTTTTTTTTCTTTCGCTTTTTTTAGTCTCGATCCATTTTTCCAAATCTAAAAAATTGAGTCGTAAAACTTTCATAGTGTATTCTCTAAAATGCTGATGTAAAATGCTAATAGGGTAAATTTCTTGTAGTGAATTTAGCTCTTGCTCACTTTTGTTCTATTAAGAGGTCTATGGGTATTTGAAACCTAAGTATGCTCTCTCCATCTCAAGTTCCACTCCATCCGTGTGAGATTTACGGTCGTTTAGAAGATCAAGTATCGTTTCGATTGGTGTATTGTTGTGCTCCGTTTCATAGATAGCAATTTAAAGGACTTAATTACACTTTGCAAAAACTTGTTATTTGTTCTCTAATGAAAATTAGGATAAGTCTCAATGTATAATTGAGAAATATAACCGGTCAGTTGAATTTAATAATAGACCCTTGTTAGCATTCTAGTTTTTCTTCTCCTTTTAATGTTTACCCAAAAAAAATTAGTGTGTTCTTTGTTGTGAATATCCGAATAAGACTAACTATCCTAAGATTAATTTTAGAACAAAATTGTAACCGTTCAATCCCACTGCTAGCAGATATTATTCCTTTTTATTCTGGTCTTGTCAGTTTTTAAAATGTCTACTAAGGAGAGGGGAACAAAGATTTATTTATAAGGGTGCGGAAACATGACGTTAGTTAAAAGACATCCTTATAAAGAATGTTTTGTCTGCTAGGGAGAATGCTTCGTCCTTATAAAGAATGTTTCGTCTGCAGAAACATAACATTAGTTAGAACAAGTTAAAACGTATGCTATGGAGAGGTTTCTGCACATTTATAAAGAATGTTTTGTTCCCCTCTCCAACCAATATAGGATCTCACAATCCACCACCATTCCAGGGTCAGCGTCCTCGCTGACACTCATTCCCCACTCTAATCGATGTGGGATCTCAAAATCCACCTACTTTTGGGGCCAATGTCCTCGCTGACACTCGTTCCTCTCTAATCGATGTGGTACCTCACAATACACCCTCCTTCGAAGTCCAGCGTCATTGCTAACACTTGTTTATCTCTCCAATCGATGTTAACAAATAATTAGAATTAAACTTGTTCAAGAGGAATAAAAGTAAAATAAAAGAATGGAAGTTCAATCCCATAATTGAACACTACCCTAACTTATAAGAGTGTCTTCCATGCTAAATTCAAATAGAATATGATTCTAATAAGTTTTTTCTATTTATAAATTGAAACATGACGTTAGTTAAAAGACAAACAACGTTATCATTCGTGAAACTGACAGTAAGATAAGTTGGAATTTCAAGTCAACAGAAATTCCTTTCCGGTCGTTTCTCATAAGTGGAGGAGATAAAAAGTATCCCGACAGTATGAATATAGTTTGCACACAGCTCGAACCCATGCCCTTTTTTTCTACTATAAAAACTAACCATTCCTCGACCAATACAAGCCAAAATAATTGCTTCTTATCACCAACCAGGCCATGGCAGGAAACAACAGGCAGAAGAAGCCTGGCTTTTCATTTTCAATCTGCAGCCTACTCAAAAGCAAAAATGGCCGAAGAAAAGACTGTTTTAACCCTACTGATGCCACTCTTGATGAGGACTTGAGTGTCAATAAGTCGTGGCCGAGCGATGAGGACGAACGTCACAATTGGGTTGCTGTGTCGGGTATTGACCAAAAAGCTGAGAAGTTCATCAAAAAGATCCATCAGAGTCGTGTTTTAGAGGCTGAGCGCTAAATTGATGGTATAGTTATCTGTCGAGTATTTCAATTGTAATTTTCAGTCCAATGGTCTTAATAAGGGTGTTCATATGATCCGATTACCCGACCAGCTCAGACTATCCAACCCAAACTGTAAACAATGAGTTGGGTTAGATTTCTTTTTCGGTTTTTGTTGGGTTGAATTTTTGGATAACCGAAAATTTGAGTTATTAATGTAATATATAGGGTGGATAAATAAATTTCTTTTAAAAAAATTAATTAAAAAAAAGTTATATGACAACTCAACTCAACCAAGCCTGAAAATGAAGGGTTGGGTTGGGTTTTAAACTCTATTCGGATTAGTCGGATTACCAACCAAACCAATCAACATCTACTGCTAGCAAATATTGTCCTCATTGGGCTTTCTTTTTCGGGCTTCCCCTCAAGGTTTTTAAAACGCGTATGCTAGAGAGAAGTTTCCACACCGTTATAAAGAATGTTTCGTTCTCCTCCCCAATCAATGTGGGATCTCACAATCCACCACCCTTCGGGGTCCAGCGTCTTCCCTGATATTCATTCCCTTCTCCAATCGATATGTGACCCTCAATCCATCCCCCTTTGGGGCCCAATGTCCTTGCTAGCACATTGCCTCGTGTCCACTCCCTTCGGGACTCAGCCTCCTCACTGGCACATTGTCGGTGTCTAACTCCGATACCATTTGGGCCAGACGCGCTGTTCTGCCTCTCGCCTAATGTATGTCACCTGCGCAACCGTGATTATTGAAAATTTCAAATTTCTCATGTGTTGACACGCATACGGGCTGGATTTAGCGAGTTGGCTCATGTGTCCTCTATCAGGTTTGTAACGATCTAAGCCCACCGCTAACAAATATTGTCCTCTTTGGGCTTTCTCTTTCGAGTTTTCCCTCAAGGTTTTTAAAACGTGTATGCTAGGGAGAAGTTTCCACACCGTTATAAAGAATGTTTCGTTCTCCTCCCTAATTGATGTGGGATCTCACAATCCACCACCCTTTAGGGCCCAGCGTCCTCCCTGACACTCGTTCACTTCTCCAATCGATGTGAGACCCCCAATCCACCCCCCTTTGGGGCCCAATGTCCTTGCTAGCACACTTCCTCGTGTCCACCCCCTTCGGAATTCAACCTCCTCGCTGGCATATCGTCCGGTGTCTAACTCTGATACCATTTGGGCCAGACGCGCCGCTCTGCCTCTCACCTGATGTATGTCACCTACGCAACCGTGATTATTAAAAATTTCGAATTTCTCATGTGTTTAGATTTTTTTCCACCCCTTTGGGGCCCAATGTCCTTGCTATCACACTCCCTCGTGTCCACCCCCTTCGGAGCTCAGCCTCCTTGCTGGCACATCGTCCGGTGACTAACTTTGATACCATTTGGGCAAAGATTTTTTTCCACCCCTTTGGGGCCCAATGTCCTTGCTATCACACTCCCTCGTGTCCACCCCCTTCGGGGCTCAGCCTCCTTGCTGGCACATCGTCCGGTGACTAACTCTGATACCATTTGGGCAAGATGCGCTGTTCTGCCTCTCGCCTAATGTATGTCACCTGCGCAACCAAGATTATTGAAAATTTCAAATTTCTCATGTGTTCACACGCAGACGGGCTGGATTTAGCAAGTTGGGTCATGTCTGTTCTCTATTAGATCTTCAAGCCCACCGCTAGCAAATATTGTCCTTCTTGGGCTTTCTCTTTCGGGTTTCCCCTCAAAGTTTTTAAAAATTGTATACTAGGGAGAAGTTTACACACCATTATAAACAATGTTTCGTTCTCCTCCCTCGATGTGAGATCTCACAAATCCACAACCTTTTGAAGCCCAGCATCCTCCGTGGTACTCGTTCCCTTCTCATGTGAGACCTTCAAAATCCCCCCCCTTTGGGGCCCAATATCCACCCCTTGTAAATCTTATTAAAAATTGGTTCTAGCAAGGCTAGAAACCCGCGACCTTTGGCTCATAAGACCAATGATCTGACCAACTGAGCTACAGAACCTTTGATGCTTAAATTAAATCAATACTTAAATGAAAATAATATAATAATTTGTACGAACAAAGTAAGTTTTAAATAAATGGTTTGCTTTAAAGCTAGATGCAAAATGGAAACCGTACCCATAAGTCGAATGCTACCACGACTCCCAAATGTAGTTTTATGGGCGTGTGAGTTTCCTCCGACCTTTTTCCATGTTCCGATGGTGAAAAATAGGGTTTAAGGATCTTTACGAGTATGAAGACCTTACCATGGTTACGCACGAGGTTTCTTTTAACATGTGGTTGTTCCGTTACGACACTGCGTCCGAATCTCTTCCTCGTCGGTGTGTGTTCGTCGGAAAATCTCGTAGGTGGTGACAATCGCTTGGTGTGTCGTGTGAGTGGGTTGTGAGGGAGGGAGCATGGTCTATTAGTGGGCGAGGATTCCAGCACCTGCCAGAATTCTCGCGTTCTCCGGCGACTGACGCAAATTTTATACTAAAGAAAAGAAGTATTGAGTGCATAGTCCATTTAATGATTGATCTAGAAAATGTGTAATCTATTGTGCTCGAGTCGAATTCTTTTTTTTTTTTTGTGGCGCTATAGTTCACCTCGTTTTATTATGCCTATGTCTAACTATTTGATAATTTCTTTTCTTACTAATTCCTTCTTGTTGGATTTATTTGAATTGCCCTTCCTCTAATTAAATTTTATGCATGCAAAGTGATGGACTAATTCCTTTAATATATGCTAATTTCCCCTCGTGTCTGATATGATGCAAAATTAATGTTAAATTTTATATGTTTGTCATCAATTCTTAGGACTAAGTTGTTGCTTAGGTTACCATTGCAACTTGCATCGGTGCTTTCACTACTAGTCCCTGGCCCAATGTTAAAGCTCGTAGGATATTAATCATCAAAGCTTACTAATGATTGATCGAGGTTGATCCATTAACCTCCATTAATCCCTTGATCTTTTTTCTTGAGTTACTCTTCACGCCTGTCTATCGACAATTATTGGATGCTATTCTTTCTAATATCTCATATGTCTCGTTTTATATTATTGACAAAATAGCTTCATCGGCAGAAGCATTCACTACTTGTTTTATTTCTATGTAAATATAAAAAAAATCAAAAGAATATGCAATGGATGGAAATTGGGTTGTATATGTATTTTTTACCCTTAAACAACATAAGTGGAATAAAAAAAATATGCAAATGACGAAAATGAACAAAAGAATTAAACCAATATTAATAATAACAGACAAAAACAAAGCATGAAATGATAAAAATGATTGGAAACATAGTGAATAATTGTTTTTTAAATAGACATTAGTAGACACAATTTTTGCCCATTAAAATTGAATGTACAAATAAATAGGTTTATATCATCGGCCAAGAGATAGCAATACTTACTTACATGTGTAGATCGGAGAAAAAGAAGAAGGAAGAAACGAGAACCTTCAATCCGATGCTTGAGTTCCAAGATTTGCAAAGAGATCTTCATAAGGACCGAAGAAGAATCGAGGAAGAATATAGGTAAGAACTATGAATTTCTAGACTTTACAAATCCATGAGATTCCTAGGAATTTAGGCCTCTAAACTTTTGTTGTATTGTGATGTCAGTCTCATGTCTCCGGATATCTAGGGTATCTTGGCTTGCTCTGACATAACAATTGGAACTGATCCACGTGTCATATCAGGACATCCCAAACATCAATCCATCTGGGTTCTTTTGAGACATTGGATCCTCCCGTGTCCATGCTTAATTGTTTACAAAATCCAATCTAGTTAGTAGGTGCATAATTCTACCTTTGACACATCAGCTTGTGTGCAATGTCGGTGCACATGTGTCATGCAACATTGTCCTTGAGAAACCCATTTCAAAGGAAGGCTCTCAAGATACTCATCCTGCAATGCTCGCACACACTATGATACACGTATGTGCCACAAGGTAGCCCCTTTAAGCCATAGGGTCCAGTGGTGGTCGATAGCTGACACCATACCCCTCCCTCTATAGTACATTTTGAGACATTTTTAATCTTTCTAAAGAAGACATCATTTCCACGAGCAGTCATTCGACCTTGTAGAGAGTTCGTCTTATATCTGATTGACCCCAAATTTTGTGATCTTTTATCTTTCATATCGACAAACTTAACTTTAGATCCGCATGGTGAAACTCATAAGAAATCCTTGACTTCTAAGATTATAGCTCGAGGGCCTTACTTTGCCCTCTCTAAGCTTGTCTTCGACACTATTTTCACCTCGTTCTTTCTCATCTTGCTTCTACCTCAACTTGGCTTTAATAAACACTCTTATGGGTGTGTTGGATGATGCACCATTCTCCTCAGTCGCATCATGTCACTTATCTTTTTCAACTCTCACGTGGCCGGATGGACGCCACTTGAGGTTCGCCACCTTTTTTGTTTGTGTGTGGGGCACAACCTACTTGTTTTCTTAGTGAGGTTGTTACATCAGACATAGGCCGGTGAGGGTTTTGTGATCGACAGTTCAATTGGACTACACTGCACAACAGATCCTCCGTGAAAGGGGGTGTAGGTTTACGCGGGTAGTCGTAGTATCTGGCAGGCACAAGAGGGGTCACTCCCCCAACCTCAAGTGACTTTGTGGTCCTTTGGGTAGGGTTTGCTAGCTAACCTCTCATGGAAGAATAGAGCCGAGCACATACAACGATGTCCCCACTAGAGATAGAGTTATACGAGGTCGCTCCTCGATCCAAAACACTGATACCCACGTCAGAGAGTAGGAAGGATTAAATATCTAAAATTAAGATATAAAACCCGTGGATACCTACTTGTTTAAGGATGGAATAAGTGCCTACTATTATGTTGCCTAGGATGGAATAAGTGCCTACTATTATGTTGCCTATCGAGTATAACACTATAATAAAACAAGTATAATCAATACTGGTTCTAGCGGGGTTCGAACCCGCGACTTTCGGCTCATAAGACCAACGCTCTAACCAACTGAGCTATAGAACCTTGGATGCTTTAACCAAATCAATCTAGAAAAAAAAAAACATTAAAAGGTTGTTTCTTAACAAACAAATTTTAAACAAATTATAACTTGTGTGAGTTGTGAAACATATAGTCAGTCTGGTAAGTTGCTTCCACAAAATCAGATGCAAAATGGAAACCGTACCCATAAAGTCGAATGCTACCACAACTCCCAAATGAAGTTTCTCCTCGAGCGACATGAGGTTATTGTGTAATACTCGATTTTAGAAAAAGTTAATGGGTCTGTTATCTTAAGTTGTTGTAGTCGTATTAATTGCCTCCTTCTCACAGTTATCTCCCAACATACCTTGAGTTATATTAATTTAAATAACCATATTAACTATCAAGACTTACGAGTCTTAACTATCAAGACTTACGAGCCTTAATATGTCCCCACGAATATTTTCTGCCTTCTTTTTGGGTTAAGCTCCTCCTTTATATGGCTTCACTTTTTTCTCCTCAAATTTAGAGACAATGGAACTCTACACGTGTAGAGAATCCTTATGATATCTGATTGACACAAAACTTTGTGATCTTCCATCTTTTATATGGACAGAGCTAACTCAGAGCTGCGCGGTGAAACTCATAACAAAACCCTGACGTCTAAGGTTATAGCCCGAGGGCCCTATTTGGCTCTCTCTGAGCTTGTCTTTGACACTTTTGTTGCATCATTCTTTCCAACCTTTATTATACCTTAGCTTGATTTTAATGAACACTCTTCTTGGTGTGTTAGATGATGCAATGATCTCTTTAGTCGGATCATGACACTTATCTGTCTCGATCCTCACATGACCGGATGAGCCAGACTTGAGGGTCACCACCTTGTCATTTTACGTGTGGAGAACAACCTACTTGTCTTCTTAATGAGGTTGTTAAACCAGACATAGGTCTGTGAGAGTTGTGTGATCGACAGTTCAGTTGAACTACCCTTCAAAACAGATCCGTCTTGAGAGGGGGTGTAGGTTTACACGGGTAGTTGTAGTAGATGGCAAACACAATAGGGGTCACTCCCCCAATCTTAGGTGACTTGATTGTCCTATGCATAAGGTGGCCAGCTAACCTACCATGAAAGAATAGAGTAGGCGAGCACATACAACATTATCCTCACTAGAAAGAGTTATAAGAGGTAGCACCTCGACCAAGGACACTGATGCCAACTGCGTAAGCTAAGTTAGTTAGTTAGTTACGCTAGTCAGAAAGTAGGAAGGGTTAAATATCTAAAACCAAGAGAATAAACTTGTGGATACCTATTAGGTTAAGGGTGTGATAAGAGCTTACAAGTAGGTTGTTTGTCCAGTGTAATTTATACTCACCGCTTCCTTTATTCATTTTTCAGGTGATTGATGCCACTGCTCGAGGTGAGGGGGTGCTCTAGAACTCTGCAGCCACAAAGGTGTTGAGAATTATTCAGAGGAGTAGTCCCACATGGGCTAATTAAGAGGAAGATCATGAGTTTATAAGAAACACTATCTCCATTGGAGGAAGATCATGAGTTTATAAGTAAGAAACACTATCTCTATTGGTGTGAGGCATTTTTGAGAAGTCAAAAACAAAACCATGAAAGTTTATGCTCAAAGTAGACAATATCATACCATTATGGAGGTTTGTGGTTTCTAACAAAATGGTGTTGCCGTAGAGCTGATCCTGTTTCCTATTTTGTAAACAGTCTCATACGTACATGTTTGTAAACATTCTTACTACGAATTTAACGGATGTTGGATAGGTTTTAAATTTGTTGTGATTTTTTTTTTTTTTTTTTTCATTCATTCATTTTTTCATTGCCTTGGTGTTCAAAGTCTCGAATTTCGAGTTGTGACACTGAGTTTGTTTCCTTTCTAGATAATGACACTAATTGTACTATAAAAAATTCTTCTACTTTTATTCGTGCCATGCCAATTTAAAATTATTTTTCCGAAAACATTAATACAGAAATTCGAACTCTAATTTAAGTATAAAAACCCATAAATGGCGAAAAATTTCCAACAGGAATTAAAGTAGTTTTCTTGTCAAACATCCAAGGTTCTATAGCTCAGTTGGTTAGAGCGTTGGTCTTATGAGCCGAAAGTCGCGGGTTCGAGCCCCGCTAGAACCAAACATTTGATTATACACGTATAAAATATAGTAGATGAATATCGTTTGCTGCCATTTTTCGATTTTATCGTTATCCGCACCCTCATCAACCCTAGAGGGGGGTGAATAGGGTTTTTACAATAATCAACTAGAACATGCAATAAATCACAATAATAATTTTGAAATTAAATAGGAAAGAGTTAGAAAATATGACACCGTAGTTTTATAGTGGTTCGGTCAAACTCGACCTACTCCACTCCCCAAGCACCTCTTGGGAATTTGAATAAACGAACTATCTCGACTCTTTCCACGAATCAGAGCCAAACAGCTACACCGCTCTTTTTACGAGTTCAAGAGCAAACTCAATCTTTTCCACAGCGCAGGATCAAACCGATACAAGTATTTGAATTTTGTATGAACACACCACAACTCTCTAAAAGAGTAGATTTACAATTTGGAGCACTCACAACTATTTCCTCTCAATACAATAAAAATCCCTCTCAAGAATAAGATGAAGAGAAATAAACTTAAAATCTTGGAGAGAGTAACAAACAATGGAGGCTTTGAACAATTGAGGATTGAAGAATTATAGAATTTGTGTATTTTAAATGTGGGGAAGTTGCTGCCATTTTTCGATTTCATGCAATAAATCACAATGGTTCGGTCAAACTCGACCTACTCCACTCCCCAAGCACCTCTTGGGAATTTGAATAAACGAACTATCTCGACTCTTTCCACGAATCAGAGCCAAACAGCTACACCGCTCTTTTTACGAGTTCAAGAGCAAACTCAATCCTTTCCACGGCGCAGGATCAAACCGATACAAGTATTTTAATTTTGTATGAACACACCACAACTCTCTAAAAGAGTAGATTTACAATTTGGAGCACTCACAACTATTTCCTCTCAATACAATAAAAATCCCTCTCAAGAATAAGATGAAGAGAAATAAACTTAAAAGCTTGGAGAGAGTAACAAACAATGGAGGCTTTGAACAATTGAGGATTGAAGAATTATAGAATTTGTGTATTTTAAATGTGGGGAAGTTGATGAGTTTATATAAAAAAAAATGGCAAAAAGTATGAATTAATATTGACCATTAGATTGTGTTAGGAGAAATGTAAGGTGGAGATTAAGAGTAAATAAATAAGAAAATTTTCCAAATTTGTATTTTTAATATAATAATAATATAATATAAAAACAATAAAACTTTTGTGAGTAACGGTCAAATGACAAATTCAAAATTTATTATAAATATAATAATATAATAATAATAAAAATGATGTGAGTAACCACCAAAATTTCAAAATATAATAATATAATAATATAATATAGTAATAATAAAAATCGATGTGAGTAACGATTAGATTCAAATTTATATGATGTATAAATTAGTTTATTTAGAAATATAGTAAAAAAAACTCCACCATTTGTTACTCTTCCAAAATTATAAAAGTCATACTTTGATATACTTTGATTTGTCCATCATTTTGATTTTGCTGCCACATCATCCGTCGGGTATATTGTCTCGACTGTAATTTCTTCGTTTTAACTCTGATTTGAGTAGTTGAAATCGTTATTCCCAACCTTATACTGTGCACTGTTCAAAATACTGAAAATAGTTAATACTTAAAAGTAGGTTTGTTATCGTCAAAACATCAGTCAATTAATTAATTAAAATTAACTAACTTGAGATTAAGGGCCAAAAAGCCAACAATCTCCCCCTTTTTTATGATGACAAACCATTTCAAGAAAAATTCATAAAAACGAAAGCAATACATCTATCCATGTAGTAATATCAATACATGCTAATATGTTATCATAAATTTCAAACTTGAAATTCAATCATCAAGAGCAAATTCTCCCCCTATGTTGATGCCTCAATAAATTATGACAACAAGTGATTTATTACTCATAAATACAACCAATTAGCATATTTTTCTTAATTTTCTCCCCCTTTGTAATCATCAAAAAGAATCATTAAAAAAGAATACATTAAGAATGACATAATTGCTCCCCTAAAAACATGCTTTCAAAAATTATAAACAAGATTAAAAATTCAAGATATATCCCAACGAATAATACCAAGCTCAAGCCTATTTTTGCAAAAATTTTCTTCATTCAACGGCTTCGTGAAAATATCGGCTAGTTGATTATTAGAGTTTACAAAATCAAGAATAATATGTCCATTTTGCACATGCTCTCTAATAAAATGATGTCTAATGTCAATATGTTTAGTTCTAGAATGATGAATAGGATTTTTGGTTAAATTAATAGCATTTGTATTATCACAAAATATAGGCACACTATCAAATTTTAATCCAAAATCACAAAGAGTTTGTTTCATCCAAAGAATTTGAGCACAACAACTAGCAACCGCAATATATTCCGCTTCAGTAGTAGATAAGGCAATCGAATTTTGCTTTTTACTAAACCAAGAAACTAAGGAACTACCAAGAAATTGACAAGTTCCACTAGTACTTTTACGATCAAGTAAGCTCCCGGCAAAATCCGCATCAGAATATCCTACCAATTTAAATTCAACATTTCTAGGATACCACAATCCTAAATCAATAGTCCCAAGCAAATATTTAAATATTCTTTGAACGGCATGCAAATGAGATTCCTTAGGACAAGATTGAAACCTAGCACAAAGACATACACTAAACATAATATCGGGTCTACTAGCGGTCAAATAAAGTAGAGATCCAATCATACCTCGATAAGCTTTAATATCCACACATTTACCTTTTTCATCCTTGTCAAGCTTAGTGGATGTGATCATGGGAGTTTTTGCAATCTTACCTTCATTGAACTTGAACCTTTTTAGCAAATCTTTAGTGTATTTCTCTTGATTGATGAAGATACCATCCTTGAGTTGTTTGATTTGAAGTCCAAGAAAGAAACTAAGTTCTCCCATCATACTCATCTCAAACTCACTATGCATACATTTAGAAAATTCTTCACATAAGGAAGGATTAGTAGAACCAAATATGATATCATCTACGTATATTTGCACTAATAGCATATCATTTTCTTTAATCTTAATAAAAAGAGTAGTGTCAAGTTTACCCATTTTAAAATCATTCCCGATAAGAAAAGTACTAAGTCTATCATACCAAGCTCTTGGAGTTTGTTTTAAGCCATAAAGAGCCTTTTTCAACTTATAGACATGGTGAGGAAATTCAACATTATCAAATCCAGGAGGTTGTTCTACATAAACTTCCTCCATAATATAACCATTCAAAAATGCACTTTTCACATCCATTTGATACAATACAAAATTTTTGTAAGAAGCAAAAGCAAGTAACATTCTAATAGCTTCTAATCTAGCAACGGGTGCAAAAGTTTCTTCATAATCTATGCCTTCCTCTTGACAATAACCTTGAGCTACAAGCCTAGCTTTATTTCTAATGATATTTCCATTTTCATCCATTTTATTTCTAAAAACCCATTTGGTTCCAATAATGGAAGAATTTGTGGGCCTAGGGACTAATTCCCAAACTTTGTTCCTTTCAAATTGATTTAGTTCTTCTTGCATAGCTAAAATCCAAAACTCATCATTTTCGGCATCTTTAAGACTTTTTGGTTCAATTTGAGAAACAAATGCAAGATTATTAAATAAATTAATAGAAGAACGAGTTTTCACACCTTGTTCGAGATCACCAAGAATCAAGTCCTTGGGATGAGATAAGGCATACCTCCATTCTTTTGGCATTGATGAAGAACCTTCTTCCTTTAAGCTCACTTCTTCTTTACTTGAAACAATTTCCTTGCCTTTGTCACTAGCAAGTAAATCTCCAAAATTTCTTTCTAAATCATCACTACAAATAGACTCATTAGAAATATTATTGCAAGATTCATCAAATACCACATGCATAGATTCTTCAATAACTAAAGTTCTCTTGTTGAAAACTCTATAAGCCTTACTAGTAGATGAATAACCAAGAAAAATACCAACATCCGTCTTAGAATCAAATTTTCCAAGCTTTTCCTTGTTGTTCAAAATAAAACATTTGCAACCAAAAACTTTGAAATACCCAATATTTGGAATTTTGTTATGCCAAAGTTCATAGGGAGTTTTATGTAAGGTAGGTCTTATTAAAACTCTATTTAAAATATAACAAGCGGTATTAACGGCTTCTGCCCAAAAATATTTAGGTAAATCATACTCATTTAACATTGATCTAGCAAATTCTTGCAAAGTACGATTTTTCCTTTCAACCACACCGTTTTGTTGAGGAGTCCTTGAGAGAGGAGAAATCATGAGAAAAAACCATTATCTTCACAAAAATTTTCAAAGACAACACTATCAAATTCTCCTCCATGGTCACTCCTAATTTTAGTAATTAAAAAACCTTTTTCATTTTGAACTCTTTTTACAAAACTAGTAAATCTTTTAAAAACATCATTCTTATGTTTTATCATCAAAACCCAAGTAAATCTTGAAAAATCATCCACTATCACAAAAGCATAATAATTTCCTCCATAGCTAGCTATTTTAGAGGGGCCAAATAAGTCCATATGTAATAGTTGAAGAGGTCTAGTAGTAGAGATCACATTTTTAGACTTGAAAGAGGACTTGGTTTGCTTACCCATTTGACAAGCATCACAAATTTTATCTTTTTCAAATTTAAACTTAGGAAGACCTCTCACTAATGAATTTTTTGAAATATTTGAAATCAAATGCATACTAGCATGTCCTAGTCTTCTATGCCATAGCCAAGAGTTATCAAGCAAAACCGAAAGACATTTATCATTTGTAGGACAATCATTTAAATCAATAGTATACACATTATCATCTCTATTTCCTACAAACAAAACTTTTCTATCACTAGCATTTTCAATTATGCAATTATTCTTATCAAATACAACTCTAAAACCTTTATCACATAATTGACTAATGCTAAGTAAGTCATGCTTTAATCCATCAACTAACAATACATTTTCGATGAGAGTACAAGAGTCATTACCTATAGTACCCTTACCGATTATTTTACCCTTCTTGTTATCACCAAAGGTTACTAAGCCACCATCCTTCTTGGAAAGATTCACAAACTTGGATTGATTTCCCGTCATGTGTCTTGAACAACCACTATCCAAGTACCACTTATTTTTCTTGGAGGCTTTCAAACAAACCTAAAAACAAAGATGTTCAAAATTGACCTTTTGGTACCCATACTTGTTTGGGTCCTAGAAAGTTAGTCTTCACAAATTTAGGAATCCATTTCATATTTGCATTCATATTAAAGACATTGTATTTGGATAAGTAACAAGAATAATTTTTATGTCCTAGTTTACCACATGAGAAACAAACAACATTATGCAAGAATTTGTTTCTTGGACTAAATTTATGTATCCCATTTTCATTGGAAAAATTATTTTTTAAAACATGGTTAAATTTTATGTTTTGAGAAAAATTTCTTCTTGAATGAATATTTTGAGAATTTTTCCATTTAAAACACTTGGGCCTAATATGACCTTCAACACCACAATAATGACATATGGGCACAAATCTAGATTTATCATACTTACATACAAATTTACCTGAGTTAGACTTAGACATGATAGAGGATGCTTCAACAAATATTGTTTTAGAACTTGAAGGTGTAGAACATTCATCAATATAGCCTAATCCTCTTTTATCACCATAAGACTTAACTCCTTCAAGTATTTTATCTAATTTTTGAGCACCTATTGTTAACCTTCTAATAGACTCTTTAGCCCTACTAAGTTCTTGCAAATTATTTGATTCATTTTGTTTGAGCAATTTAATTAACTTGTCTTTTTCACAACAATCATGCTCAAGAAACTTAAATTTATCAATTAATGCATTTTTCTCATCACAATCAAATACATGCTTTTCACAAGGTGCATCAATTTTAACAATATTATGATCATTTTGTTTTAAGGAAGAAATTTCATTTAACAAAGACTTATTTTCAATTTTTGAAATCTTGTATTTCTTTTGAAGCACAACATACTTTGAACCAAGTTTTTCTAAATCAATTTGCATCTCTTCAACAACTTTAAATAATTCATCATAAGAAAGAGATTCAAGAATTACCTCATGTTGTTGTTCATCCTCTTTGTCACTTGAGCCATGAAGCAAAAATTTGCTACTTCTTCCTCACTCCCACCAGCACTTTCATCACTATCATCCCATATAGCCTTCATTGCTTTCTTCTTGGATTTCTTAGATGATTTGAGGAGAGGACAATCCGGTCTTATATGACCCGACTTTTTACATTCATAACATATTACCTCATCGTTTTTGATCTTTTCACCTTTTGACTCTTTTTGATTGGTGAAATGTTTCTTGAATTGTTTCTTCCTTTTAATAAAATTTTTATACTTACGTGTGAAGTAGGCGACATCATTTTCATCAAGAACTTCCTCATCTTCGGAGTCAACTTTGATGGACTTTAGGGCTATACTTTTCTTCTTTTTGGATTCTTCTTCCACGTGCCCCTTCATCGTAATCTCATGTGTCATGAGAGAACCAACAAGTTCATCCAAAGGAAGCTTTGTGAGATCCTTTGCTTCTTGAATCGCCGTCACTTTTGCCTCCCAACTTTTAGGTAGAGACCTAAGAATCTTTCTTACATTTTCGGAAGTAGAATATACTTTTCCAGGATTTTTCAAAGCATTTAGAATATTAGTAAATCTAGTAAACATATCACCAATAGATTCATTTTCATCCATTTTAAATAGTTCATAATTATGAACTAACATGCTAATTTTTGTTTCTTTAACTTGATTTGTTCCTTCATGAGTTACTTCAAGAGTTTTCCAAATTTCATATGCGGAAGAACACATACATACTCTATTAAATTCATCATTACTTAAGGCACAATAAAGACAATTTATAGCACTAGCATTCAACGAACATTTTTTCATATCAAGCTCATCAAATTCCTTTTCTAATTTAGGCACCTCAATATTATTAACAATTTTTATTGGAATGTAAGGACCACTACTAACATTTAACCACAATTGATAATCAACCGATTGCAAATAAATTTTCATTCTAGCTTTCCAACATGTATAATTTGTTCCATCAAAATAAGGGGGCCTAGAGGTTGATTGTCCTTCACTAAAACCATTTTTAACACGTAGGTTTGCCATAAGCTTGAACAATAAAGTTTATATAAAAAATCTATAAGAGCAACCCGCTCTGATACCAATTGTTGGATCGGTATGGCAACCCTAGAGGGGGTGAATAGGGTTTTAACGATAAAAATATTTAAGCGTGATTAATTTGTCTAAATATTGAACTTTTTAAATGTAAGTAGAAAATGATAAGTAATAGAACAAGATAGTTCAGGTCAAAACAATAATCAACTAGAACATGCAATAAATCACAATAATAATTTTGAAACTAAATAGGAAAGAGTTAGAAAATATGACACCGTAGTTTTATAGTGGTTCGGTCAAACTCGACCTACTCCACTCCCCAAGCACCTCTTGGGAATTTGAATAAACGAACTATCTCGACTCTTTCCACGAATCAGAGCCAAACAGCTACACCGCTCTTTTTACGAGTTCAAGAGCAAACTCAATCCTTTCCACGGCGCAGGATCAAACCGATACAAGTATTTTAATTTTGTATGAACACACCACAACTCTCTAAAAGAGTAGATTTACAATTTGGAGCACTCACAACTATTTCCTCTCAATACAATAAAAATCCCTCTCAAGAATAAGATGAAGAGAAATAAACTTAAAAGCTTGGAGAGAGTAACAAACAATGGAGGCTTTGAACAATTGAGGATCGAAGAATTATAGAATTTGTGTATTTTAAATGTGGGGAAGTTGCTGCCATTTTTCGATTTCATGCAATAAATCACAATGGTTCGGTCAAACTCGACCTACTCCACTCCCCAAGCACGTCTTGGGAATTTGAATAAACGAACTATCTCGACTCTTTCCACGAATCAGAGCCAAACAGCTACACCGCTCTTTTTACGAGTTCAAGAGCAAACTCAATCCTTTCCAAGGCGCAGGATCAAACCGATACAAGTATTTTAATTTTGTATGAACACACCACAACTCTCTAAAAGAGTAGATTTACAATTTGGAGCACTCACAACTATTTCCTCTCAATACAATAAAAATCCCTCTCAAGAATAAGATGAAGAGAAATAAACTTAAAAGCTTGGAGAGAGTAACAAACAATGGAGGCTTTGAACAATTGAGGATTGAAGAATTATAGAATTTGTGTATTTTAAATGTGGGGAAGTTGATGAGTTTATATAAAAAAAAATGGCAAAAAGTATGAATTAATATTGACCATTAGATTGTGTTAGGAGAAATGTAAGGTGGAGATTAAGAGTAAATAAATAAGAAAATTTTCCAAATTTGTATTTTTAATATAATAATAATATAATATAAAAACAATAAAACTTTTGTGAGTAACGGTCAAATGACAAATTCAAAATTTATTATAAATATAATAATATAATAATAATAAAAATGATGTGAGTAACCACCAAAATTTCAAAATATAATAATATAATAATATAATATAGTAATAATAAAAATCGATGTGAGTAACGGTTAGATTCAAATTTATATGATGTATAAATTAGTTTATTTAGAAATATAGTAAAAAAAAACTCCCCCATTTGTTACTCTTCCAAAATTATAAAAGTCATACTTTGATATACTTTGATTTGTCCATCATTTTGATTTTGCTGCCACATCATCCGTCGGGTATATTGTCTCGACTGTAATTTCTTCGTTTTAACTCTGATTTGAGTAATTGAAAAGTCGTTGAAATCGTTATTCCCAACCTTATACTGTGCACTGTTCAAAATACTGAAAATAGTTAATAATTAAAAGTAGGTTTGTTATCGTCAAAACATCAGTCAATTAATTAATTAAAATTAACTAACTTGAGATTAAGGGCCAAAAAGCCAACAATCTCCCCCTTTTTTATGATGACAAACCATTTCAAGAAAAATTCATAAAAACGAAAGCAATACATCTATCCATGTAGTAATATCAATACATGCTAATATGTTATCATAAATTTCAAACTTGAAATTCAATCATCAAGAGCAAATTCTCCCCCTATGTTGATGCCTCAATAAATTATGACAACAAGTGATTTATTACTCATAAATACAACCAATTAGCATATTTTTCTTAATTTTCTCCCCCTTTGTAATCATAAAAAAGAATCATTAAAAAAGAATACATTAAGAATGACATAATTGCTCCCCTAAAAACATGCTTTCAAAAATTATAAACAAGATTAAAAATTCAAGATATATCCCAACGAATAATACCAAGCTCAAGCCTATTTTTTTGCAAAAATTTTCTTCATTCAACGGCTTCGTGAAAATATCGGCTAGTTGATTATTAGAGTTTACAAAATCAAGAATAATATGTCCATTTTGCACATGCTCTCTAATAAAATGATGTCTAATGTCAATATGTTTAGTTCTAGAATGATGAATAGGATTTTTGGTTAAATTAATAGCACTTGTATTATCACAAAATATAGGCACACTATCAAATTTTAATCCAAAATCACAAAGAGTTTTGTTTCATCCAAAGAATTTGAGCACAACAACTAGCAACCGCAATATATTCCGCTTCAGTAGTAGATAAGGCAATCGAATTTTGCTTTTTACTAAACCAAGAAACTAAGGAACTACCAAGAAATTGACAAGTTCCACTAGTACTTTTACGATCAAGTAAGCTCCCGGCAAAATCCGCATCAGAATATCCTACCAATTTAAATTCAACATTTCTAGGATACCACAATCCTAAATCAATAGTCCCAAGCAAATATTTAAATATTCTTTGAACGGCATGCAAATGAGATTCCTTAGGACAAGATTGAAACCTAGCACAAAGACATACACTAAACATAATATCGGGTCTACTAGCGGTCAAATAAAGTAGAGATCCAATCATACCTCGATAAGCTTTAATATCCACACATTTACCTTTTTCATCCTTGTCAAGCTTAGTGGATGTGCTCATGGGAGTTTTTGCAATCTTACCTTCATTGAACTTGAACCTTTTTAGCAAATCTTTAGTGTATTTCTCTTGATTGATGAAGATACCATCCTTGAGTTGTTTGATTTGAAGTCCAAGAAAGAAACTAAGTTCTCCCATCATACTCATCTCAAACTCACTATGCATACATTTAGAAAATTCTTCACATAAGGAAGGATTAGTAGAACCAAATATGATATCATCTACGTATATTTGCACTAATAGCATATCATTTTCTTTAATCTTAATAAAAAGAGTAGTGTCAAGTTTACCCATTTTAAAATCATTCCCGATAAGAAAAGTACTAAGTCTATCATACCAAGCTCTTGGAGCTTGTTTTAAGCAAAAAAGAGCCTTTTTCAACTTATAGACATGGTGAGGAAATTCAACATTATCAAATCCAGGAGGTTGTTCTACATAAACTTCCTCCATAATATAACCATTCAAAAATGCACTTTTCACATCCATTTGATACAATACAAAATTTTTGTAAGAAGCAAAAGCAAGTAACATTCTAATAGCTTCTAATCTAGCAACGGGTGCAAAAGTTTCTTCATAATCTATGCCTTCCTCTTGACAATAACCTTGAGCTACAAGCCTAGCTTTATTTCTAATGATATTTCCATTTTCATCCATTTTATTTCTAAAAACCCATTTGGTTCCAATAATGGAAGAATTTGTGGGCCTAGGGACTAATTCCCAAACTTTGTTCCTTTCAAATTGATTTAGTTCTTCTTGCATAGCTAAAATCCAAAACTCATCATTTTCGGCATCTTTAAGACTTTTTGGTTCAATTTGAGAAACAAATGCAAGATTATTAAATAAATTAATAGAAGAACGAGTTTTCACACCTTGTTCGAGATCACCAAGAATCAAGTCCTTGGGATGAGATAAGGCATACCTCCATTCTTTTGGCATTGATGAAGAACCTTCTTCCTTTAAGCTCACTTCTTCTTTACTTGAAACAATTTCCTTGCCTTTGTCACTAGCAAGTAAATCTCCAAAATTTCTTTCTAAATCATCACTACAAATAGACTCATTAGAAATATTATTGCAAGATTCATCAAATACCACATGCATAGATTCTTCAATAACTAAAGTTCTCTTGTTGAAAACTCTATAAGCCTTACTAGTAGATGAATAACCAAGAAAAATACCAACATCCGTCTTAGAATCAAATTTTCCAAGCTTTTCCTTGTTGTTCAAAATAAAACATTTGCAACCAAAAACTTTGAAATACCCAATATTTGGAATTTTGTTATGCCAAAGTTCATAGGGAGTTTTATGTAAGGTAGGTCTTATTAAAACTCTATTTAAAATATAACAAGCGGTATTAACGGCTTCTGCCCAAAAATATTTAGGTAAATCATACTCATTTAACATTGATCTAGCAAATTCTTGCAAAGTACGATTTTTCCTTTCAACCACACCGTTTTGTTGAGGAGTCCTTGGAGAGGAGAAATCATGAGAAAAACCATTATCTTCACAAAAATTTTCAAAGACAACACTATCAAATTCTCCTCCATGGTCACTCCTAATTTTAGTAATTAAAAAACCTTTTTCATTTTGAACTCTTTTTACAAAACTAGTAAATCTTTTAAAAACATCATTCTTATGTTTTATCATCAAAACCCAAGTAAATCTTGAAAAATCATCCACTATCACAAAAGCATAATAATTTCCTCCATAGCTAGCTATTTTAGAGGGGCCAAATAAGTCCATATGTAATAGTTGAAGAGGTCTAGTAGTAGAGATCACATTTTTAGACTTGAAAGAGGACTTGGTTTGCTTACCCATTTGACAAGCATCACAAATTTTATCTTTTTCAAATTTAAACTTAGGAAGACCTCTCACTAATGAATTTTTTGAAATATTTGAAATCAAGTGCATACTAGCATGTCCTAGTCTTCTATGCCATAGCCAAGAGTTATCAAGCAAAACCGAAAGACATTTATCATTTGTAGGACAATCATTTAAATCAATAGTATACACATTATCATCTCTATTTCCTACCAACAAAACTTTTCTATCACTAGCATTTTCAATTATGCAATTATTCTTATCAAATACAACTCTAAAACCTTTATCACATAATTGACTAATGCTAAGTAAGTCATGCTTTAATCCATCAACTAACAATACATTTTCGATGAGAGTACAAGAGTCATTACCTATAGTACCCTTACCGATTATTTTACCCTTCTTGTTATCACCAAAGGTTACTAAGCCACCATCCTTCTTGGAAAGATTCACAAACTTGGATTGATTTCCCGTCATGTGTCTTGAACAACCACTATCCAAGTACCACTTATTTTTCTTGGAGGCTTTCAAACAAACCTAAAAACAAAGATGTTCAAAATTGACCTTTTGGTACCCATACTTGTTTGGGTCCTAGAAAGTTAGTCTTCACAAATTTAGGAATCCATTTCATATTTGCATTCATATTAAAGACATTGTATTTGGATAAGTAACAAGAATAATTTTTATGTCCTAGTTTACCACATGAGAAACAAACAACATTATGCAAGAATTTGTTTCTTGGACTAAATTTATGTATCCCATTTTCATTGGAAAAATTATTTTTTAAAACATGGTTAAATTTTATGTTTTGAGAAAAATTTCTTCTTGAATGAATATTTTGAGAATTTTTCAATTTAAAACACTTGGGCCTAATATGACCTTCAACACCACAATAATGACATATGGGCACAAATCTAGATTTATCATACTTACATACAAATTTACCTGAGTTAGACTTAGACATGATAGAGGATGCTTCAACAAATATTGTTTTAGAACTTGAAGGTGTAGAACATTCATCAATATAGCCTAATCCTCTTTTATCACCATAAGACTTAACTCCTTCAAGTATTTTATCTAATTTTTGAGCACCTATTGTTAACCTTCTAATAGACTCTTTAGCCCTACTAAGTTCTTGCAAATTATTTGATTCATTTTGTTTGAGATTAATTAACTTGTCTTTTTCACAACAATCATGCTCAAGAAACTTAAATTTATCAATTAATGCATTTTTCTCATCACAATCAAATACATGGTTTTCACAAGGTGCATCAATTTTAACAATATTATGATCATTTTGTTTTAAGGAAGAAATTTCATTTAACAAAGACTTATTTTCAATTTTTGAAATCTTGTATTTCTTTTGAAGCACAACATACTTTGAACCAAGTTTTTCTAAATCAATTTGCATCTCTTCAACAACTTTAAATAATTCATCATAAGAAAGAGATTCAAGAATTACCTCATCTTGTTGTTCATCCTCTTTGTCACTTGAGCCATGAAGCAAAAATTTGCTACTTCTTCCTCACTCCCACCAGCACTTTCATCACTATCATCCCATGTAGCCTTCATTGCTTTCTTCTTGGATTTCTTAGATGATTTGAGGAGAGGACAATCCGGTCTTATATGACCCGACTTTTTACATTCATAACATATTACCTCATCGTTTTTGATCTTTTCACCTTTTGACTCTTTTTGATTGGTGAAATGTTTCTTGAATTGTTTCTTCCTTTTAATAAAATTTTTATACTTACGTGTGAAGTAGGCGACATCATTTTCATCAAGGACTTCCTCATCTTCGGAGTCAACTTTGATGGACTTTAGGGCTATACTTTTCTTCTTTTTGGATTCTTCTTCCACGTGCCCCTTCATCGTAATCTCATGTGTCATGAGAGAACCAACAAGTTCATCCAAAGGAAGCTTTGTGAGATCCTTTGCTTCTTGAATCGCCGTCACTTTTGCCTCCCAACTTTTAGGTAGAGACCTAAGAATCTTTCTTACATTTTCGGAAGTAGAATATACTTTTCCAAGATTTTTCAAAGCATTTAGAATATTAGTAAATCTAGTAAACATATCACCAATAGATTCATTTTCATCCATTTTAAATAGTTCATAATTATGAACTAACATGCTAATTTTTGTTTCTTTAACTTGATTTGTTCCTTCATGAGTTACTTCAAGAGTTTTCCAAATTTCATATGCGGAAGAACACATACATACTCTATTAAATTCATCATTACTTAAGGCACAATAAAGACAATTTATAGCACTAGCATTCAACGAACATTTTTTCATATCAAGCTCATCAAATTCCTTTTCTAATTTAGGCACCTCAATATTATTAACAATTTTTATTGGAATGTAAGGACCACTACTAACATTTAACCACAATTGATAATCAACCGATTGCAAATAAATTTTCATTCTAGCTTTCCAACATGTATAATTTGTTCCATCAAAATAAGGGGGGCCTAGAGGTTGATTGTCCTTCACTAAAACCATTTTTAACACGTAGGTTTGCCATAAGCTTGAACAATAAAGTTTATATAAAAAATCTATAAGAGCAACCCGCTCTGATACCAATTGTTGGATCGGTATGGCAACCCTAGAGGGGGGTGAATAGGGTTTTAACGATAAAAAAATATTTAAGCGTGATTAATTTGTCTAAATATTGAACTTTTTAAATGTAAGTAGAAAATGATAAGTAATAGAACAAGATAGTTCAGGTCAAAACAATAATCAACTAGAACATGCAATAAATCACAATAATAATTTTGAAACTAAATAGGAAAGAGTTAGAAAATATGACACCGTAGTTTTATAGTGGTTCGGTCAAACTCGACCTACTCCACTCCCCAAGCACCTCTTGGGAATTTGAATAAACGAACTATCTCGACTCTTTCCACGAATCAGAGCCAAACAGCTACACCGCTCTTTTTACGAGTTCAAGAGCAAACTCAATCCTTTCCACGGCGCAGGATCAAACCGATACAAGTGTTTGAATTTTGTATGAACACACCACAACTCTCTAAAAGAGTAGATTTACAATTTGGAGCAATCACAACTATTTCCTCTCAATACAATAAAAATCCCTCTCAAGAATAAGATGAAGAGAAATAAACTTAAAAGCTTGGAGAGAGTAACAAACAATGGAGGCTTTGAACAATTGAGGATTGAAGAATTATAGAATTTGTGTATTTTAAATGTGGGGAAGTTGATGAGTTTATATAGAAAAAAATGGCAAAAAGTATGAATTAATATTGACCATTAGATTGTGTTAGGAGAAATGTAAGGTGGAGATTAAGAGTAAATAAATAAGAAAATTTTCCAAATTTGTATTTTTAATATAATAATAATATAATATAAAAACAATAAAACTTTTGTGAGTAACGGTCAAATGACAAATTCAAAATTTATTATAAATATAATAATATAATAATAATAAAAATGATGTGAGTAACCACCAAAATTTCAAAATATAATAATATAATAATATAATATAGTAATAATAAAAATCGATGTGAGTAACGGTTAGATTCAAATTTATATGATGTATAAATTAGTTTATTTAGAAATATAGTAAAAAAAAAAAAAACTCCACCATTTGTTACTCTTCCAAAATTATAAAAGTCATACTTTGATATACTTTGATTTGTCCATCATTTTGATCTTGCTGCCACATCATCCATCGGGTATAACATCAGTCAATTAATTAATTAAAATTAATTAACTTGAGATTAAGGGCCAAAAAGCCAACAGTAACTTTTCTTCCATCAACAGTTTTAGCAGCTCAAGTACCCGAGCTGGAATGTTTCCATGTCTATCTTCATTCAATGATAATGATAATAATAAACCGAAAAAATCAAACAACATAAATGATTTCATTACAAGGATGAGAAGAACTATTCTAAAATGGTATGATATTTTCCACTTTGAGCATAAGCTCTCATGGCTTTACTTTGGGTTTCTCTAAAAGGCCTCATACCAATAGATATAGTGTTGCTTACTTATAAACTCATGATTATTCCCTAAATTAGCCAATGTGGGACTCCATCCCAACAATCCTCAACAGAGATCTCACGAGAGAAAAAAAGCAAATCTAGCAAGAGACTTGCATAATAAAGTTAAAGCGACAAGGTGAAAAAATAAAGAGGAAAGGCATAGGTTAGAATAGAAAAACATGACGGGACAAAGAGAATCTAGGGTTCTTGCAAGGGGGAAAGTAAGAAGAGAGGGAATGAGATGAAGGAGGTGACAGATATTCGAGGGAGGAAAAGAGTCCGAAAGAGAAGACAGCGAAAGACAACGTCGGAGGAGGGAGAATATAGCATAAGGAAGAGGAAGAAAATAAAGAAAAACTATTGCCAATGAAATTTGTAGAACTAATTATGCCTTTACTGTGCACCCGAAAACATAGGCCGACTATTAAGCCCTCAAATTTTAATGCTCACTTAGGTCAATAAGCCAACACATTTTCTTGAATTGGCATGGTGAAGAGGGAAAATTTCAAGGGATTTAGACCTCGAACTTCTGTTGTGTTTTTCCAGGAGTGGATCTACACAAGTTTCATGAATAAACTAAGAATGGTTCCAAGATTCGAAATGTCGAAGTTTGAATGTGGATATTTTAGATTGTAATTGTCAATCACTTAAAGAAAAATATCTTAGTCTATACAGATGAAACTTCTACGACATGGTGATGGAATTCGACCCGAGATCTGTGCAAGAAATAAATTCTAAAGAAAATAGGTTGAGGCGAATCTCTTCATGGAATTCTATAATGCGCGCAAGTTGAAGATCGTCGACGAGACATGTATCGATGGAAGGTGGGCAATGCTCATTGAGGCCAAAAGACGACATGCGATGCTCACAGGGTGGTGCAATGGGCCTAGCACCGTTCAAACATACATATCATGCTAACTCAACCGAACATGACCAATGAATCGACCCTCCAACTCATGTGATCTAGTTTGTCACCCACAATCTGAACCGGTAAACGAGACCGAACCCATCTAAGAGCGTCTACAAGTGAGCAATACGTGTCACCACAAGAATATTCCGAGGTACTTCTTGCCCTCGCTAAGGATTGAATGCAGGAATTGCTCATGCACTCGTTGCCTACTTGAGCTTAAGTTTTTGCGCGTGGCAAACCTCTCAGCTGCACATGGGGTGGGTGGGACTATGTTTTTTATTCGTTTTGACTTTCATTTGGCTGATTTTTATCTTGATTCTAATGCTAGTCCTATGTTAGTGTAAATTAGGTCCTATTAGTAAAATAAAATTTCTTAGGCACTTTCTGAGCAGAAGAAGTATACTCATGAAGACACGCGACAACTAAGTAAGTAACAATATGGATTATAGATTAAGAAATACTTGGAGGGATTGCATGGAATTACATGCATGCAAATAGAACTGATCCAAAGTGATCCAAGGTGGTTAGGCAAAATATGGCTAGAGACTGGGAAGATTAGAAAGGCATGAGAAGAATCATGCATGTTTTAGGGATTTCAGATCCATTCCATAGTTTCTATCTGGTCCGTTGATTATATATATGTATATATTACGCGCTTTGAGGAGGATGAAAACTTTGTGATCTATGCTCTAGGGGTGCGATAGCTTACTTGTCTTATTGTACATTAACTTTGGGTGCTTGAATGTGTGTTTATTCATGTAGAGCCCAATAGTTATAGGAGTTAAGACTAGGGTGGTAGGGACAGTTAGCGATATGACTCCATAAGAACGTGATGACTCAAGTAGATCGAGCACCTTAGGATCTTGAACAGTTATCGACGGATCCAAACCTTAGTGCTTCCAAATCAAGAGAGACTCAAGGAGTCTAAGTAGAGAAACCTGGAGAAGAGAGTCCACATCAATGTCATCAAGTCGTCCTAAAAGCCTAGAGGACTAGCCGGGCGAACCACAAAGACTAGGTAGCTTCTAAACTGTTAGCAGATGGTATTGTGTCAACAAAATTTTCACTACCCTTTCAACTCTGTTACCAGTATCATCGAGCTAGGTGTCATGGTCACACATCTTCAACCATTCAACATCATTATCTCGACATACCTTAAGGAAAACTCGATCCCCATTTCCAATTTTTGCTCAGCTTTGTGGCTTTGTCAAACCTTAGGCGAGACCAGGTTTTTGCCAACTAAATACAACTTGTGATGAATCCAAGCTTGTTCGACCACACACGCTGCCCATTAATATATGTTCCAATTATTTGCGACTCTAGCTGACTTACCTCTACGCTAGGTCAAGTGATTCGATGCCATCTTTCCACTACTTTAGGCCAAGGTCTCTTATGTGCATTGTTACATCTAATCATCATCTTGGTTTCCATCGAACGATCCATGCATCATGATGTTGTCCCGTGTGTCGGGACATTAAGGGTATCTTGGCTTGCTCGGACATATCAATTGGAACTGATCCACATGTCATTCATCTCATCGGGACATCCCATACATCTATCCATCCGGGTTCTATTGAGTCATTGAAGCTAAAAGAAAATGAGATAAAATATACTACTAACAACCTCCTAAAAAGAAGGGTAAAAATTCTAACCAATTACAGGTATATAAAATATATTTGACGACTAACTTTATATCTTAAATCAAATTTCATAATACTATCCTAAGTTCTAATAAGTTGGAGAGTATCTGTCAATCACACCCAACTTGTCTTTCAAAAAATCAAATTGTTGTAGTTAACCCTACACTAGACACATTTGTTTGCTTTGTAGACTTCCAATAAATAAATGAATTTAAGAGAAAGATGCAAAACTGGAAACATTGGTTTGGTTTTTAGACTTCCAAGAAATAATTGAATTTACAAGTAAGATGCAAAACCCAGAAATAGACTGTTTTTTATGTATCTCAGAACTCGAAGAACTACTTATTGGTTCATGCATAAATGATTTACTCCACGGTTGGTAATTTGTCCCATTTAATTTTATTGGAACAAAGTGAATATCCTGGCCGATCAGAGTGATGAATATAATAAGGATGTGTTAAATAAACATCCGACATTTTGAAACTGGATTTGCCCGATTCCGCCATAAAGAAAATTTTGATATTTAAGAACACCAAGATCGATTCTCTCATACGATGTTGAGAATGAAAAACATAAGTGGGATTGAAAGTTCGATCTTCATTAATATTCACAACGTTATAGAATACAAGCTACCAACTAACTTCTAAAAAAGAAAATATACTACAACTAAATCCTAAAAATAAGATAAAAATATACAAAATATACTAGTAACCAAATCTTGTACATAACATAAAATATATTCCTAAAAATAAAGAAAAAAAATCCTAATAGATTACAGGTATATAAAATATATTCTACGGCTAACTTTATATCTTAAATCCAATTTCATAAACTACACTCGAGTTTTAATATCTGTCTCGACCCTCACAAGACTGAACGGGCCCGATTTGAGGGTCACCACCTTGTCGGTTTGCCTGTGGAGAACAACCTACTTGTCTTCTTAGTGAGGTTGTTACACCAGACATATGCCTTTGTGTGTTGTGTGATCGATGGTTCAGTTGGACTACCCTGCACAATAGTCGTAGTTATGGCAAGTACAAGAGGCGTCACTCCCCCAATTTCAGGTGACTTGATTGTCAAATTTATATCTTAAATCAAATTTCATAATACTACCCTCAAGTTCTAATATCTGTCTCGACCCTCACATGACCGAACGGGCCCGATTTGAGGGTCACCACCTTGTTGGTTTGCGTGTGGAGAACAACCTACTTGTCTTCTTAGTGAGGTTGTTACACCAGACATATGCCTTTGTGTGTTGTGTGATCGATGGTGCAGTTGGACTACCCTGCACAATAGTCGTAGTTATGGCAAGTACAAGAGGCATCACTCCCCCAATTTCAGGCGACTTGATTGTCTTGTGGGTAAGGTTTGTCAGTTAACCTACCATGAAAGAATAGAGTAGGTGAGCACATACAACGATGTCCTCACTAGAGATAGAATTATACGAGATAGCACATCGACAAAGGACACTGATATTCACTAGATAAGCTAAGTTAGTTACCCCAGTCAGAAAGTAGGAAGGGTTACATATCTAAAACCAAGAGAGCATGTGGATACCTACTAGATAAAGGATGCGATAAGACCTTACAAGTAGGTTGCTTATTAGATGTAATTTATACTTCCCCCTTCTTTTATTTGATTTTCAAGTGGCTGATGTCACTGCTCAAGGTGAGGGGTGCTCGGGAGCTCTATAGCCACAAAGATGTTGAGAATTATTAAGAGTAGTAGTCCCGCATTGGCTAATTAAGAGAAAGATCATGGGTTTATAAGTAAGAAACACTATCTTCATTGGTATGAGGCATTTTGCGAAAGGCAAACGTAAAGTCATGAGACCTTATACTCAAAGTGAATAATATAGTATCATTGTGGAGGTTCGTGGTTTCTTACATGATATCGGAGTCAGGCTCATAACTTAGCCATGCCAATAGAATCCTCAAGTATCGAACAAAGAAGTTGTGAGCCTTAAAGGTATAGTCAAAGGTAACTCAAGTGTTGAACAAAGAATGTACTTTACTTGAAGGCTTCAAAGGAGACGAGCCTCGATTAAGGGGAGGCTGTTCGAGAGCTCAAAAGAAGGAGGCCTCAAGGGAGGCTCTACGTGCACTTTGATCGAGGGAAGGATTGTTGAGAATTATTAAGAAGGTCCCACATTTGTATGAGTCCTTTTGTAAAAACCAAAAGGAAAGTCATGGAAGCTTATGCTCAAAGTGGATAATATCTTATTAATATTGATGTTCGTGGTTTCTAACAAAAGGGTGTCGCCCCGGAGCTTCTAGTGTGTCTACATGCTATAGGATCTTACTTTGAAACTCATGTATCCTAAACCCACTTCCTATTTTGTAAACAGTCTCATACCTACATGCTTCTAAAACATTCTTACTATGGATTTAATGGTTGTTGGATAGGTTTTTCATCGCGTGAAATTTGTAATTTTCTTTGTTTTTTTTTTTTTTTCATTCATTCATATTTTCATTGCATAGTCTGTTGTCTCGATTTTCAGCTCATAAGACCAACGCTCTAACCAACTGAGCTATAGAACCTCAAATGCTTTAATTAAATCAATATTTAAAGGAAACAATATAATGATAAACTTAAATATATGTTAAGATCTTGTTTGTTATTTACAAACAAATTATAACTCGTGTGAGTTGTGGAACGAATGGTTAGTGTTGTGAGCTACTTCGTCAAAGCCGAACGCAAAATGGAAACCGTACCCATAAAGTCGAATGCTATCACAACTCCCAAATGAAGCTTCTCCTTAAGAGGTGTGTAGTTACTATGTAATACTCGGTTTTAGAAAAAAAATATGTTTTTTTAATTTATTTCGAGAAAAGAAGTATTCTTAAACAACTAGAAAAAAAAAAGGAAGAATTTGAAGACGTAATAGAAGGAAGAAGATAGAAAAAAAAGAGAGAATAATTTAATAAAATAATTTTAAATTCGAAAAGGCATAGATTCTTCAAGAATCTTGAAATTTGGTTTTTCTTGTCCACCCATGTGTTTTTCCAAGGTTCGGTAGCTCAGTTGGTTAGAGTGTGGTCTTATGAGTCGAAGGTTGCGAGTTCGAGCCCCACTAGAACCACGAATAAGAGAAAAACATATTAACATAAGAAATTTTTTACTAAACTAATTTTGAGATGTTGAATTTCCATGTGACTATTATGAGGATGAACCACCTGTGCCATGAGCGATTTAAATCTAGGTGACTGTTCTTCCACGATTTCTGCGTTGATTGACTTGTACTGCCCTTTCTGTCGACATCGATCTTCTGTATTTCTCCTTTTATCACAAAATTTATAGTGAAACTTAAGAATTCGACACTCATCAATTGTATGACCACTCCTATGAATTTTGAATATGTTGTATTCTTCTCCATTCGTGCTGCAATTGAGAAATTCATTCAGAAGTTACCTGAATAGGCTTGTCTCACATTAGGTGATGGAGTCATCATCAATATGTATCGCACCGTTTTATAAGACTCGTTGAGTCCCATGAGTAATTGCATCAATTTGTCTTCTTTGCGTTGATCAACATGTATTTGACGTTGATTATAGGTAAATGGTGTGCAGTGCGCTTTCAATTCATCCTAAATTGGTTTGAACTTAGGGAAATATGTTGACAATGTCATGGTTCCTGACATCATTGCTATCGACTTTTGTATATGAAAAATCGCTGGAGAATTCTTTTGTGAGAATTGATTGTGAAGATCAACCCACACTTGATGAACTGTCTTAGCGTGAATAATACCTACAGTGATATCTGCTTCAACTGAATGAGTTAACCAACATAATATCATATTGTTGCATTGATTCTAGAGTTTAAATTCGGTTGAATTTGCATCTTAAGATGGTTCTTCAATTGTGTCATCAATACGGCCAATTTTCTTTTCGGCAATAAGAGCATGCATAACTGATTTACGATTGGTATTTTTTTCCATTTAATTTGATTAGAACAAGTGAATATGGTGACTGATCAGAGTGATGAATAAAATAAGGATGTGTTAATTCAACATCTGATGTATTGAAGTTGGATTTGGCTGATTCCGCCATAAACGAAATTTTGATATTTAATAACACCAAGATCGGTGCTCTGATACCATGTTAAGAATAAAAAAACATAAGATGGATCGAAACTGCAATCTTCATTAATGTTTACAACGTTTAAATATGATACAAGTTACCAACTAACTCTTTAAAAATAAAATAAAACATACTATTAAACAAATCCTAAAAATAAGATAAAATATACAAAATATACTACTAACCAAATCCTCAAAATAATATAAAATATACTACTAACTAACTCCTGAAATCTAGTCTCATAAGAGACAAGCATAGCTACTCGGGATTACAAACATGACTTAAATGCCAGTTACTTAAGGTACCTTGCTCCTAAGGAGACAATGCACTAGTAAGGAACCAGTTGCTCGACGTGTTAAAAGAGTTGGAAGAACAGAGCTTGGGCACTGTTATCGTCTCTATTCTTTTGCAAATATACTTATGTACATCTAATTGAATACTTTATTTTGTAGTGTAAGTATATTATAAAATTTCAATAATGAATGGAAGTCTCTCGGATTAGATTATATTAAAAAAAAATAATGTTGAACCTTTTTATAGTCATAAATAAAAATTATAACTAAATTTATAAAAAATGCTATAAAAATTTTATTACGTTAATTATGATAATTATAAATAATTAAATAACATTATTATATCAAAGCTATAAATGTTATATTATAGCTTTAAAAAATGCTATAAAATGTTTTCACACCCATAACTTCATAATTTATTATAACATCCATTCTAGCTATAAAAAATGCTATAAAAAGTTCCAAACATTCTATAATATGGGCTGTCACGACGTACAAAAAAACGTTACAAAAAGTCTAAAATAGCATTTTTCATAAGTTATCGTATCCATTATTTATTGTAGTTTCATAACCTATACCGTTATGCAGAATTAAACTTTTAAAATTTCACCATAAAACAAAAAACATTTTTAAAACAACCTAAGGAAACTAAATAAAACAAATAAAACATTAAAAGTAAAAACACCCTACACTAACCTAAGACTAAGAAAATAAAATATCACTGTCCTATGCAATTGCCATGGTCTCTACTTGTGATGTCGTCGTAAGTGGTATATAGGTGTTTTGTCTTTACCTGAACCAGAAGTAGCACATGGCTTCAGTACTTAGTATTTTAAGAAATACTTAGTAAGTGACCCAACTATTGGGGCTAAGGAATGCAAACACATGAAACTCATGTTTTAGGGACCTATCATCAAAACAATCATAAGGGGGTGGCCTCCCGTCCAAACAAAATTGGATGTGTAGTACTTCTCTACACACGACCCACACGTGCAAGCGTGGATCCCTAGGTGGTTTGCACCCCCTTGACCCATGATAGTCGAGCTAACTATCCATAGCGAGTCCATAAGTCAACAAACCTCCTAGTGTCATGTGAGACATGATCATCATCATAATAGTGTACGCATTCGTACTCATTATCATAAATGGGGAAGTAACCCAATGTATATGTACACACAAAATGCATGAGGTCCCTGTAGTTTTCATCTTTAGACACAACCCTATATACCATTCACATATTACTCTAAGTAACATGCATGTCTTAGTCATCATCATTAACATTAATTAGGGTTGTGTCTTAGAAAAATTATCGTCATAATGCATCATGACATTTAATATATACACATCATCTTAATATAGAATAACGTCATATTAAGTTATCTCATCATCATACATCTTACATCGTCATGTTATCACACATCATTATCATCATATCCTCACCATACAACGTCATCATGGTAACAGTATCGTATAACATCATTAACATAGTCACATCATCATATATCATAGTCACATCATCATATATCATAGTCTCATCATCATATTATATAGTCACATCATCATATAATATAAAGCATAAATGACACGTGCAAGGGTCAATGGGCAAGTATCGTCATACATAAAACAAGTCTTCCGATCGAGCCGATAGTAAAACTAATTACTTTGTTGGTCTAGGCCGAAGCTACTATGACTTCTTGATGCGACCACTAATTTGGTTTGTCTAGGCCGAAGTTACTACGACTTCTTTATAATAGCTTAATGTTGCCGTATGAAATTTAATTATGCAAAAGGAGTCCAACAATCATAAATAGAATTCTACCGTGTTAATTGGCTCACTTAGTTTGACATATAGCTAAGCCTAGTTTTGCATAAAATAATTTAAACTTACTCCTAATAATATAAACTAAGTCTAATTATGCATAAATACTTTAAACTTGACTAAAAGTTTTAAACTAACTAAAAGGTAGTCATACTTGTTGGATCGGTATGGCAACCCTAGAGGGGTGAATAGGGTTTTAACGATAAAAATATCTAAGCGTGATTAATTTTTCTAAATATGAAACTTTTTAAATATCAGTAGAAAATGATAAGTAATACAATAAGATAGTTCAAGTTAAAACAATAATGAACTAGAACATGTAATAAATCACAATAATAATTTTGAAATGAAATAGGAAAGACTTAGAAAATATGACACCGTAGTTTTATAGTGCTTCGGTCAAACTCGACCTACTCCACTCCCCAAGCGCCTCTTGGAAATTTGAATAAAGAACTTTCTCGACTCTTTCCACGGATCAAAGCCAACCGCTACACCGCTCTTTTTACGAGTTCAAGAGCAAACTCAATCCTTTCCATGGCGCAAGATCAAACCGATACAAGTATTTGAATTTGGTATGAACACATCACAACTCTCTAAAAGAGTAGATTTACAATTTGGAGCACTCACAACTATTTCCTCACAATACAATAAAAATCCCTCTCAAGAATAAGATGAAGAGAAATAAATTCGAAAGTTTGGAGAGAGCAGCAAACAATGGAGGCTTTGAACAATTGAGGATTGAAGAATTATAGAAGTTGTGTTTAAAATGGGGGAAGTTGATGAGTTTATATAGAGAAGAAAAATGGCAAAAAGTAAGAATTGATATTAACCATTGGATTGTGTTAGGAATAAGGGAAGGCGGAGATTAAAAGTAAATAAATAAATATAATAATATAATAATAATAAAAATGATGTGATTAACCATCAAATTGTCTCGTAATTTCAGTAATGCATGAGCGCTAGAATTCTCATGCCCCTAAAGATAGGTGAAATCACATCACACTCATACAACTATATTATATATTAGAGATTGATTGGTTCTGGCGGGGTTTGAACCCGCAACCTTCGGCTCATAAGACCAACGCTCTAGCCAACTGAGTTCAGAACCTTGAATGTTTTAAATAAATCAATATTTGAATGAAAATAATATAATTATAAATGTACAAATAATATGTACAATAAGAGCTCGTTGCTCAAGTGTTCTCTACAAACCAATTGAAGTGAACTTTAAAATTTAATTAAGAATACTCGATCTAGATAAATAATATATAAGGCTAGAAATTTATATAGTTTAAGTTTACCATGAAGCGCTATTTGGTAGCTCTTAATGTGTGAGAGCCTAGTTTGAGTCACATATCGACTCCGCTGGGGATCAAACCCACAATCTCTGGTTTCGTAGATCAACACCTTATCCATTGAGTCACGGAGTCATCAGTACATATATATTTTTTAATTATTCTCCAATAATTTTTTTTTTTAACCATCAACAATATATTTTTTCAAAATATATATTCAAATTGAGTTGTAAATCTTAATTGAATGTTTGAAAATAAATATATAGATGTTTTATGAACGATTTAAGGGCCTAGTTTGAGTCATGTACCGACTCCTTTCGTAGACCAGCACCTTATCCATTAGGCCACGAAGTCATCAATACATATATTTTTTTTATAAACGATATTTATATAGTTGAGTTTATTATAAATAATTTTACTAAATATAGTTTTCTACCATATATATAGTACTCCCTCCGTCATTTACTATATATAGCTTTATTAGGTATGAAGTAAGCTCTAAATAAGTATACTCTATAACCTAACAATTATGTATGCAGCTTATGGTCTAATTATTCTATATAGTTTGTGATTCCTATCATCTTCTTTCAAACTTTAGCTATTGTCATATACTTCTCGGTATATGAAAAAGCGATATAACTTTGAAACTTCGACATCCAACTCACGGTTGTTCTATCTATAGTTTGAATTTATCCAAACGTGCTCTTAGTAGAGTCTTTATCTCTACGAAAATCAATATCCACAAAACCTTATAGAACTATTTTGTCATTGTCATAACAAAGTGAAATACTAGATGGAGATGTATCAAAAGAAATTTCATAGTTTAAATTGCATAAAATAATTTAAACTTACTCCTAATAGTTTAAACTAAACTTACTCCTAATAATTTAAACTAACTGAGCCTAATTATGCATAAATACTTTAAATTTACTCTGAAATTTTAAACTAGCTAAAAGGTAGTCATACTAACGCTTCTGAAGAGTTGAAACTAGAAGGAAAGGGTCGAGTATATAAGACCCAAGTTGGTCTTGAGTCGTCAGAAAGTGTATTATTTTGAATTATTCAGGTGGGATGATAAAATGAAGTGAACGACCTCCGTTTTATAGTGGAGGTCAACCCCACTTCTGATTTCTTTCTATTTTTTGAGTTATTACAAAGATCGTCCTACTAAAATCTCAAAACCTAATTACTAATAAACCTCACGAATTTGAGAGCAAAAATTGTGAAATCTTGGTTATTTCTTGATTCATGATATATTTTCATGATTCAAATATCGAGACTTGATCTCTACAAATTTCTAAGCAAGTTTCTTAAAACAGGTTTGGTTGGAATCAGGCTCGGGGGTGGTCGGAATCAGTGTGACGACCATTTTTCCATTGCTTTTTTTTTTTTTTTTGGTCATCTTTTTCTTTCTTTCACCCTAATGATCTGATTAGGGTTCCTTTAGACTACTAATTAGGTAAAGTGGGTCAAAATGACCAATTTGCCACTCGAGGTTATTTTGAACAATTTTCCTAATTTTTCTTTTTTTCTTTTATTTTTTTATAATTTTTCTAATAATTTTTTCTTCCCCTCTCAATAAAATTCTAAGAATTCAAATAATTAAAGAAAATAAAATATATCAATGCACCAAATATTCCTTTTTCTGTATTTTTAGATATTTAACTCATAAATAGATGTCTATTAAACCGGAATATTTTTCTCATCATAGGTAACAAAATGTTCACAATGAGTCAACATTATCATTGCCCCTTTCAAGTTGTAACATGTTAAATTCTCTTCCATCAACTGTTCTAGCTACTAATCTCCACTCCCTTTTGTTGCCCCTTTCGTTGAAACTCGGGTGTTACATGTATAGTAACATGTTAAATTGCGCTGTCGTCGGAAAATGCGCGAATGTTGGAATTCTCATGCCCGCAACCCATGTTCTCTCCTCGATGCTAAGGGTACGCCAAATGACATCACACTCAGTCGGTCATCACAATACACACCAGTAAGAGAGGAACCACGAGTAATAGAGAAAGATCGAACGACCGTCGTAATTTTCTGACGAACGCAAAATGGCGAAGACAAACCGAACCCCACAATTCAAGAAAAGGAAATTTGAAATATAGAAAGAAAACGACCAAATACAAATGGTTTACCCGTCGGTGAGAAGAAAATCCCAAGAGAGGACTAATGAGCCATGAAACACCTTAATGCAGTGATTAGTATAAAAATGGTGCTGTAGCTTTGTTGACAAAGAGGATGAATTAATTTTTTATACAACTATATTATTTATTAAGGATTGGTTGGTTCAGGCGGGGTTTGAACCCGCAACCTTCGGCTCATAAGACCAACACTCTAACCAACTAAGCTACAGAACCTTGGATGTTTAAAATAAATTAATATTTGAATGAAAATAATATAATTATAAACGTATAAATTATAAGTACAATATGAGATCGTTAGAGTTTTAGGGGAGGTATGTGTACCACCAAATTTTAAAAAATGTATAAATAATAATAATCTTCTCATGCTCCTTTTAGATAGTTTGTCATTTATGGACGATATTTGGTAGCTTTTAAATTTAAATGTGTGGGCCTTGTTTGAGTCCCACACCGACTCGGAGGATCGAACCCAGAGTTTTTGGTTTCGTAGACCGCCTTATTCATTGGGCCATGGAGCCTTCAATAAATATATATATATTTGGTAAAAGATATTTGGTAGCTCTTAGTGTATGAGCCAACTTTCAGTCACATATCGACTCCGTTGGGAATTGAACTCAAAATTTCTTGTAGACCAGCGCCTTATCATTGGGCCACAGAGTCATCAATACATATATTTTTTTATTTATTCTCTAACCATTATAAAAAAATTATATATTCAAATTGAATTGTAAATCTTAATAATTGCATGAGTCTTGTTTGAGTCTCATATCGACTTCACTAGGGATCGAATCCAGATTCTCTGATTTTGGGACCAGCACGTTATTCATTGGGCCACGGAGTCATCAATACATATATATTGTTTTATTTTTCTCGAACAATTAAATTTTTTTTTTTAACCATTTGGAATATAATTTTTTAAAATATATATATTCAAATTGAATTTTAAATCTTAATTAAATGTTTGAAAATAAATAGAAAGATGTATGAATTAATATTTCAAAAAATTTCTAATACCATTAAATTCACGTCAATCATGACACTTAATAAAATTTAAAATATTTCAATTTAAAAAAAAAAACTTGAATCTAGTTATATGTATTAAGAGGCCTTCACACAAATAAAAAAAATAAATTCATAAGAGTTTATGCTTAATTTAGATGATATCATACTATTATGAGAATATATGGGACGTCAATGTCCATAACAAATGGTATTAGAGTCATACCCCTAACTTCGCAATATTAGTAGGCTCCTGGCCATTGAAGCTTACACCTTATTTTTTCTAGGACGAGTGAGAGAATTTGTTTAATATAAAGTGTAATGACCCAACTTTCAACATGCGTAGTGGTTGGAGACGACACTTAACACCTAAAAGTTTATACTTTAAAAGACATGAAAATATGATGAAAGATATTTCAATAAAATCATTCTCGGGATACTCCTTTTAGTAAAATCGTTAGTGGCTTGCTACTTGATACACACAACGTGTAACCCTTACCACAAAAATAATTTTCAACAATCACCTCATGTGACTGTTAATGGCTGGTTACCCAATACGTGTAGCGTATAACCCCTATCACACTCATTACGTTAAATAATCAAAATATGCGCACATGCTGCCCCAAAACATATATTTTTCTGCATGACAACAAACAATAAACAACAAACAACAACTCACACGTCAGAAAAATAAAATGTCTTAATTTTAATATAGGAAGGTCTCTTACTTGGAGACTTTGCTAAAACAATCTCGATGTACGGGTCCTATTCCAACTTTTCTAAAAGTGTTAAGCTTAGTTGGTTGGCACGTCGTACCATGCAGGTTGTATAAAAATTCATAATAAATATCTTTTAAATAAGGATATGGACTTATATAAATAGTTTCAAAACATAAATAAAACTTCAGAAAAACATCTAACAACTACAAATAAAAATTCAATGCAAGGTATTATGTAGTAATTTAAAACTCAAAACATTCAACTCCCTTATTGTGTCTATTTTGACTTCCATGGCCATCCCAGCGTTCAGCGTCATCCGTGCGTAGAGACTTTACTTTTACCTAAAAAATTAAGGTAGCACTTGGCTTGAGTATTTTATGAAGTAATCAGTATGTCACTCTACTGTTGGGGTTAGATATGCAATCACATGCAAAACATGAGTGAGACCTATCTTTATAAACATTACATAACCTTAGGCTGTTTTCATATCCGAGCATGGTTGGATGTATGGTACTTCTCCACACACGGCCCACGTACGTGCACATGGGCTCACCAGGCGGCCTCATATGTGTACCCAGTGGGACTAACTTTGTCGGACACAACACATTACACATCATTGGACGCCACAGAAAAGAAAAGGCCCACATGATATCATGACGAACATAAATATCAGATTTCTTTCACTCCCGTGGAAACCACTTTTGCACATGAAGGAATCAAACTTCTTGTACCACTGTCTCGGTGCTTGTTTCAATCCACACAGGCTCTTATTGAACTTACACACATGTGTTCCTTGCTTGGAGTTGCAAACCCTTCAAGTTGCTACATATAAATCTCCTTATCTAGACTTCCATGTAAAAATGTTATTTTTACATCATTTGCTTAATGTGTAAATTCTCCGGTGCAACAATACTCAACAAAATTTGGATAATAATTAACTTCAAAACAGGAAAAAAGATTTCATTATAATTAATGTTTTTCTTTTCTGAATATTCTTTAACTACTAATCGAACCTTAAACCTCCTTTTGCCATCTAGTTAGGCCTTGATTTTTAACACCCACTCGAGCTCTCTTTTCGGTATGTAACTCAATCAACACCCACGTATTATTCTTTTCAAGTGAGCTTATCTCATCATTCATGACTTGCTCTCACCTTGTTGAATTCTTAATTTATAGGACCTCATCAAAGGACTCTAGTTCTCGTTGATCAGTCAACAACTATAGTGTAGTGAAGATGAATATTTATTTGGTTCTCTGATAGTTCTAGATAATCTCCTCAGCACCTACTCAGGTGTCATCCACCTCTAGTTCTTCAACAACAGTTTCAGAAGTTTCTATAGTTTCTACTATAACATCACTAGGTGATTTTTTCTGCAACTTAAGCTCAAATCAAACATGCTTTGTAGTCTCGTAACATTTTTTTTCTTTGTCCTTGTACAAGATATTGTTAGATATTTTCATCAAAAGTTACGTTACAATATGTCAAGATTTTTCTGGTCTTGTACCTAAACATGTCAGAATAAAAGTTTACATCAAGCTTGTCTCTCTCTTCTCTAAATCAAAGTGAACATATGCAATGAAACAAAAACTTCTCAAGTGAGAGTACTTGAGTTCTTTTTCTATCCATACGTCTTTTGGCAACTTGAACTCCAAAGGTACTGATGACCCTCTATTGATGAAATAGTATGTGTTATTCACAGCATCAGTCAGAATGTCCTCGTAGTTCAAAATGAATCCTCATGCTCTTGAGGCCTTTTACGGAAGCCAAAAACAAAGTCGTGCAAGCTTATGTCCAAGGTGGACAATATCATACCATTGTTGAGGTTCGTGGTTTCGAACATGGTATCAGAGTCATGCTCTTAACTTAGCATGCCAATAAAATCTTTAAGTATCGAAAAAAGAAGTTGTGAGCTTCGAAGGTGTAATCAAAGGTGGTTCAAGTGTCGAAAAAACAGTGTACTTTGTTCGAAGGCTCCAGAGAAGGAGCTGAACCTCGATTAAGGTGAGGTTGTTCGAGAGATATAAAGGAGGCTTCAAGTGGGGCTTTATGGTGTACTTTGATCAAGGGGAGGATTGTTGATCATTTGTTCATAAGTAAGAAACACTATCTCCATTGGTGTGAGGCTGGAAGTCAAAAGCAAAACCATGAGAGATTATGCACACAAAAAGGGTGTCGCCAATATGCTAGATGATCAATGTTTTTAGGTTTCGTAGCTCCTAAGCTCTTAATGTTTTTGAGCATACCTTTTTACTAGTCTAAGTCACCTATCGACTCCGCTGGGGATCGTACCCAAAGTCTCTGGTTTCGTAGACCAGCGCCTTATCCATTGGTCCATGGAGTCATCAATACATATATATTTTTTTACGCTCAGCTCGAGTTTACTACTAGATTGTGGTTCCCACCTTGCTTCTTACATTCTTTCATTGGATGTACCTTTTAAATAAAAGAATGCTCAAACAATAATCACTCTTTTTCTTTTGTGATAATCTTCGGTCGTTGCATTCTCACGATCTAATTTTTTAGACTTCGAATCTCAGATCATGACTAAGAGAAAAAATAAAAGTAAATAATAATAAAAATGAAAGTATAAATACAGTAAAAAAAAATTGGGCGATTTAAAGGCATACAACACCATAGTACAAAATCCAAAAAACATCATATAACAAAACAGGTGTTGCCAAACAGGAACGGGAGCCCGATACAACATAATGACAATAACAAACCAAAAAAACAAAAAGAACTTACGACCCAGGTCGACACTTTTTTATGACAGTACAACTCTCTAGCACCTCCTCACCTCGACCAATACTTTAAAAAAAAAAAAAAATTGGGTGAGTACAAATATACTTAGTAAACTTATCTACTTATAAAATCTTATCTCATCCATAACCTAGTAAGTTACTTCAGGTTTCACTTTGGGCTCTAAGAAGTACAGGCTTAGGTTAGGAGTTTTCCCTTATCCCACATGTATTCTACTTATGTAGTCTCTCATTCCCTCTTATAGTTGGTTTATACTACCCATAACAGTGGTTTCTTATATAATTGACTCACGTAGTCCCTCAAGGCAGGTTATATTCTACCCACAATAGTGGTTTCACATGCTATCTACTTATGTAGTCACTTGACCTCTCTTAAGGAGGATTATATCCTAGAAACCGTAATAGCTCCTTGTACTTCCTAATTATGTAGTCTCTTGTCCCTTCTCACTCTACACATAGCAGTTACTTATGTCATCTACTATTATAGTTCCTTGTCGTCTCTCGAAATTTGTTTAATCAACACACAGTAGTGACTCTCCAAGCCAACTACTTATGTAATCCCTCATCCCATATCAAGATAGGTTTTCACACACAATTATGATTCCTTAAACGGACTTGTTAACACTACTAGTGGTCTCATTTGTTCTCATACTATTCCTTGGGTGCCACGGAGATCTACTAGGTTCTTATGTATTATAAGAGGTTCCAATCTCATCTTGCATTTTCAAGTCACTTGAGGTTGGCTCCTTAGTACTAAACTAGTCTTCAAGGTACACTCAGGTCTAGACCTCTGATCGCTGCTCACAATCTTATGGTGTTTGGTCTACTGACAACCTTTTATTTAAATCCTGTAGCTATGGTGCCCTAATTTTAACTATATTCATTTATGCATACTTTATTAGGGAGATATTCTTATTAATCACCTAAAACACAGAAAACAAACTCTATTCATTTATATATGTTTGTTAGGGAGATATTCATATCAATCACCTAATGCACAGAAATCATAACCTATAATTCAAGAAAGCTCAATCGAGAGATAACATCCATCAATCGCTCGAATCACAGATCACAATATCTCATCCTCCATTGTAATACAACGAAAGTCATTAAAAATAGGGATGCAACTCAATTTCTCTTCCTAAAGTTTTTATTTTTTTTTATATATTTCTATATCACACTTATGGTCAAAAGTTACTCAATTCAAGTCGAAATCATGGATATTTCAACCATGTAAGGCAAATTATGCTCGCATGCTATCTGATCTTGGCGATCCTTACAAGTGTATTACTTGCCTAAAATCTGTGTGATTACTTATTGGAATGAAGCGTGCCCTCCCAACCTTGCTTTTCCATTAGTTGGAAGCTTCAAATTTCCTAAAACCTCATTGATAGGTCCTAATACAAGTTAAAGTCAGTATTGACGTCAAGACGAAAAACAGTTGAAAAGAGGTCAAACGAGTAAAAAACTCACCTTGAAACGCCTACATGTGCGTCAGAAGGACTCCCACCCGCATGGCCACCCACATGTAGCCACGTGTCTAAGGAGGGGAGTATGCATGCTTTCAGCTTTCCATGTGGTGCAAAATTTGATTGGTTCGGGTCAACCGGTTCAGGTTGGCTGCTAGCATCACGTTGCATGCCACACTTTTGACTAGACACATTTCCAATCTTCATGGCTGACACATATCTCGCTCTATGAATGTCGTGTTCCTCCACTATGTGGCCGATACATGTCAACCTACAATTCGTCTTCCTCGATTAGATTTCCATATTATTGCAATTTCTATATTCCTATTTTCTTCCTTTTTTTTTTGGTATAATTTCCTAAGTTAACAATATTCTTTAACAAGAGTTATAGAGTTATAATTCTACTTTTTATATTTTTATGGTAATTAATGGTTAACTAAATGAAGATATAAACAAGTTTAAATTGGGACAAAAACACAGATATTACCATATCAAAACTCCTACCTCCAAACTGATTCAACTCGGACTTTCCTAACCGAAAATGTGTGAAAACCTTCGAAAATCATTATACTAAAATCTCATAACCTAATTAATAATTAAATGGTTGAAAATGAGTAGTTCGGAAATTGGGGAAATCTTATAAATAGAAAAATTATATATTAATTATTGATTGGTTCTGGTGGGGCTTGAACCCACGACCTTCGGCTCATAAGACCAACGCTCTAACCAACTGAGCTACAGAACCTTAGATGTTTAAAATAAATCAATATTTGAATGAAAATAATATAATTATAAATGTATAATAAGATTTATATTTTAATGTGTGAGCCTAGTTTGAGTCACATTGCAACTCCACTGGGATTGAACATAGGATCTCTGATTTCGTAGACCAACACCATATCCATTGGGCCACGAAGTCATCAATACATATTTTTTTTTATAAATATTTTCTAACAATTTTATATAGTTTTTTAAATATATATTCAAATTGAATTGTAAATCTTAATTAAACGTATGAAAATAAATAGAAAGGTGTTTTATGAACTAATATTTCAAAATTTAGAATTAACAACTCTATTTATAACTCTTCTTAATGTGTGACTTTTAAAATACCTAAAAGACCTAACACAACGTGTAACCTTAACACCTAAAAGACCTAAACTTAACACCTAAAAGTTTATAATTTTAAATACACGAAAATATGCTAAAAGACATTTCAATAAAATCATTTTCAGGATACTCATTTTAGTAAAATCGTTAGTAGCTTGCTACCTGATACACACAACGTGTAACCTTTACCACAAAAATAATTTTCAGCAATCACCTCATGTGACTGTTAGTGGCTGGTTATCCGATACACGTAGCGTATAACCCCTACCACACTCATTACGTTAAATAATCCAAATATGTACATATGCAACCCCAAAACATATATTTTTCATGTCTAATATCTATGACAACAAACGTTCATATAATAGTACACACATCCAATTGTGTTTCAGAAAAATAAAATGTCTTAATTTTAATAGGAAGGTCTCTTATTTGGAGACTTTGCTAAAATAATCTCGATGTACCGGTCTTATTCCCACTTTCCTAAAAGTGTTAAACTTAGTTGGTTGGCACTGCTATGTTTACATGTGTGGGGGATTGTTAGCCGTATTTTGTATCAAAAATCAAGAGTGGAATAAAATAAGAAATCCTATGAGCAAAAGAGAAAAATGTAATATTTGAAATAACTAACTTCGCGCCTCTAATTTTCTTAACCTAATTAGAAGAAGTTGTTATAGTTCGTTAGTCTCGTGACATTTTTTTTTCCTTCTCCTCGTAGTTCACAATGAAGTTTCGTGATTTCTAGTGACTCGTTTCCTACATACATACACACTTGTAAACATTCGTAATAGGAATTTTAATGGTTTGACCTATCAACTCTACTGGGGATCGAACCCAGAATATTGGTTTCGTAGACCAGCGCCTTATCCATTGGGCCACAGAGTCACCAATACATATATATTTTTATACGCTCAGCTAGAGTTTACTACCAAATTGTGGTTCCCACCTTGCTCTTACATTCTTTCATTCGATCTTACCTTTTAAATAAACGAATGCTCAAACAATGATCAATCTTTTGCTTTTATGATAATCTTCCGTCATTGAATAAAAATAAAAATGAAAGTAGAAATACAGTTAATAAAAATTTGACGATTTAAAGTCATACAACACCATAGTACAAAATCCTAAAAATATTATAACAAAACAGATGTTGCCAAATAGGAACCGAACGAGATACAACATAATGACAATAACAACCCAAAAAAACAAAAAGAACTTACGCCCCAGGTCGACACTTCTTTATGACAGTACAACTCTTTAGCACTTCCTCACCTCGACCCATACTTCCAAAAAAAAAAAAAAGATGGGTGAGTATAAATATACTTAGTAAGCTATCTACTTACTAGGTCTTATCCCATCCATAACCTAGTAAGTTACCTCAGGTTTTTTCGTTCTAAGAAGTACAGACCTAGTTTTGGAGTTTTCCTTTATCCCACATGTATTCTACTTATGTAGTCTCTCGTCCCCTCTTATAGTTGGTTTATACTACCCATAACAATGGTTTCTCATATAATTGACTTACGAAGTCCCTCAAGGTAGGTTATATTCTACCCACAATAGTGGTTTCTCATGCTATCTACTTATGTAGTCACTCGAGAGATCTACTAGGTTCTGATCAGAACCTCGACCTCTCTTGACTTATATCTACTAGGTTCTTTGGTTAGGATAGGCATGCTCACAAAGTAAAGGACGTAGAACCGTCAAGGTAGTGCGGTGAACCTCGGGGTCGAGAACAGTAGGAAAAGAGGTCAAGCTATGGTCACGCAATCGCCGTCTGGAGAGAGAAAGTCTAGATGCGTGTTAGTAAGAACATACCCTCGTATAGGTCACCCGGTTTACAAAGAGCAGGATTCTAGCTACACACATGAGTTTGACGTCGTACTTGTGAAGCATGCTCAGACAGAGGTAGAACTCCTAGACAACGGGATGCTAAAGACCACCAGAAGGTAGTGAGATGATGACTTGTAACCAGGTAAGACTAGCAGAGGCATGATACGTCATAGAGATGACACTAACGTAGCATCCTCAAAGTTTGAGGGAGGCTAGCTGCCAAACAAGAGTCTTCAGAGAGTTCCCTAGAATACGGTACAAGAACTTGAAAGGTTCACGTGCTCGAAATATCCAGTGATGAGAAATCATTACGAGAAGAGACGTGACTAGCTCAGTCATAAAGATACTGCAGGAGTTAGCCTAGGTGAACGCAAAGGACTCATGCAAGGATCCCTCACTTTCGAAAGAGCCCGTACGTATCTCAAATGAGTATTAATACTCAAGCGAACTACGCGACGGAGCGTCTCGTTATGAGGAAAGACTTGTGTTAACCAAATGAGATGCAATTACGAGGCCATTTTTTGTGAAGCAGTAAGGACCGTAAGGGTCTCAACAAGGTCAGGATACCTCCTATGAGGATCAAAAGGAGGGACATGTCGAGGACTGCCTTCCAGAGTCATGAGGAAGATGAGTTTATTGATAAGCCCTTTCGACCTGACCAATGCCTCGTGAAAGTTTAAGTTTACAAAAATCGAAGGTTCATGAGATTTCCTTGCTATCACCGTTGTAGTCGTCTTTGACGATATGACAGTGAAAACTTGAGGAAGGTTTTGGTTGTGTTATGAACACATCAATCATACGCTAAGATCTCCAAAGTGCCAGTTTTGGCTGTCTGAGATGACATTTGAGGTTATGTGGTGTCAAGCGGAGAGTTCATAGTAGACACCGCTAAGGTTGAAGTAGTTATGAGGTGGCCGAAACTGACCACAGTCACTAAGGTACGAAGTTTCTAAAAATATTTCAAAAGACTCGTAAATGATATTTCCAGGATCTCTGCAGCGCCTACACAGTTAACCAAGGAGGGCAAACCCTTCGATTGAATACCAGCCGGCGAACAGAGTTTCTAGGAACCTAAGCAAAGGTTGGGGACTGCATTAGTTCAAGATGGGCCAGACAACCTTGTAATGTATAGAGACGCCTCATGTAAGGGCTTAGGGTGCGTGCTTATGCAGAAGGGTAAGGCAGTAGCTTACGCTTCAAGAAAACTGAAAGAGCACGAACAAAATTACCCTACCCATAACCTTGAATTAGCAGCAGTCGTGTTTGCCATGGAGACATGGCAACATTACGAGCATGGAGAAAAGTGCAAGCATACACTGACTAAAGAGCCTCGAGTACTTGGTCATGCAGATGTAATGATACAGACCGTTCATACTTCTGCAATGATCACCAAGCAAGGGAAGTTACAAGATGAAATGAAGAATGCTAAAATCGGGATTGCAATTAAAGGTGATATCGCTAAGATAGCACAGATGACCCTGCAACCCACTTTGTGAAAACGTGTCATTGATGCCCAGAGATCTGATGAACACCTTAACAAAGTGTGGAGTCAGACTGGGGTGGAAAGACCGCATGTGTGTTCCCTGAGACGAGAAAATCCTAAAAGACATTATAGCTGAAGCCCACAATACATCTAATATGTTCCACCTAGGATGTAAGAAGTTATCTGAAGGGATGCTATTGGTGGCCCAGGAATGAAGAGAGACATGGCGGGTTTCGTAAGACGATGCTGCCAGCAGGTGAAGGCATCGAGATAGCGCCCAACAAGATTGCTACAATCCTTAAATGGGAAGTAGTGTATATGGGTTTTATCTCGAGTTTGCCAAAGACCAAGCAGAGTCTTAACGTGATTTGGATAGTTGGGGTAGACCAACCAAGACAGCTCACTTCATTCTAGGTGAGACCACTTATCGAGTAGATCAATGAGATCAGTTACATGTCAAAGAGGTAGTACGCCTATACGGGTACCAGTCTCTGTTGGGTCAGACCGAGACACAAAGCGTTGGTATGAAAGAGCGACCACCTTGGTAAAAGTCTCGTGGGGGTACCATGGTGTTAGCTCTCCACCACCCCTGGGCCCTGTGGCCTAAGTGAGCTACCCTATGACACATATGTGTGTCACAGTGTGGGCGAGCGTGCCGAGACGAGTGTCTCGGGCGACTTCCTTTGAAATGGGTTTTTCAAGGATAGTACCGGGCGGCAAGGGTGTGCCGGTATTGCGCCCCAGCCCGCGTGTTGGAGGTTGCTACATACACCCGCTATCCAGAACGGTATCTGTAAATGACATGGCATGGGCACGGGAGGGCCAATGCCTCAATAGAACCCGGATGGATGGATGTTCGGGAAGTCCCGAGGAGATGAGTTACATGCGGGCCCATTCTCGATGGCATGATCGAATGAGTTGTGATGACCAATGACATCTCGAGACTTGGGATGGCGTCAAGACATATGGACCATATCGATGGAGATCGAGATGACAAGATGAGATACGATGTTGCGTTGAGAGACCTTGGCCCGAGTAGAGGCAAGGTCGAGCCGAATGACTTGGCCTAGTGTAGAGGCAAGTCGATTGTGTCGCAGACGACTGAACATGCACGCACAGACAGCGTGTGTAAACGGACAAGCTTGGATTCCACACAAGCGATGTTCGAGTGGTGAAGACAGACCTCGCCTAAGGTCCGATAAAGTCACAAAGACGGGACAAAAAATATATATGGGGCTTAATTCCCCTTAAGGCTGGTCATGAGCGTGTCAAGATCACGACGCCGCACGATAAAAAAATGTAACCACCTTAATGAAGAGGCAACCCGAGAACGTAAAGAAGACGTGAGAGGGGCCTATCCCAAACTCTTCCAAGAGACGCCAACTTTCGTGGATGAAAGTTTCTAAGGGGGGAGTGTTTGTAATACCCGAAGAAAGAGAAATAGAAATAGAAAAAGAAAAGGAAAAAAAAAAAGAAGAAAGAAAAAGAAAAAAAAATAGGAAAATTCAAGAGAGGGGCAAATAGGTAAGTTTGCCCCTCCAACCACTAAAGGGGTCTAAATGAAACCCTATAAAGAGTCCTGCAAAAGAGAAATAGTGAGAGAAAAGGGTTAGAGAGAACCTAGAGAGAGGAGGAAGAATGAACGGCGGGAAGACTCACCGAAAACTATCGTCGGAGTCTATTCCAGTCAAGATCATGATGCAAGGAGCCTTTCTTGGAAGGAAAAAGAGAATGTGGGTGGCCGGAGTCCCATTTTCCGTGATGAGATCGAAAAAATCCGTGAGGTTAGACCTTGAACGTTTTCTCAGATCTACGGTTTTCCTTTGTGAATCAAGATCTAAAATCTTGATATATTCATCTAGGAACAACTCTCTACAGTATCTTTGAAGAAGTTTGGCTGAAACCTTGATCTGAAGGCAGAAACCCGAGAACTGTCTAAGAACGGAGAGAGAAGAAATTTTGGCAGCTACGTCTCAACGGCGGGCGGTGAAACGCGACTGGGCAGGCAGGGACACGAGTCGAGCGTCGGCCGGACCTACACAGCTCCAGTGAGATGGCGACACGTGTCACCTTCAAACCCAAACCAGCCGCGGCCCGTATGAGCGAACCGACCTGCTGACTCACCGACCCGAACTGGGGCACCTGGACTATGACTACGCAGATTGCGCGCGCGCGTGGTATTTGCAAGTAGACCTTCTCCCGGTGCGTGAGGACGTGTGGTGGCGTGTGGGAGCACATGATGGTTAGTTCCGGCCCTTCTGACTGCTGTTTGCCTGATTTTCATCCCGATTTCGATTCTAATCATATTTTTATGTGACTGAGAACGTAATTGGAGAAAATCAGTATTTTTGGATATGCTATTTGTGCAGGAGCGCTAGCGAAAGGGCACACGTAAACAAGTAAGTCACCACCCAGTATTTAGGAAGAAATACTTGTAGGATTCGCTTGGATAGCATGCATGCTAGTATATTTGCCTTAGATTAGCTTTCCATGAATGAAATTAGGCAAGTCGATTGTTACGGGCGTATTGGGAGAATTACCTAGGTGTTGCTTGTATGTTTAAGCTTTCGTTATATGGATGCACATGTTTAATTCATGTTGAATAGGTAAACTCCGCGCTTTGGGCACTTCAGGGATGACATCGCCCCACTGAGCGCAAACTTCGCTTTTCGGGTGCCTGATGGAGGCCATTGCCCTGTTGAGTTTGCATGAATTATGTGTGATGATGTTAGACGACGGTTACATGCACACTCTATTATTTTCCATGACCCGTTAATAATGATAAGCTTAGGGATGCTTGGATTGCATGCATGCTAGTACATTTACCTTAGTTCAGCTTTCCATGAATGAGACTAAGTAGATCGATTGTTATGAGCGTATTGGGTGAATTATCTGAGTGTTGCTTGTACGCTTTAAGTTTTCGCTATACGTATGCACGCGTTTAATTTATGTTGTTATTGTGTATTCCGCGTTCCGGGTGCTTGATGAATGACTTCGCCCCATTGAGCGCGAACTTCGTGTTCTGGGTGCTGCTTGATGGAGGTCATCGCCCCGTTGAGCCTGCGTGCCTAGTTTGCATGAATTATACATTATGATCTTAGAAGATGGTTGTATGCACACTCTATTATCTTCTATGGCCCAATTCTATGATAAGCCTAGGGCATTGCTGTTAGAAGCGATAAGTCGCTCTAAGCCAGACTTAACCTTCCCCTAGGAACTTAGCGAAATTACCACAGCAACAAGGTACCTGGAGTGTTCATAAATTGCTAGTGTGAGAACGGTATCTATAGCTTCGTGGGAGAACCAAGGGTTCCTGATCAGTCCTTACTGCTCTTAGCCATTTCGCATGGGAACTGTGTCCCCATGTCGTACAGCCCATTAACTTCATGGGAACGGGTTGGGTCGCGCCCCCCATAGGGGGACTACATGGGCTTAGGAGGTATTCAGCACACCCCTAGGCTGTATACCATGTAGTCCCAGATAGCCATGTAGAGGTAGCGCCTCATAGAGAGATACCGACCATATCAGCTTAGTGTAAGGAACCTCTAGGTGTATAATGAAAGGTTGATGAACCGGTGAAACCCAAGGAGCAAGCTCCAAGGGACTAAGATTAGAACCAGATGTCCTAGAACTAGATCAGGAGACCGTGGGAACCTCCTAAATTAGGATGCGAAGAGAGCCTACAAGTAGGTGGCTTACTGAGTATAATTTTTATACTCATCCCATTCTCCCTTTTTTTTTCCTCAGGTGTTCGCAGGCTGCCGGTCGAGGTAGAGAAGCGTATGAGAGCTGTGCGGTCATAAAGGGGGTCGTTCTAGAGCGTCAGTCCCTTTTCAGTCTTTTGGAGTCTTTTGTAAATTTCCTTTATATTTGTATTGTATTTCGTTTTTGTGAATTTAAATCCTCTCTTGAAATATTTGAAAATTACACTTCGCTTTCTTCTATTTGAATTTTATTGGATTTTCATCTTTTATCTTCTTTTCTTTTTGTTTGTTTTCGATTTCGTCTTTTGGTTCACTATCCGAGTTTCGAAAGACCAACACTCTAACCAACTGAGCTACAAAACTTTAGATGTTTCAAATAAATTAATATTTGAATGAAAATAATAAAATTATAAACCTATAAATAATAGGTACAATAAGAGCTCATTACTCAAAGTGTTCTCGACAAATGAATTTAATTGAACTTTAAAATTTAATCAAGAATCGAATTTTAGGAGGAGGTACGTGTAAAGCCCGGTTTAAAAAAAAGTAAATTTTTTTTTTTTTTTTTTTTGGAAGGAGCGAAGAATGAAGAATTTGAAGATGTGAGGGAAGGAAAAAGAACAAGAAAGTGAAGGGAAGAATTTAATATAAAAAAATAAAAAATATTAATATTTTAAAAAAATTCCCTAACGAGCAAAAGATAAACGTTAAAGAATTTGTTATTAACAATTGAGTGATGCCTCCTTCAAATGGAGTGGTAAAAATGAAAGCTCGTACAACAAAAATTGAGTCACAAACTGACTCTGCTAGGGATCAAATCCAAAGTCTCTAGTTTTATAGACCAACAACGCCTTATCCATTGGATTGGGCCACGGAGTCATCTATACATATTAGGGATCAAATCCAAAGTCTGTAGTTTCATAGACCAACAACGCCTTATCCATTGGATTGGGCCACGGAGTCATCTATACATATTAGGGATCAAATCCAAAGTCTCTAGTTTCATAGACCAACAATGCCTTATCCATTGGATTGGGCCACGGAGTCATCTATACATATATATTTTAACCATATTTGGTAGCTTTTAATGTGTGTGCCTAGTCTGAGTCACATACCAACTCCACTGGAGATCGAACCTAAAATCTCTGGTTTCGTAGACCAATGTCTTATCCATTGGGCCATGGAGTCATCAATATATATATTTATATTTTTTTTTTCTCCAACAATTTTTAAATTTATTTTTAACCATTTGAAATATAATTTTTCAAAATATGTTTTCAAATTGAAGAGTAAATCTGAATTAAACAATTTAAAAATAAATAGAAAGATGTTTTATGAACTAATATTTAAAAATTTTAAATTAACAACCCTATTTATAGCTTCTTAATGTGTGACTATTAAAATACCTAAAAGACCTTTTAACACCTAAAAGACCTAAACTTAACACCTAAAAGTTTATAATTTAAAATACATGAAAATATGCTAAAAGACATTTCAATAAAATCATTTTCGGAATACTTCTTTCAGTAAAATCGTTAATGGCTTGCTACCTGATATATACAACGTGTAATCTTTACCACAAAAATAATTTTCAGCAATCACCTCGTATGATCGTTAGTGGCTGGTTATCCGATACACGTAGCATATAACCCCTACCATACGCACTCCATTAAATAATCAAAATATGCACACATGCAACCGCAAAACATATATTTTTCATGTCTAATATCCATGACAACAAACGTTCATATAATAGTACACACATCCAATTGTATTTCAGAAAAATAAAATGTCTTAATTTTAATATAGGAAGGTCTCTTATTTGGAGCCTTTGCTAAAACAATCTCAATGTACGGGTCTTATTCCCACTTTCCTAAAAGTGTTATGCTTAGTTGGTTGGCACGTCCTACCTCTAACTTTGATATTTAGGTTACTATATTTACATATATAGGGGATTGTTAGCGGTATTTTGAATCCAAATCAAGATTGGAATAAAATAACAAACACTGTGACTCCCCTAATTTTCTTTAACTTAATTAGTAACGTTAACCATGTATGCTTAAGACTGGAGTGCAGAAATTTATAATAAATATCTTTTAAATAAGGACATGATACGATTGATTGTTCTATGTGCCTCTCTTATTACTTTGAACTTATATAAATAGTTCCAAACATGAAATTCAACTAACATCGTTTTAAACATAAATAAAACTTGAGAAAAACACCTGACAACTACAAATTCAGTGCAACCTATCATCTAGTAATTTAAAACTCAAAACATTCAACTGTCTTATTGTGCCTATTTTGACTTCTTGGCCTTCCCAGTATTTACCGTCATCCGTGCATAAGGACTTTACCTTTACCTAAAAAATTAATGTAGCACGTAGGTTGAGTATTTTATGAAATACTCAGTATGTCACTCCACTGTTGGGGTTAGATATGCAATCACATGCAAAATATGAGTGAGACCTATCTTTTATAAACATTACGTAACCTTAGTCTGTTTTCATACCCTAGCACGGTTGGATGTATGGTACTTCTCCACATACGGCCCACATACGTGCACATGGCTCACCAAGCGAGCTCGTATACGTACTCCCTAGGCCTAACTTTGTCGGACACAACGCATTACACGTGTAGCACCCGAGTATAAACAAATAAATAAATTAAAAAAAATCGTTAAGGTAAACCTAGGGGCAATTTGCCCCTACTCTTACTTGAGGGGTCTTGTTAGTTGGGTCATAATCAGAAAAAGAGAAAGAAGAGAAGGGAGAGAAAGAGGAGAAAGAAGAGAGAAAGAAGATTAGGGTTTTGAGGTTGGAAGAGAAGATCTGAACAAGAACGGATGCCGAAGATCTGAGAATCCTCGACCTAGACCTTCAGTAGTCTGAGGAAAGGTGCTTTCACGAGTCGCATCTTCCTATTTCATCAAAAACGTCCAAGAACTCAAGGTTAGTCCGCGAATATCTAGATCGAGATGTTTATCGAGAATTTCGTGTGCTAGTGGCATTTTTGAGTGATTCTCGGACTTTTAACCTCAGGAGTGTGACCTTCTCAAGTTTTGGAGTGAAAGCTGCCAAGATCGGCGATCGAATCGGGGTTTTTCAGAAAATGCGATTTCCGGTAAGAACTCGTGTTTCTCTCCAAATTCGAACTCGAATAATAAGACCTGGGATTACCAGAAAAATATATTGAGGATATAGAATATGAGATCTACAAGGTTCGTGAAGAAAATTTGTTGAATCGAATTACGGATTGAAAGATAAAAAAATCGGAAGAAAATAGATTGAAAATGCGAAAGAGGCTAACATCTGCAAAATTGAAACACGCAGGAGAGAGGAAGAAACGCCGACACGCGTCGGCCAACGTACGGAGGAGCGTGGCAGAACCGGTGATTGACACATGGCGGTCACTGACTGGTGAGGCGCATCCTCACTCGCCAGAGGACACGCGTCGGGCACGCGGATCCGGGCCGACCCAAATCTGAACCGCATGCGACTCGGGACCGACGAATCGCTCCACCCGTGAACTGCCTCGACCCAGCGCCTCTGACTCGCGACTGCACGGGAATCCGTGCATGGACACGCGCACGTAGAAACTGCACGGAGAAATCCCCTAGAGCGCGTGTGGCGCTTGTAGGCGCGTGAGTCACTATTTTTTCTCCCGTTCGGCCTCTGTTTGCTTGTTTTTCGTCCCGATTTCGATACTGACCCTATTATTATGTAAATTAGGACCTGTCAAGAAAATTCTAGAATTTTTTAGTATCTTTTTCATCAAGAAAACTCGAGCTCGGAAAGGCACACGTCAACCAAGTAAGTAGCCATTTGGATTCCCACGAGCAGTACTTGTAGGGACCGCTTGGAATAAGCATGCATACTATCGTACCCATAAGCTTAGCTAGCCGAACCTAGCATATTAGTATGGAATGCATGGAAATGAAATAAATAAAGAAATCTATGGCTTTTAGATACGAGCGATTATGTAATCTGTGTAGATTGAGATCCTAATAATGTATGTATGCATGAGGAGGATGGAAAACTTGTGAAATCTGCGCTCCGGGTGAAGATGGACGTTATCTTCCCGTTGAGCATGTTTGTTAATATTGCATGAACTGTTGCATGTTATCTCCTATGCATGAAATGATTGCTTGTGTTATCTTTCTTGTTGAATAGGAAGAAATTATGAGCTTAGATTAGGGTGCTTGTGACTGAGTAGGCTAGACGAGTCCCTAGATTGGGAGACCTCTAGAATACCGTGCACTTAGACCCGCAAAATGAGTACCAGCGGATTCAAAACCTAGAATTCCAAATCCGATAGGTTTGTGAGACCTTGCACGAGAATCCTAGAGATGCATGAATCCAAGTCTAAGCCACCAAGTTCCACCCTAGAAAGAATAGTAGGACACCACGGTAACTGTTGGTAGCCGCTAGAGTTGAGCAGTGTGGATAGTGTCATCAGAACCTCCACTTCCCTCTCTGCACCGATACCATACCATCGAGACAGAGCTCCAGTACGAAGATCGTTGAGCCTGGCAGATCCGGACAGGGAAGTGTGACAGGTGCCCAGACCTAGTGGTGATAGCTAAGGGGTCTTCTGAATAGGACTCCTAGACCGTAGAAACCCGTCCCTGAGCGGGGGACGTGGAATCACTAGGATGACTTAGTAGCTGACTGGCACACAGGGGGTCGCACCCCAAATTTAGGGGATGTATGGTCCCGTGTGAGGGTTGTCAGCTAACCTCCATGGATGATGTTCAGAGAGAGTTATGTATTCAGATCCAGCCATACGATCCCCTCAGATTTACTTATGAGGTCGCGCCTCACCTCAGGACACTAAACATTCCACTACTTGAGTTGGGCAGACCTCTTAGGATACAGAAAAGAGAGTTGCAGCTTAGATTGCTCTCCTTAGAAACCCGAGAAAGACCGTGGATACCTACCAAGATAAGGATATGAAAAGAGCCTACAAGTAGGCTGCTTACTGAGTATTCTTATACTCATTTCTTTCTACTCTTTTTTTTCAGGTGAGTGATGCCATGGTTCGAGGTGGGAAGGCGTGCTGTATCTTAATGCCACAGAGGAGTGTCTCGGGGCGTCTAGGAGTCTATGCATATTCCTGTTTAGATTTGTCATACATTGTTTTGTAAACCATTTACATACTTTTCATGAAACTCATATGCTACCTTGTTTTGATTTTAAACTTTCTACGTAATTGCTAAAGTTTTTTTCTTGTAATTTCTCCTTGTCCATCTAGTTTTTACATGGTTGCATTGCATAGTCTGTTGGTCCAGCCCTTAATTTCGAGATTCAAATTTTTTGCTGTGACAACACGTCTCTGGACGCCACATAAAAGAAAAGGCCCGCATGATATCATGAAGAACATAAATATCGGATTCCTTTCACTCCCGGGGAAACCACTTTTGAACATGAAGGAATCAAACTTCTTGTATCACTGTCTCAGTGCTTGTTTCAATCCATATAGACTCTTATTGAGCTTACAGACCATGTGTTCCTTGCTTGGAACTGCAAACCCTTGAAGTTACTACATATAAATCTCCTTATCTAGACTTTCATGTTCAAATGTTATTTTTACATCCATTTGCTCAATGTGTAAATTCTTCGATGCAATCGTACTTAGCAAAATTTGGATAATAATTAACTTCAAAACAGAAGAAAAGATTTCATTATAATCCATGTTTTTCTTTTGTGAATATCGTTTAACTACTAATCGAACCTTAAACAACCTTTTGCCATCTAGTTAAGCCTTGATTTTTAATACACACTTGAGCTCTCTTTTCTATATGTAACTCAATCAACACTCATGTATTATTCTTTTCAAGTGAGTTTATCTCATCCTTCATGACTTGCTCCCACCTTGTTAAATTCTTCACTTGTAGAATCTCGTCAAATGACTTTAGTTCTCGTTGATCAGTCAACAACTGATAGTGTAGTGAAAATGAATATCTATCTGGTTCTCTGATAGTTCTAGATAATCTTCTCAGTACTTACACAGGTGTCATTTGCTCCACCTCTAGTTCTTCAACAACAGTTTAAGAAGTTTTTATAGTTTCGACTATAACATCACCGGGTGATTTTTTCTGCAACTTAAACTCAAATCAAACTTGCTTTGTAGTCTCATGACATTTTTTTTCTTTCTCCTTGTAGAAAATATTTTCATCAAAAGTTATGTTACAAATATCTCAAGATTATTCTAGTCTTTGTCAACTCAAAATATGTACCTAAACATGTCAGAATAATTGTTTACATCGAGCTTGTCTCTTTTCTCTAAATCAACGAGAACATATGCAATGCAACCAAAACTTCTCAAGTGAGAGTACTTGAGTTCTTTTTTTGTCCATACGTCTTATGGCAACTTGAACTCCAAGGGTACTGATGACCCTCTATTGATCCAATAGTTTGTTGTATTCACAACATCAGTCAGAATGTCCTCGTAGTTCAGAATGAATCCTCATGCTCTTGAAGGCCTTTTACGAAAGACAAAAGCAAAGCCGTGCGATCTTATGCTCAAGGTGGACTATATCATACAATATTATACCATTGTTGAGGTTCGTGGTTTCTAACATTGTATCAGAGTCATGCTCTTAACTTAGCATGCCAATAGAATCTTTAAGTATCGAACAAAAAAGTTGTGAGCTTCGAAGGTGTAATCAAAGGTGATTCAAGTGTCGAAAAAATAGTGTACTTTGTCCGAAGGCTCGAGAGAAGGAGTTGAACCTCAATTAAGGTGAGGTTGTTTGAGAGATAAAGAAGGAGGCCTCAAGTGTTGCTTTAGGGTGTACTTTGTTCGAGGGGAGGATTGTTGAGAATTATTAAGAGGAGTGGTCCAATATTTGCTAGTTAAGAGGAAGATCATGAGTTCATAAGTAAGGAACACTATCTCCATTGATGTGAGGCCTTTTGGGGAAGTACCATGAGAGATTATGGTCAAGCATATCATACCATCGTGGAGCTTCTTGATTTCTGACAAAAGAGTGTCGCCCTGCATGCTATAGGATCTTATGCATGCTATAGGATCTTATGTTTGAAACTCAAGTTTGTAAAAGCATCCAAGGTTGCGTGCGTCACCTATCGACTCTGCTGGGGATCAACCCCAGAATCTCTGGTTTCGTAGACCAGCGCCTTATCCATTGGGCCACGGAGTCATCAATACATATATACTTTTTTACGCTAGCTCGAGTTTACAACAAGATTGTGGTTCCCACCTTGCTTCTTACATTCTTTTATTGGATGTACCGTTTAAATAAACGAATGCTCAACCAACCATCCCTCTTTAGCTTTTGTGATAATCTTCGATCATTGCATTGTCACGATCCAACTTTTAAGATTTTGAATCTCAGACCATGACTAAGAGAAAAGACAAAAGTAAATAAAAATAAAAATGAAAGTATAAATACAGTAAAAAAAATTGGGCAATTTAAAGGCATACAACACCATAGTACAAAATCCAAAAAACATCATAACAAAACAGGTGTTGCGAAACAGGAATGGGAGCCCGATACAACATAATGACAATAACAAACCAAAAAAATAAAAAGAACTTACACCCAAGTGGACACTTCTTTATGACTGTACAACTCTCTAGCACCTCCTCACCTCAACCAATACTTCAAAAAAAAAAAAAAGGTGAGTATAAATATACTCGGTAAGTTATCTACTTGCATGGTCTTATCTCATCCATAACCTAGTAAGTTACGTTAAGTTTTACTTTGGGCTCTAAGAAGTACAGGCCTAGGTTAGGAGTTTTCCCTTATTCCACATGTATTCTACTTATGTAATCTCTCGTCTCCTCTTATGATTGGTTTATACTACCCATAAAAGTGGTTTCTCATATAATTGACTTACATAGTCCCTCGAGGCAGGTTATATTCTACCCACAATAGTGGTTTCTCATGCTATCTACTCATGTAGTCACTCGACCTCTCTCAAGGAGGATTATATCCTACAAATAATAATAGCTTCGTGTCTTGCCTAATTATGTAGTCTCTTGTCCCTTCTCACTCTACACATAGTAGTTACTTATGTCATCTACTATTATAGTTCCTTGTCATCTCTCAAAGTTGTTTAATCAACACACAGTAGTGACTCTCCAAACCAACTATTTATGTAATCCCTCATCCCCTATAAAGATAGGTTTTCACACACAATTATGATTCCTTAAACGGACATGTTAACACTGCTAGTAGTCTCATTTGTTCTCATACTTTTCCTTGAGTGCCACGGAGATCTACTAGGTTCTTAGGTATTATAAGAGGTTCTGATCTCATCTTACATTTTCAAGTCACTCGAGGTTGGCTCCATGGTGCTAAACTAGTCTTCAAGGTACACTCAGGTCTATACCTCTAATCGCTGCTCACAATCCTAAGGTGTTTGGTCTACTAAAAACCTTCCGTTGAACCACGGTAGCTATGTTGCCCTAATCTTAACTATATTCATTTATGCATACTTTGTTAAGATTCCTATAGGAATCATCTAATGCACAGAAAACATACTCTATTCATTCATACATGTTTATTAGGGAGATATTCATATCAATCACCTAATGCACAGAAATCATAACCTATATATTCAAGCAAGCTCAACCGGGAGATAACATCCATCAATCACTTGAAGCATAGATCACAATATCTCATCCTCCATTCAAATACAACAAAAATCATTAAAAATAGACATGCAACACAATATCTCTCCTTAGGGTTTTTATTTTTTAATTTTTATATCACACTTATCGTTCTCATCCAAAGTTACTCAATTTAAGTCCAAATCATGGATATTTCAACCATGTAAGGCAAGTTATGTTTGCATGCTATCTCGTCTTGGCGATCCCTACAAGTATTACTCTCACCGGCATGGCCACACGCATGTAGCCACGTGTCTAAGGAGGGAAGTATGCATGCTTTCAGTTTTTCATGTGGTGCAAGTTAGCGGGCTATTTTGAGGGCATAAGTTTGCATTCTAAGGCACGCAAAATTTGATTAGTTTTTTTCTATGCTAACACGTGGCACACGCAAAGTCGGGTCAGATGCGAGCAAACAGATTGGTTCGGGTCAACCGATTCAAGTTGGCCACTGGCATCACGCTGCATGCCGCACTTTGGACTAGACACGCTTCCTCTCTTCATGGCTAACACATGTCTCGCTCTATGAATGTCGCGTTCCTCCACTCTGTGGCTGACACGTGTCAACCTGCAATTTGTCTTCTCCGATTAGATTTCTAGATTATTGCAATTTCTATATTCCTATTTTCTTCCAATTTTTGTATAATTTCCTAGGCAAATAGAGTTAACAATATTCTTTAACGAGAGTTATAAAGTTATAATTCTACTTTTTAAATATATTTTTATCATAATTAATGGTTAACTACATGAAGATATAGACTAGTTTAAATTGAGTCTAGAACACATATTTTACCATTTCATAACAAATGTTGAAACTCTTACCTTCGGACCGATTCAACTTCGACTTCCTTCATAAAAATGGTGTGTAAAACTTTAAAAGAATGCGAAATCTTAACTCTTGTTCTTTCTTGATTCATGATAGATTTTGATGATTATCTATACATCATCTCTTTGAACAAGTTTTTTAAAAAGAGGTTTGATCGGAATCAAGCTCAGGGTGGTTGAAATTAGAGTGACGATAGTTTTTCCTTTTATTCTCTTTAGGGTTTCTTGCTTTTTTTTTTTTTTTTTTTTTTTTTGTCTTTCTTCCTCCCTTATGATATGATTAAGGTTCTTTCAAAGTAATAAGTAGGAAAAGTGGATCAAAATTACCAATTTGTCCCTTGAGTTATTTTGATCAATTTTCTTTTATATTTTCCTTTAGTTTTTGGAATTTTTCTAAGAATTTTTTCTTTCACACATCTTTAAATTCTTCAAATTCATGGAATAAGGCTCTCAATAAAATTCTAAGAATAATTAAAGAAAAAATGGAGTATAAAACACTTGGTTGAGACTTGGGTGTTACATGCATAACACCTTGCAAAATAAAATACATCCATGCACCAAATATTCCATTTTCTCTACTATTAAATATTTAACTCATAAATAGAGGTCTATTAACAAAATGTTCACAATGATTCGTTCAATCTATATGAAATACAAAAAAAATTGTGCCGTAAACATGCGAATCTTTCTACTTATTTTAGCATTACCATCAATCGTTCTAGCAGCTAATTTTCACTCTCTTTCGTTGAAACTTGGGTGTTATATGTATATCAACATGTTAAATTGCTCAGTCACTGGAAAACGCGTGAGCGCGGGAATCTCACGCCCACAACCCATATTCTCTCTCCGATGCTAAGGGTATGCCAAATGACATCACACTCAGTTGGTCCTCACAACACACTACAAAAGAGGAACCACAAGTAACAGAGAGAGATCGAACAGTTGTCGTAATTTTTCGACGAACGCAAACTGAACACCACCACTTGTTTTAAGATAACCAACAAACCAGGACTAATCTCCAAAATGATTACTTGTCATAAGCTGACCTGCAAAAAAAGGAAAGGTGAAATATAGATAGAAAAGAACGAAATACGAACAGTTTACCCCGACGTTTATGTCCGTCGGGGAGACGAAATCTCCCTTCCTTCAAGCCTATAAAGGTAGTGCAATGCCATGGAACACTATGATGCACACGAGTGGTTACCACCGGAATATGGTGTCATAACTTTGCCTGGAACACGTTGATGCACACTAGTGATTACCACCAATATGTGTCATAACTTTGACGGCCAAGAGGATGAGCAAGTTTCATTTTTTTATTTGCAAATTGACTTCAAAACATGTTACATAGAAATTAAACTAATTATTGTTTGGTTCTAGCGGGGCTTGAACCCACGACCTTCGACTCATAAGACCAACGCTTTAACCAACTGAGCTACATAACCTTGAATGTTTTACTTAAATTAATATTTGAATGAAAATAATATAATTATAATAGCGCCATTTTGGTAGCTCTTAATGTGGGAGCCTAGTTTGAGTCACACATACATATTGACTCAGCTAGGGATCGAACCCAGAATCTTTGATTTCATAGACCAATATATATTCAAATTGAATGGTAAATCTTAATTAAATGTTTGAAAATAAATGGACAAATTTTTAGTCACATAACGACTCCGCTGGAGATCGAACCCAGAGTCTCTAGTTTTGTAGACCATCACCTTATCCATTGGGCCACGGAGTCATCAATACATATATATTTTTTTATTTATTCTCCAACAATTTTTAATTTTATTTAACCATTTGGAATATAATTTTTTAAAATATATATTGAAATTGAATCGTTAATCTTAATTAAAGATTTGAAAATAAATAGAAAGATGTTTTATAAACTAATATTTCAAAATTTTAAATTAACAACCCTAACACAACGTGGAAATTAATATTCGAGCAAATTAATGCTCTAACCAATTGATAATCAATATTTGAATGAAAATAATATAATTATAAATGTATAAATAATTGAATTGAATTTTAAAATTTAGTCTAGAATCGGGTGTCAGGGGAGGTATGCATAATGCCCAATTTTAAAAATGGTAATTTTTTTAAGAAAATGAAGAGAAAATTCTATATAAAAAAATAAAAAAATATTATTATTTTTTTTAAATTAAAAAACGAGCAATGGATAAACCTTCAACTACATCGAAAAATTTGTTGTTTACAATTGAGTGACGTCTCCTTCAATTTTAAGAGATATCTTTAATCGTGGAGAGAAATTGAAGATGAGAATTCCATCATAAATACACATAAACAATAAATAATTTTCAGCGAAAATTCATGTCAAGAGTTTAAAGACTAGAGTCCTTAAAGAAAAATGGTTAGACGGTGTTGGTAGGACGGCACAACCTCAATTTTCAAGCATTAACACATTTCGTCGAGAGGTTTGCTGAATTTTTTGCCATCTCTATCTTGTCCAAACACATATCACCCTCTTCCACTAACCTGCGAGTGAAATGGTATCATATTCCGATATGTTTTATCTTTGAATGATAAACGGAAATTTTCACCCATTGTATAACACTCTAACTATTTGTATAAATAATCTTTTCATGTCGCTTCTTGTCTAATTAGTCTGTCATACATAGCATCTCTTTTCAAAATTTAGTTATTACCACGTGCTCAGCCTCAGTATATGAAAGAGCAACACAACTTTGAAGATTAGGCATCCAACTCATTGTTGTTCAAGTGTCTATATCTCCACTAAGATCCGCATTCACAAACCTTTGTAGAACTACTTTCTCATTGCCATAACAAAGTGAAGTATCAGATGTACCTCTCATGTAACGACCCTAGATTTCTACTTAACCTAAAGTATCTACTGTATACATATCATAAACATTTTATGCGAAAATACTTCATTCAAAACTTTATCATAAAGACATAGTAATGGACTTACATGTTTTCTAGAAGGCATTTAAATAAAATAACAAGAATTGAAATAAAATAAAGTAGAAATGTCCTATACTAACTTATATACTACAAATTTAAATGCATACTAACCTATAGTCTATGAAATTGAAAAGCAAACTACTCTATGCATGTGTCATGGTCTCAAGAGTTGCGATGCCGCAGTCAACCGTACATGGGAGTCTTGTCTTTACTTAGAAAATAAGAGTAGCACATGACTTGAGTATTTTAAGAAATACTCAGTAAGTGACCAGCTATTGGAATTATATGCAAGCACGTACAATCATGAATGGGACCTTATCATATTAGTCTATATTCCTTAGGCAGTTATACTAAACGGGTAATTGGATGTGTATTTACTATTCTACACATAATCCATACGTGCGAGTATAGACTCACCAGTCGATTCGCACACCACATTGGCCCATTTCTTGGCCAGGCGAGCATTCTCTAGAGCTATTGATGCCGGACACTTGTTACGAATAGCGACCGTCGCAAAATTATAATAAATATAATGATTATTTTTCTGTCTCGTAAAGTACGTGTCCGTACAATCATAAAAGAAGAAGGGGTATCCCCCGATGCATGAATACACAATGATGCATGAGGTCGTCCCAACCTTTTTCATGCATCTATCAGGGTTGTGCATTATGCTAATACGTCATATTGCATGTCAATCATATCATATATCTCATAATTCAACATATGTCATTTCATAAATGTATCATGTCTTTTAACGTATCATATCATATTATGAACACATCATATCATATGTCATATCACAATAAGCATCTTATCGTCAATTATAATACATTATAACATATGTCATTATATCCACATATCATATCACGAACATGTCGTCAAGCATATCATATCTTAACATATCATTTCATCACATATATCATCTAATTCACATATCAGATCGTATACATATCATTTCATAATGTTTCACATATAACGAGCATATGATGCGTGTGAAGTCACAGACACGTATTTGTTGAAGGGACACTAGTAGATACATTTCCAATCATTCAGATCACTCCTCTCAATCTCACTTCAATTTTTGTTGTCACCAACAACTGGTATCAGAGCGATCTTGCAGCAGCAAGAATGGCAACAGAAAAACAAGTTGAGAGCTACGTTCAGCCTGCCATCCCGAGGTTCGATGGTCACTATGATCATTGGGCGATGTTGGTGGAAAATTTTTTCACATCAAAGGAGTTTTTTGATATGGTGGAGACGGGTTATGAAGAGCCAAATGAAGGCGAGGTACTCTCAGCTGGTCAACAGCAACTGTTGGTAGCAACGAAGTTGAAGGACCTGAAGGTCAAGAATTATTTATTTCAGTCCATTGATAGGACTATCTTGGAAACAATGCTTCAGAAGAAGACATCCAAGGAAATTTGGGATTCTATGAGGAGGAAGTATCAAGGCTCAACGAGAGTAAAGCGTGCTCAACTTCAAGCAGTTAGAAGAGACTTTGAAATTCTCCAAATGCAAAAGGGAGAAACGGTGAATGATTATATTGGCAAGGTTATGAGTCTTGCAAGTAAAATGAGGATGCATGGTGATTCAATCACGGATGTTGCGGTCGTAGAAAAGATTTTGCGATCACTAACTCCAAAGTTCAATTACATTGTATGTTCTATCGAAGAAGCAAACAATGTCGAAGAGATGCAAATAGATGAACTCCAAAGCTCCCTGTTAGTACATGAACAAAGACTCAATCGTACAAGTGCAATAGAGGAGATGATAGCCTCAAAGATATCCACACCAGGTGAAACTTCAAGCCCTAGAGGTAGAGGGCAAAGAAGAGGCAGAGGTCGTGGGAGAGGCAGTCGAGAAAGAAGTGGAGATGTTGGCAGGTCAGCAGATCTAGTCAGAAACGATTATGACAACAAAGGCAAGAGACACTTTGACAAGTCTAAGGTGGAATGCTACAGATGTGGACGCCTTGGACATTACAAAAATGAATGCTATACCAGGCTCTAAAAGGAGAAAAGAGATCAATCCAATTTTATGGAGAGAAGAGAAGAAGAAAGATTGTTAATGTCATTCCATGCTATGAAGGTTGCAGATCAAGGTGTATGGGTCGTAGACTCTGGATGCAGCAACCATATGACAGGTTGTAAGGAATTCTTCTCAACTCTGGATGAAAATTTTCATACTACGGTTTCTCTTGGGAACAATTCAACTATCCAAGTGATGGGGAAAGGAACCGTAGATATCAAGACTAGAAATGGCTTTGTAGAGTCTATTTCTAATGTATTCTACATTCCTGATCTGAAGGCCAACTTACTTAGTATCGGTCAATTACAAGAAAAAGGGTATGTGATCACATTCCAAAATGATCAATGTGAGATTTATGACTCCAAAAGAGGATCGATTGCTAAGATGAAGATGACCACCAACTGTCTATATCCGTTGACGTTAAATATCGTTTCCAAAAGTTTGATGGTCAAGAAAGAAGATACCACCTGGCTTTGGCATTTTAGGTATGGTCATCTACACTTCAAAGGATTAAAGACGTTGTCTTCAAAGAAGATGGTAACTGGGTTGCCAGATATTACTCCTCCAACAGAAATTTGCGAGAGCTGTGTAGTAGCAAAACAGGAAAGAAATTCTTTTCCATCCAGAAAATCAAGAAGAGCTCAAGCAATTTTGGAGTTTATTCATTTAGACATATGTGGTACCATCTCTCTAGCATCAAATGGTAACAAGAAATATTTCATGACCCTCATCGATGATTTTAGTCGAAAAATATGGACTTATTTCTTGCACGCCAAATCAGAAGCCTTTGATTGCTTCAAAAAATTTCTTGCTACTATGAAGACGGAAACTGGAAGAAGAGTCAAGGCTTTAAGAACTGACAGAGGTGGAGAGTTCTGCTCGAACGAGTTTATTAAATTTTGTGAAGAGAAGGGAATAAGGAGGCAGTTAACAACAGCATATACACCACAACAAAATGGTGTGGCCGAAAGGAAAAACAGGACCATTCTCAACATGGTTCGAAGTTTACTAAATAAAGGAGAAGTCCCAAAGGAATTCCGGCTAGAAGCTGTCGTGTGGTCCGTTCACATTCTCAACCAGAGCCCTACTTTCTCTGTTAGAGATATGACTTCACAAGAAGCATGGAGCGGAAGAAAACCTACAGTAGACCACTTTAGAATCTTTGGGTGCATAGCATATGCACACATTTCTGATGAGAAAATGAAGAAACTTGAGGACAAGAGTTTGAAGTGTGTGTTCCTTGGAGTAAGCGAGACTTCCAAGGCGTACAAGCTCTATGATCCTTTGACAAAGAAGGTGGTGGTAAGTCGTGATGTAATCTTTGACGAAAAGAAGACTTGGACATGGGAAGAAAAGATTACTGTAAATCAGCAGATTCCTGTAGATCTTGAAGAAGAACAAACTGAAGCCCCTATTCAGCCTCACTATGAGCATGGAGAGAGCTCATCACAAGGTCAACGAGAAGAACCAGTAGAAGAAGATCATGATCATATTCAAAGAAATCCAAGAACAAGAAAGAGACCAAATTGGATGGTTAATTATGAGATGGACTATGAATCAAGTGATAGTACTTATTTTTCATTCTTTATGGATAGTGATCCAATTGTCTATAAAGAAGCGGTAAAAGAGAAGAAATGGAAGGAAGCTATGGACAGTGAAATCAAATCCATAGAGAAGAACAAGACTTGGGAGCTCACTGATCCTTCTAGAGGGCAGAAAACAATCGGAGTAAAATGGGTTTTGAAAACCAAGTTGAATGAAAACGGTGAGGTGGATAACTACAAGGCGCGACTCGTTGCAAAAGAATACAAGCAGAAGTATGGAGTTGATTATAAGGAGGTAATTGCACCAGTGGCACGTCAAGATGCTATCGGGCTTATAATTTCTATTGCAGCACAGAAATCTTGGCCTATTTATCAACTTGATGTGAAATCGGTCTTCCTACATGGAGAGCTTCAAGAAGAGGTATATGTGGAGCAACCAGAAGGTTTTGTTCAAAAAGGTAAAGAGGAAAAAGTATACAAGTTGAAGAAAGCTTTGTGCGGTTTGAAGCAAGCTCCGAGGGCATGGTACAGTCGCATTGATTCTCATTTTGAAAAGATGGGATTCACTAAATGCCCGTATGAACACACGTTGTATGTGAAAACTGAAAAGGGAGGTAACATTCTCATTATTTGCTTATATGTTGATGATTTAATATTTACTGGCAATAATGAAGAAATGTTTAAATTTTTTAAGAAGAGCATGATGAAGGAGTTTGAAATGACAGATCTTGGTTTGATGAGATATTTTCTTGGAGTAGAAGTTACTCAAACTCTCGCAGGTAACTTTATCTGTCAGAAGAAATATGCTCAAGAATTACTTGAAAGATTTAAATTGGGTGAGTGCACATTTGGAACTCCATCAGAATTGGGTTTGAAGTTGCACAAGGATATTGAAGGGGAGAGGTTGATAATAGATACTTCAAACAAATCGTGGGAAGTTTGATGTACTTAACTTCAAGAAGACTAGACATCATGTATGCGGTTAGTATGATAAGTCGTTACATGGAGCATCCAACGGAAAAACATCTCAATGCAGCAAGAAGGATACTTCGTTATGTGAGAGGAACCTTTGATTTGGGGGTATTCTATAAGAAAGGAGATGATCTGAAGATGGTTGGCTATACAGATAGCGACTATGCAGGTGATATAGATGATCGTAAAAGTACTTCAGGAAGTATTCTCATGATGAGTTCAGGAGCTATTTGCTGGTCTTCAAAGAAGCAACCTATTGTAACACTCTCAACTATAGAAGCAGAATTTGTGGCAGCAGCAGCATGCTTGTGCCATGCAATTTGGTTAAGAAAAATGCTTGAAATTCCTAATCAGAAGCAACCAGGTACGACGGTTATATTATTGTGATAATATGTAAACTATTAAGTTATCTAAAAATCCTGTGTTGCATGGAAGGAGTAAGCACATCGATGTTCGATTTCATTTCTTGCGTGATTTGTGTAAAGAAGGCATTATTGAACTCAACTTTTCCCGAAGTGATGAACAAATCGCAGACCTATTCACAAAACTCTTGAAACAACCATTGTTCGAGAAGCTTAGAAGAAAGATGGAGATGTGCAGAATCCAAGATGTATATCAAGAAGATGAAGTGAAGTCCTAAACTGATTTTAAACTGATTTTGCAGAATTCAGTTTAAGGGAGGGTGTTGAAGGGACACTAGTAGATACATTTCTAAAGATAGAAAAAGTAGTAATTTGTTTAACAAATTGAGTTACTAAGGAGAAGGAGGAGGTGAAAGAAATTTCATCCACAGAAATCCCAACCAACTCCGGGAAGCAATAAAATCTCGTCCTATAAAATGACCTCCCTTTCCAATCATTCAGATCACTCCTCCTCTCAATCTCACTTCAATATTTGTTGTCACCAACAGTATCATCATACAACATACTATTATAACCAAATTGATAGTAAGGTCACTTACTTGGTTAACCTTAGCCGGTGTTTCCCGAAATTCAAGTACGTTTGCCTTCTGTCCCTCGAAGGTTCTCCAAGTATCGCCAGAAGTTGTTTCCTTTTAGAATGTCCATCTCGTTCCGTTAATAACTCAAATTAACTTGGTCTGAAGTTGCGGTGTTGGGCTGCTGGTTATTTAGGCTGGATTGTGATTTGGGTTGCTGAATTTCGCCGGGCCTTGAGGTGGTGTTTGTAGGTTTAGGCACCCGATCTGTATTCAAATCCGACCCAGAAGATCATCTTCTTCGCCCGATTTATGCGAAAATGACGATGGTTTTCTCTCTCCTCTGTAAACTGTAATCCGACATCCATTTTCTACCATTCTTCCATCTCAAGTCTCGTCGTCTCCTTCTCCTTCTCCTTCTCCTTCTTTCTCGCGACGTCCACTGTCTTCGTATGTATCTATATGTGTAGATCTATGGTATTTGAGTATATAAAGAAAATTCAAGCTCCAACGACTTAGGAAGGTATAAAGCATACCGTAAGTGGGTGTTTCTTACCGTGAGTGTGTCAGGGATCTCTGGGTGGTTACTATCCCACTCGTTTTTCGTTCGTGGTTGTAGGGAGTCGCTCGTTTTTCTCTCATCAGAAATGCTCGGACTTGATCTCTCTCTTCCTCGTTCTCTATCTGTATTTCGTTTCTTTTTCCTTGCAGGTGGATCTTTGGAGCAGGTTTGAAGCTTGGTGTGTTTTGGCGTACCGTGAGCGTCGGGGGAGGGCATGTACGAGAGTCCCAATGTTATTTCTCTAGGTTTACCATGTACTTGCTAACAACTCCCACTGCATGTGTTATATTTTCTAATAGTCCATGCCTACCGCTAGCAAATATTGTCCTCTTTGGGTTTTCCCTTTCAAGCTTCCCCTCAAGGTTTTTAATCTCTAGGTTTACCATGTACTTGCTAACAACACCCACTACATGTGTTATATTTTGTAACAGCCAAGTCCATCGCTAGCAGATATTGTCCTCTTTGAGTTTTTCCTTTCGGGCTTTCCCTCAAGGTTTTTAAAACGCGTTTGCTAGGGAGAGATTTCTACACCCCTTATAAAGAATGATTCGTTTTCCTTTTCAACAAATGTGGGATCTTACAGTCCACCCCCTTATAAAGAGTGCAGACCATAACATACATCAAATTTCCAACTACAAAAACATATGGAATTGATGCTATGTACACATGTTCTTCAACTGTCTTGAGAGAGTGGCCTTTGACAATTTAACAAAATTTGCCAAAAGGGTAGTTTTGTGTTTAGTATCATTCCTTCTGAATTTGTATAACACATTTTCAATGTATTGCTCCTAGGATAGATTTAATGTGCTAGTAGATTTATATCGAGAAATCCTCCGAAGAATCTGCTTTGCTGCACCTAAATCTTTCATCTCAAATACTAAAGATATGTTTGCCTTCAAATGGTTTATCTCCCTCGTATTGGATCCTAACTAGTATATCATCTACATACAAGGGTAGAAATACATAAGAATCAGTGTATTTCTTGAAGTAACAACACTGATACTTTTCATTCTTGTGGAAACCACTTTTGCACATGAAGTAGTCAAACTTCTTGTACCACTGTCTCGGTGTTTGTTTCAGTCTATACAAGCTCTTATTGAGCTTACACACCATGCGTTCCTTGCTTGAAACTGCAAAGCCTTTCAGTTGCTACATACATTATTTTTACATCCGTTTGCTCAAGGTGTAAATTCTCCGATGCAACAATACTCAGCGAAATTCAGATAATAGTTAATTTCAAAATAGAAGAAAAGATTTCAGCATAATCAATGTCTTTCCTTTGTGAATATCCTTTAACTACTAATCAAACCTTGAACCTCCTTTGGTCATCTGGTTCAGCCTTAATTTTGAACACCCACTTGAGCTCTCTTTTATATATGTAACTCAGTCAACACCCATGTATTATTCTTTTCAAGTGAGCTTATCTCCTCATCCATGACTTTCTCTCACTTTGTCGAATTCTCCATTTGTAGGGTCTCATTAAAGAACACTGGTTCTAGTTCTGGTTCGTTAGTCAGCAATAGATAGTTTAGTGAATGTAACCATTAGTCAGCAATAGATAGTGTAGTGAATGTGTAATATCTAACGGTTCTAGATAATCTCCTCAGCACATACTCAGGTGTCATTTACTTCACCTCTAGTTCTTCAACAACAGTCTCAAGAGTGTTTCTTCTACAACATCACTGGGTGCATTTTTCTGCAACTCAAGCTTAAATCCCACTTGTTTCGAAGTCTCATTAACATTTTTTTCTTTGCCTTGGTACAAGACATTTTCATTAAAAGTCACGTCGCAATGTCTAAAGAATTTTCTATTTTTTCATCTGAAATGCTATATTTGAACATGTCATAACTATAGTTTACGAAGTAGCACTTCATAGCCTTAGCCTCAAACATGTCTCTCTTCTGTAAATCAATATGAACATATGCAATGCAACCAAATGTTCTCAATTGAGAGCCCTCATGAAATCCATCATCAACTAGATGAACTTTAGAGCCTCTAATCCTTGAGTTTTTATTGCTTCGTGTTCATAAATTTTGACTTAATTCCAAACGAGGGTACATGAAGATCTTTATGGTACTGATAATCTTCTATCTGTATCTTCCAAAAACTGATCCAATTTATTGATCTTTGATCTTCTTCTTTTTAACTTCCCATATTTATAGGTTTGGTGAATCTCTCCTAAATCTAAAACCATTTGTTAGGATCGCAAAACTCATTCTCGATCTTGACGAAGAACGTGAAGTACAAAACATAAAAGACTTAAGGAGAAATATAATTAGAGACATCACGATGAAAAATTCAGGAGGGTTAGAGTTTATTTGAAGATGAATTCAATGAGTTACCGATAAGATAATCCTTCTAAAAACAAACTTCATATATAAGAACAGACCAGATTTATTTTAGAAACTACATACATAAAATATATTTATAACGTAGATCGTATAAATTAAAAACAAAAAATGAAATAGTGATAAAGAGAAGTGAAGAAAATTCATAACTTGGAGGATGATAATTGAAAAGGGAGCCACATGGTTGAGTGAGGGAGAGAGAATAAAACATCGATACCGGGGGATGGTTTTTGTTCATGAATGAGAGGAAGATAAACCTGTTCCGTACAAGATAAAAAGGTAATGCATAAACTTCTTTTTCTTTTCTTTTTTTGTCAGAAAGATATGGCGTTGTGTGGTGTTCCCTACAAAATATAAAGTTTAAGGGTGGGAGAAATAGTTATTTTTTGTTTTTTTTTTCTTGATGATTTAAGCTTGTTTTTTTGTAGAGATAAATGTGGAGTTGATGTCTACCGCTAGTCCGTTCCACACCCTTATAAAAGAATGGGTTCCACACCCTTATAAAAGAATGGGTTCCACACCCTTATAAAAGAATGAGCTCCTCTCTTTGAGGTCCACCGCTAGCAGATATTGTCGACTAAGGAATAGACTTTTCCTTTCGAGCTTCTACTCAAGGTTTTTAAAACGCGTCTCTTAAAAAAAGGTTTCCACACCCTTATAAAGGGTCATTCGTTCTCCTCCTCAACCAATGTGGGATTCTCACAATCCACCCCCCCCCCCTTCACCTCCTCGCTGGCACATCATCCGGTGTCGGGCTCTGATACCATTTGTAACGGCCCAAGTCCACCTTTAACAGATATTGTCCTCTTTGGGATTTCCCTTTCGGGCTTTCTCTCAAGGTTTTTAAAACGCGTCTGCTAGGGAAAGGTTTCCACACCTTATAAAAGGTATTTCATTCTCCTCCCCAACCAATGTGGAATTCTCACATTGCTATAATTTATAAGTAGATTTTTGTAAGCTACATATTTAACGACCCATGTCCCGAATGAATTTAGATTAGGATTCAATATCGGATGGACCTGACATTCTCTTACGCTGTGGTCACATTACTATCCTCACAGACGAACATGCGTTCTTTCAAGATGTTTTGTTCTCACTAACATGTATGGTACGAAAATTTCCAACAAAGTATGTTTAACTTTAGATTTCCTATGATTGAGCCATAGAAAAGAAATGTGCATCTTATTGGTATAAATAGTAGCTTTCAATTTTTTGAGATCTTTCTTAGTCATCTTATCCTCGAAATTACTCTCATTCAGATGTGGCTCACTTCATTCATGTACCCCTCATTTAATTGGGTGTCACTGCATAAGGAGCCGATAGAACTGGATACATGGGCTTATAACTGAAACCCTAATAGGTCATTTGAAGCACACGGTTAAAGAACTGAGTTACGATCGATATTTTTTGACATTATCGTGAGAAATGTTCACATTTTATGATTTTGATACGTATGATTGGCAACAAGCGCTAAAAATTGGTTTTGTTCCCTACCAATTTTCGTCATATTTTAAAAAATTACTCTCATTCATATCTAACAAACTTCATTCATGTACCTCTTTTACTCAAGCGTCACAACATAAGGATCAAATTTATTTCCCTCCTTTACTCGGGTGTCATAGCATAAGGTTTGGAAACATAAAGTTCAAATTTGTTTCCAAATCCAATTTGGGCAACATTTCAAACATAAATAAAAATTAATTTTTATTTTAAATCTTCCATTGGGAGTACTCAACTTGTATTAACTTATTTTCATATGTTTTAATTCATGCTATATATTTTTTTTATATTCTATATACTAGATTTTATTACAATTATTAAAAGGAGAAAAGAAAAAAAAAATCTTATCAGACAATTTTCTCTTTGCACTTCTTTTTAAAGAAATTCTTTGTAATTTGTATCATTTTTTTCAATAAAAAATTGAATTCTTAAATAACTCGCTAATTGTTTATAAAAAATTATAAGTTTTTTTTTAAAGTATTTGTGAGATCCGACATTGGTGGGAGAGGGAACAAAACATTATCTCTTCCTAGAAGACAGTGTTTAGACTGACGACGATATGTAACGGGTTAAAACAAATAATATTTGTTATCGGTGGGCTTGGGTCATTCTGACAACGATATGTAATGGGCCAAAGCCTCTCCCTAACAGATGTGTTTTAAAAGTCGTGAGGCTGACGACGATACGTAACGGGCCAAAACAGATAATTTTTCTTAGCGGTGGCCTTGGGTCATGCTGACGACGATACGTAACGGGTCTAAATCTCTCCCTAACAAACTTGTTTTAAAAGCTATGAGGTGACGACGATACGTAACTGGTCAAAGCAGACAATATTTGTTAGCGGTAGGCTTGTGTCATGATGACGACGATACGTAACAGATAAAGCAGATAATATTTACTAGCGGTGAACATAGAAGAAATTATCTTAGAGGATCGTAAATGAAAAGGAATAAGATAACCAAATTGTTACAGCTATAAAGCGCTAGAATCATAAAGGAGAGAGAAATAGAAACCTGAAGGCCACATGTTTGAACGAGGAAGAGAGAATAAACATTGATACGAGGGAATGGTCTTGTTCATGAATGAGACGAGGATAATCTTGTTGCGTACAAGAATACAAGGTTCTACCTGCATAAACTTCTTGTTCTTGTCCTTTTAATGTCAGAAAGATATGACTGTTTTGTGGATGAGCGTAGATAGGGAAGCCGCCCACCTTTCATTAGCAACCACGAATCAAGAACAATGAACTTCCACAATGATAGTAGGTCACTTTTTCGTTCTTTAGAGTAATTATTTGTAGCGTTCCTATTCAAGATTCGAATTGAAAAGATGAAAAATTTAGTTGAACAGATGTAAAACACTCTGTGTTTATACAAATTCGTTAGTGTCAAATCTATTCTAGCATTGCTCTTTTAGATTACCTTAATTCATGGATTTAAAGAAGTCTCGTTAACTCGAGAGAAAATAGAATACACTGATATGGAGGATCAACACGTTATTCTTAATTTCCTATAATACACTTGATTTTGTAACGACCCACACCCACGGCTAACAGATACTGTTCTCTTTGGACTTTCCCAACTTTTAAAACGTGTCTACTAGGGAGAAGTTTATACACTCTTATAAAGAATGTTAAGTTCTCCTCTCCAACCGATGTGGAATCTCACAATCCACCTCCCTTCGGGGCCCAACATCTTCGATGACACTCATTCTCTTCTCCAATCGATGTGGGACCTCCCAATTCACCCCCCTTCGGGGCCCAGTGTCATTGCTGGTACACCGCCTCGTGTCCACCCCCCTTCGGGGCTCATCCTCCTCGCTGGCATATCGCCCCGTGTCTGGCTCTAATACAACTTGTAAAGGCCCAAGCCTACCATTAGCAGATATTGTCATCTTTGGACTTTCCCTTTTGAGCTTCCCCTCAAGGTTTTTAAAACGTGTCTGCTAGGGAAAGGTTTCCATACCCTTATAAATAATGTTAAGTTCTCCTCCCCAACCGATGTTCGATCTCACAAACATTGTCGAATACCTTTCTCCTAGTATTGCACTTGTGCTCCCCTTAAATCTTTTCACACGTCTCGACTCTTCAAACATCTAAAGCATGCTACTACATATTAATGGTTGGCTAAATCGACATAAGGAATTGAAATCAAAACTCTCGAGAAGAAGATTCAAAGAATACATTACGAAATGTTATGCTAACTCGAGGAAATAGTTATACAAAAAGTACCTCACTCCGACTTGAATGTAAGTTTAGCTCATTCTTGAATACAAAGATTATAGAACTAGAATTGAAGGCATGATGAAATAAATACAAGGTAGTCAAAACAAATTAAGGAGGTAGAAATCTTATTAGAGACATGGTTGGCACAATGATTCTTCTTCTTTTGCTTCCTTCAACTCGTTAATAGTGGTTTGTCACACCAATATGTCAAAACTTGGGATTACTTCGGGTCTTCAACCACTCGAAGTTCTACTATATCATAGATTACAATTGGACTCACACTTACACTACAAGTCCTTTAAGGAGCCCAACAAAAGCTACTTGTCCCACGACCCAATAACTTGTGTTACAACTATGAATATATACCCTTCAATTTCACTAAATAACAAAGAAATATTTCCCTCTAAAATGAATAAGAGAAATGTTTTGGAGCAATGGGATAATATTCGTTTTGCTTGTTATTTATGACGTCAGCCTCATGATTTTAAAACACGTTTGTTAGTAACAGATTTCCACATCCTTATAAGAAATGTTTCATTCTCCTTTTCAACCGAGGTGAGATTTCATAAATTCTCACCACTCAAATCTGCTTCTTTTATTTTGTCAAGGAAGTGATCTTAAGTTGATTTTAAAACTCTATACAGATCGCCTTTATAGAGACTTTTTTGAAACATTATCAATGACGGTACATATACAAACTATTAAATAATGAATATGCTTAATAAATGTACTATTATTAGGGTGATACATGAATAATCTAATACATGTATTTACCAAATGAATCTAATTTTAAGATGTATCCATAAATTTGTTCCATGTGTAGCCATATAATTAATAATAATTTAAGTTTATTTGAGTAAGTGATCTTTTTATATAAAAAATCACAGGAGCATTATGACAATGTCTCCTAACGTTTGACATCGTGACAATGTCTTGTAACATTTTGACGCTATGAAAATTAGCGTCGAGGGACTGTTTTGTGCATATTTTTTGTTGAATGGTTCGGGACGTAGCCTTAAGAAGATACTTCCAACATTTCAACACTATGAGAACGTATAGCACTTTGCAACAACGTTGTCATGCTCTCCGCAGCTTCTTGAAGCACAATTTTAGACCCACACTTCTCACACTCCTAGAATACAGAGTGGTGGGCTAGAAGTTTGCTTTTGTTGTGTCCAAGGTCGATAGGACTTTAGAGACAGGTTTCATATGTGAGTCTTGATATATTTGGATGCATGATAGCTTGACATCAAAGAGAAGTGTGTGGAAGATCATTGGAGTATAAGTTAAAACCATGTGAGCTCTAATTTGAGGAAGAAGCTATAATAAATTTGTAAAATTATATATTGAGAGACCTATGATGTTAAAAATTAGTGCAAAAGCTATTATATTGTTGTAATCCTTTCGTGCTAAAAGCAAATTAAACTCTTAAAACGTGCATTGTTGAGGAGGTCGTTGGTCGTCTAAAGGTCCATGAGGAGAGACTTCGTGGCTATAAAGACAAAGAGGAGAAAAAACACTTCTTACTCATACATGAGGAGTAGCTCGCACGGACGAAAAGAAATGATGCGGTTGACTCTACTTTTTCAAGTACTAGGGGACGTGGCAGCCTAACAAGGAAAATAGAGGTCGTGAACGTGGACGCAGACATGGCCACAGACGTGGTGGCAGAGGAGGTCGTGACAATACCTCACAAACCCATGACAATGTCAACTCTTGGACGGCCAAGAGTATGATCAAGTGTTACTCTTGTGGAAAATGTGGGCACTATGTGTTAGAGTGTCGCAAGAAGAAGTGCGATGAGGAGTATCAGTCTTGGTCAGATGACAGAAGAAGGAAGCAGACTGAAGTTAGCTTGCTCGTTCCTCAAGATGTTCGACAGAAATTGAACTTTGCTGATGAACGTAAAATGAGTGCATAACCGCCGGTACAAGATACAATTGGAGACCAGCCTGCCCACCTCTCTATTGACGGCACTTGCAGACCTAGCTTGGCTATGACATGCAAGACTTGGACACGTGAACTTTAAGGAAATCAAAATTATGGGAGAGAAGAAGATGGCTACGAGGCTACCCGAAATCATACACTCGAACGAACTATGTGAAAGTTGCCTAGTCTCTAAACAAGCAAGATTATCATTTCCAGCTCAAACTAGTTTTCGTGCTGAGCAACCACTGCAACTCGTTCATGCAGATTTGTGTGGCCCGGTCACCCATCATCGATTGCTGGTAACAAGTATTTTCTCTTACTTGTTGACAATTTTAGTTGTTGGATGTGGATGTACAAGCTCAACGGAAAAGAAAAGGCATTATGTGTGTTCAAGAAGTTCAAAAGACTTGTGGAAAACAGGTCTAATCACAAGCTGAAAACCTTGCGTACCGATCGAGGTGGCGAGTACTTATCCCAAGATTTCTCAAATTTTTGGGAAGAAGAAGGCATCAAGCGTCAACTCACTGCATAGTACACTCCTTAAGAAAACGGTGTGGTCGAACGAAGAAATCGCACCATAATGAACACTGCAAGAAGCTTACTCAAGAGTGTGGAAGTCTCGACGATTTTCTGGAGTGAGACAATACGACATGCGATTTATCTTCTAAAACGTTTACCAACAAAGGTGCTGGACACTCGCAATCCCTACGAAGCATTGTTCGGAAAGACACCTCACTTCGAGTACCTAAGAGTCTTCCGTTGTATAGCACATGTTAAGAAAAACTTGATGATTGAGTCAAAAGATGGTGTATTTTGGCATAGAGGATGTGACAAAGTCACACAGGCTAGAAATTGAACACGCTCTGATACCAATTTGTAGAAATTGAAACCGCTCTGATATCAATTTGTAGAAAAATAGACGCTCGCTCTGAATCTAACTCATTTAGATAACTCACACGAAAACTGTGAAGGGGTCGAGAGGGGAGAGAGACAAGGAGACAAGGAATTCTGAAAAGCCTGTACTTCTTTCTCTACCCTCTTTTGCTCTCTGTCTCTACTCTGATAAAAAAACAAGTTAATTTATAGGTTTACTAAAGCCTAAATATGGCATCAGAATGCCATTATTTTCTCACTCATTAACCCACTCTCTCCTAAATTAATTATTGCCTTTCATTTGTTTCTTTTCCCCTCTCCCTTTTACGACTCAGTTTCAAACACTTACTAAAATTAACAAAATTAAAACTACCTTTTTTTTCATTTAAGTTTATTCCCAATAAAACTCCCCCATAAACTTAAATGCTCTATTCAATGATTCCACCTGCGCCGTTTTCGTTTTCTCGAGCTCAGTCGTGGTTTCTTCAAATTTCTCTTCTTTTTCTCGAGCGGCAAAATAGGATTGTCCTTCTCTGATGAGAATTCATTTGGATCTTCTCGAGAACAGCTCATCTGAGACACCACCTCTTCATTTTTCCAGTTCTCAGCCACGCTTGACTCAGACTTCATGGCTTCGTTCAGTTTATTCAATTCTCTTCGTAAGTCTACAGCGACATTTACAGCTAGCATTCTTGTTTCCTCCAATTTGGTTTTATCACGAGTGAGTGTCTCAATCGTGTGTAGTAAATTCACTGCCTCCTGTTGGACTTGGTTCAGGTTTTCGTCGAGTGAGTCTCTTTGTTGAGTCAGCATTTCTATATCTTTCTCCTCCCTCCCTAGCTCGTCCACTAGACCCTCAATCTCCATGAACAAGCCTTTCTCTTTCTCCACGCCTTCTTCAACTTTCTTCGTAAGATCGGAGATTATCTTCTCATTTGTTTCCTTATCCTGTTTTAGACAGGAGGAATTCTTACTCAGCTCAGTCACTTTCTTTTCTAACCGTTGAACTTTTGTTTCCAGCTCTTCTTTTCTTCTTCAATTTTCATCCTCTTTCTTCTTTCTACCTCGAATTGCTTTTCCGACCATTTGGGCTCTTTGTCTTTGAACTTGGGCTCTTTGTTCTTCGGTTGTTCAACCTCCTTTGATTTTCTCGTCTCTGATACTGTGATTTCACAAAATCTGCTGCGTATCACCTTATTTCCAACCACTTCCACTATCTCACGACTATCGCCTTCATCTTTCGCGCCCCCCGTCTCCTTTTGTGTTCGACTCTTCGTTTTGAGCCATCAAGAGGATGCCTCCACTTGTTGCGTCATCCAGGGCTAGGTTGATGGTCTCTTCCACCTTTTCTTTGGCTCGACAGTCTCTTGCAGAGTGACTCATTCTGCCACAATTGTAACATTTTTTGGAGTTACAATTATTTGCGTAATGGCCATATTTCTGACATTTGAAGAACTGGATGTTGGGATTGTATCCTTGACCGCGCCCTTGAATATATCCTCTTCCATGCCAATTTGCTTGGCTCGATAGTCTTTCCTCCTGGTAGTTTTCTTCATGACTATTGCCTTGACCAGCTCGACCCTTTTCGCGACTTCCGCTATCTCTACCTCAAAAATTTTGTGAGTAGAGTACTTTTCCATCTTTTATAGTTGCCTTCGTCTAAAGTGCTTGATCAAGTGGTTTCTCCTTCTTTTTCTTACGTTGCTCGTGTGCCTCGAGAGAACCGGCCAGCTCATCGACTGTGAACTTCGTCAGGTCCTTCGATTCCTCTATTGCACAAACAACATTCTCGAAGTTGTCTGTTAATGACCTCAAGATTTTCTCCACAACCCGCGTTTTGAGTAACATTTCTCCGTTCCGATTTAGCTGATTCACCACGGTCTGTACACGAGTAATGTAGTCAGATACATTTTCTGATTCCTTCATCTTCATGCTCTCCAACTCGTCACGCAGAGTCTGGAGACGCACCTGCTTGACTCGGTTGGTTCCTTTGAACACCTTTTCTAGAGTGTCCCACGCTTCTTTTGAAGTAGTTGCCCTTGCAATCTTCTCAAAGCCTGACTCGTCAACAGCTCATAACAACATGTATAACGTTGCCTTATCCTTTGACCGTAATTCCTTCAACGCCTTGTTTTGCGCCACCGTGTAACCCGTCTTCGACCACCTCCCATGCGTCTTGCAAACCGAGAAGAGCTCTCATTTGGATGCTCCAATTCTCGTAGTTCGTCTTCGTCAAACGTGGTAGCGGCATTTGTCCCATCATGTTCGCCATCGGCTCTGATACCAATTTGTAGAAATTGAACACGCTCTGATACCAATTTGTAGAAATTGAAACCGCTTTGATATGAATTTGTAGAAAAATAGACGCTCGCTCTGAATCTAACTCGTTTAGATAACTCACACGAAAACTGTGAAGGGGTCGAGAGGGGAGAGAGACAAGGAGACAAGGAATTCTGAAAAGCCTGTACTTCTTTCTCTACACTTGCTCTTTTGCTCTCTCTCTCTTTCTGCTTACACTGATAAAAAACAAGTTAATTTATAGGTTTACTAAAGCCTAAATATGGCATCAGAATGCCATTATTTTCTCACCCATGAACCCACTCTCTCCTAAATTAATTACTTGCCTTTCATTTTTTTCTTTTGCCCTTTCCATTTTACGACTCAGTTTCAAACACTTACTAAAATTAACAAAATTAAAACTACCTTTTTTTTTCATTTAAGTTTATTCCTAACAGAAAGTGCCCCTACAGCAACACCAACAAGTCCACACATGTCAACATCGGTGACACCGAAAGGCATGATGGACTCTCTAGAACAAGAGAGCTCAGACGAGAGCATAGAAGGATCCACAACAGAGGATGGACCAAAGAACTTTTGTTCTCATGCTAAAATTTATGCGGATACACTTGAAGAAGAATTGGATCCCGATGAGTTAGTGTTACTCGCGGCTGAGAAGTCGAAAACCTACCGTGAAGCAGCAACTCAGACGATGTGGTGGGAGACCATGCAAAAAGAGCTTGAAGCCATTGAGAAGAACAAGATGTGGGCACTAACTAACTTACCGTCCGGACACAAGCCCCATCGGTTTGAAGTTGGTGTTTAAGTTGAAGAAGAATAATGAAGAAAATGTCATCAAGCATAAAGCAAGACTCGTGGCGAAGAGCGTGCAATGACGAGTTGATTTTAAGGAGGTTTTCGTGCATGTGACTAGACTGGACATTGTAAGTTTGATTCTTGCCCTCGCATCTCAACACGGGTGGGAGGTCCATCACTTGGGCGTCAAATCAACTTTCCTAAATGGTGACTTCCAAGAAGAAATGCATGTTGCCCAACCTGAAGGCTTCGTCATCAAAGCCGAAGAGCACAAACTGTACAAAGGCTTCGTCATCTATGTTTTATGGTAAACACCGAGGGCATGGAACATACGTCTGGACAAGAGGTTAAAGAGCCTAAACTTCATGAAGTGCTTGCAAGAACAAGCATTGTATATAAGAAATAATGGGGCTAAAACACTCATAGTTGGCGTGTACATTGATGACTTGATCGTCACTTGTACAAGTGTGGAAGACGTCAAAGAGTTCAAGTAGCAAATGATGAAAGAATTTGAGATGACTGATATCGAGTTATTGATGTACCACCTCGGTATTGAAGTCGACCAAAGAAAAGGTTGCATCATGTTAAAGCTATCAGCCTATGCTAAGAAGTTGTTGCAACAATTTAAGGTGGCAGAGTGCAACTCGACCAAGTATACCATTGAAGCAAAGTTTGGTGAATTCCACTGAGTATAGACGCGTCATCGGAAGTCTAATGTATTTGACTCATACTCATTTGAACCCTTCATATGCTATCGGAATAGTGAGTAGGTACATGAAAAAGCCCATTATGATCATCATCAAGCGGTTAAGCACATTCTCCTCTATGTGAAGGGAGCGACAAGCTACGAATTGAAGTATCAAAGAGAGCGAGGTCCTGAAGAACTAGTCGGTTTTACTGATAGTGATTTAGCTGCAGACATTGATGATAGAAAAAGCACTACAGTCTCTCAACGAAAATTTAATCTCTTCGCAATCTCAAAAGTAGCGAACTGTGGCACTATCTTCCTGTGAGGCCGAGTTCATGGCAGCAACTGTGGCGTCATGTTAAGCATTGTGGCTGAGAAATTTGTTGAGCGAAGTGACTTGAAGTAAACTAAAGCCTGTAACTCTTTACGTCGACAATAATCTTCAATTGCACTGATGAAGAATCCAGTATTTCACCGACGCAACAAAGACATTACACTTGCTTCGACTTCATCGGTGAGTGTGTTGAGAAAAGACGAATCATTGTGGAGTTCATATGCACTAGAGAGAAATGTGCATATATTCTAACCAAGGCTCTAACAAGAGTTAAGTTTGCAGAGATGCGGGAATTTCTGGGGTGAAGAATCTCGAACAAATCAAGTTTACGAAGGAGATTTTGAGCTAATAAACTTGAGCTAGTAGAGCAAGTTACTAACTTATATAATAACTTTAGGAGATTTGTTAGTAGACTTATTAGAACAAGTTATTAACTTATGGAGTAACCTTCGGAGAATTGTTAGTAGACTTAGTAGAATAAGTTACTAATTTATGGAGCAACTGTAGGAGAATTTCTAGTAGTTGCCAAATTGTGGACCAAGTTTTGTGCTTTAATTTAATTAGGAAGATTGTTAGTGGTTCTTAACTTCGGGAGAAAGTTTAGGAAGCTAGTTAGTGTTTTGTCATACCATAAATACTAATGAGATGTATGCTCATTTTACTAATACAATAACAACAAAGAGAATTGAAAAGCAAAGTACTTAAGGTTACCTTTCTCCAAAAGATCTCTCTCCTCAAGATTCTTCTTTACTTTTTTTACTTGTTTCAACATATTTCGATCGTGGGTAAAATCCATCAAATGACACTAGGTAAATACAAAATGCCACTCAATCTCCATGTCTCTCAGCCATCCAATACAATCCTTTATACATAGGCATAGAAACATTAATGTTCATACATGAATCATATTGATTCATGTATCAATGTGGGAGAATGTATCATATGGAATATGAACCAAATGAATCCTAATAGGTGCATGAATAGAGGAGGGGAATGAACAAAAAATGTTCAGGATTCAGGAACCGATTCTTCATGATAATTCACAACAATCTCCACATTGTCAGAAGATTTCCAAGCAGATAACTTGTTTGATTGTCACCACGTCAACAAACTACTTCTTCTGTCCAACATTGATCAGATCTAAGCAATGCCAAAACTTTTCATAAACAAACACCTTTGTCAACATATTCGCAGGATTATCACTAATTCCAATTTTTAATAAACGAATGTCTGCTTCATTGATAATTTCTCGAATAAAATGATATCAAACATCAATATGCTTGGTACAAACATGATGAATTTGGTTCTTTGACAAACAAATAGCACTCTAGATATCACAAAACACCTCTACGTGTTCTTGAGCATTACCCAAGTCATCAATAAACCCATGCATCCATAGCTTCTTTAAAAGTTTCAGTAACTGTCATGTACTCTGCTTCAGTGGTATACAATATAATAGTAGACTGCAATATTGAACACCAACAAACAGGTCCACTAGTCTTAGTGAATAGATAACCAATAGTGGATCATCGCTTATCCAAATCATTCTTGTAGTTTTTTGACTCCGGATGCAACAACCACATGTGTGGAAAGAAAGAACTTTTCTATCATATTGATGAGAAGTTTTGATAAACTGTGAAGTTGGGTGACAACTCAAGCATGGCTGTATTGAGCAAAAGAAATGTAAAGTTTAAAGTAAATGAGATTGTGCAAGTAATCACCGAGGTATTTTATGTACCATGTTAGATAAATCCCTATTTTAGGTTAAAAGTCATTCCTAATTTTTAGTTACTATTTTTTAGTTAACTATCTTTTTGTTAAAGCCACGCAATTAAAGTTCGTGGGAAGTCCACCAAGTGGGAGGTCTTTAATTAAGTTGCCACTTCATTCCATTTTTAGAATATAATTGTTATTTAAATATCTCAATTGAATGAGAAATAAAATCATCGGGTCTTCAGGCAGAATCTGAAATACTGTCTCTCTCTTTGTTTTTCCGTTATTTTCTTCTTCCAACATTTTTTCGGCTTTTTTCCTCCATCAAAGATTTCCTCACATTCGCTTAGTCAAAGAGGAGCGCAGCGCAGCATCGGGAACTGTCACCGCTGCCAGCAGCTACACTGGGCACGCCTACGCCAACCCCAACCACAACTCCAACTGCACCCCCTGAACCAATGGAGTTCACAACACCACGTACTACAGATTCGATATTGGATGCCGATCACGATGATGTTCTAGTGGCATGGTACCAGAGGATGGAAGACCTACTTGGAGGAGGTGAACCACCTGGACTGGCGGCGTGCGAGCTCAAAGAAGAGGTGGCCGAATTGCATGTCATCAGCGCTGATGAACCGAACACCTTCGCCGAAGCAGAAAGTAACCCGTTGTTGACTTCTGGCAATTGGGAGAAGAACGTCTACGAAAAAATGGCCGAAGGAAAATTTCTTTGAGAAAAAATAACGAAAAGTAAAAGGAGAGAGAGATTTACTGAAGACTCGACGGTCTTTATTTGATTCAGTTTAACGTATTTAAATAACAAACCTATCCTAAAAATGGAAAGTAGTGGAAAATTAAATTAAAGGGCTCCCACTCGACGTGGACTTTCCACTTACTCTTATTGTGTGGGTTGAACAGAAAAGAAAGTTACCTAAAAGCTAGGAATGAATTTCAACCTAGGGATTTACCTAACAATCTCCTCCTAAAGCCTTATGGTATATGTCTACCATATGGTTTGAACTCCAATCTTTTAGCGTAGTTCTTCAAATTTTACCCGCGATTGCCAGCAAAAGGCGGACGGATTCTAACCTTGCCACTGGCGCAAATACCTCTTCAAACTCCACTCCTTGCTTCTGGACGTAGCCCTTCGCCACTAGACGGGCCTTGTGCTTCAAAACTTCTCCCTTTTCGTTGCACTTCAGTTTGAAGACCCGGCAACATATCCTCCAGACTCTACATTTGGTTCTCGGTGATGGATGTCATCTCCTCCTGCATTGCCTTCAGCCAGCATGAGTTCCTTTCTGCTTCGGCGAAGGTGTCCGGTTCATCTGCGCTGATGGCATGTAGTTCGACCACCTCTTGTTCGAGTTCGCGAGCCGCCAGTCCAGGTGGTTCACCTCCTCCCACTATGTCGTCCATCCTTCGGTACCTGGCCACAAGATGATGATCGTGATCGGCATCCAGCGTCGAATCCGCAGTCCGTGGTGTTGCGAACTCCACTGGTTCAGAAGGTGCAGTTGCTGGCGGTGGTGACGGTTCCTGATGCTGGGCTCCTCCTTCTTTTGGCTCGGTGATGAGGTACTCCACCGTGAATTGATTTGGGTTGTGATCTGCAACGATCATGTCGTTCCACTGCCAGAAGGTGCTTTCGTCGAAGATGACGTCGCGAGACACGTGAGCTCGCCCCCCCCCCCCCCCCCCCCCCCGTAGGATCATAGAGAGTCTGTATGCCTTGTTCCTGGGTTCGTAGCCGATGAAGACGACTTTTAGCCTCCTGGGATCGAGCTTAGCGAGGTGGGACGCGCTACCTTCATGTATGCAACGCAGTCGAACACTCGGAGATGATGTACCGTTGGCTTCTTGTTGTACTAGGCCTCGTGTGGCGTCTTCTCGTCGAGACTTTGCGTTGGCGACCGATTGAGGAGATAGGCGGCCGTCATTACCGCCTCTTCCCAAAATCTCTATGGCATCCCATCCATCATCAGCAATGACCTTGCTGTCCCAACGATGGTCTGATTTTGGTGCTCCACCACTCCTTTCTGTTGAGGGGAGTAGGGCGCCGTTAGTTGTCGCTCCATGCCGAGCTCATCACAGTACTTACCGAAGCTCTTTGAGGTGAATTCTCCACCTCGGAACGTGCGTAGTGTCACGGTCCTACATTTTTTACCGTGCGGCATCGTGATCCTGACACGACCACGACCAGCCTTAAGGGGAAATAAGCCCCACATATATTTTTCGCCCCGACTTTGTGGCTTCGTCGAACCTTAGGCGATGTTTGTCTTTGCCCATCGAACATCGCTTGTGCGGAATCCAAGCTTGTCCAACCACACACGGCCTGCGCGTGCATGTTCAATCGTCTGCGACACAACCGACTTGCCCCTACACTAGGCAAAGTCATCCGGATCGACCTTGCCTCTGCTCGGGCCAAGGTCTCTCAATACAACGTCGCATCTTGTCTTATCATCTCAATCCCCATCGACAGGGTCCATATGTCTTGACGCCATCCCGAGTCTCGGGATGTTGTCGACCATCATGACTTGCTCGGTCATGTCATCGAGAATGGGCCCGCGTGTCTTTCATCTCATCGCGACTTCCCGAACATCCATCCATCCGGGCTATATCGAGGCATAGGCCCTCACGTGCCCATGCCGAGTCATTTACGAATACCGTACCGGATAGCGGGTGTATGTAGCAACCTCCAACATGCGGGCTGGGGCGCAATACTGGCCCACCCGTGCCGCCCGGTACTGTCCTTGAAAAACCCATTTCAAAGAAAGTCGCCCGAGACACTCCTCTCGACACGCTCGCCCACACTCTGACACACGTATGTGCCACAGGGTAGCTCACTTAGGCCACAGGGCCCAGGGGTGGTGGAGAGCTAACACCATGGTACCCCCTATAGTACATTTTGAGCCATTTTCAATCTACCAGGCGTAGACATGATTTTGGTGAACGGTCATACGGTGTCGTGCATTGTCCGTCCGGTGTCCGATTGACATCAAACTTGGCGAGCATTCATATTTCATATGGACGGACTTAACTCCCAAGCCGCATGACCAAATTTCTTCCAGAACTCCGACTTTCGAGGGTAAGGCCCGGGGCCCTACCCGGCCCTTCAACAAGCCTATCTTTGCCCCTCATGTCTATTCTGATGTCTTTGTCTTGCTTATGTCTCAACTTGTCTTTTAATGCAATGCCCACTTAGCGTGGTGGTGTGTTGGATGATGCATCGTCCTCCTCGATCGCATCATGGCACTCTTCTATGTTGGCCCGCCTATGGCCGGATGGGCGTCTCTTGAGGGACGCCACTTTGCTTGTCGCACCGTGAGGGTCACAACCTACTCTCTTCATAGTATGGTTGTGACATTCTCCCCCACTTAACTTAGTCATCGTCCTCGATGACTTACTCGGGGCACAATCGTATTATAGATTGTGACATTCTCCCCCACTTAATTGAGTCATCGTCCTCGATGACTTTCTCGGGCGCATTCGCCCCACTGATTGTTAAATTCTCCCCCACTCAATCTCGGCATCGTCCCGATGACGATCCGAACTCTCTGACTATTGTTGACACGACTCATTGGATCTGTTTGTGTTTCGTAACTTTTAAGCACCTGACTATCTTTTGTCAGAATGCCCATCTTGCTGACGTCTTCCGTCAACTTGAGGACAAGTTCGAGTGGATGCTTCAGACTTCTCTTTTGTCATATGGCACCACGATCTGACTCTTGACTTGGTCAGTTCTTGGATGAACTTGCCTCAACTTTGGTTTGCCACTACTGTCTACGGCTATCCCTCTTCGGACATATTCTGTTGTTCGCCCATCTTGGACTCGGCCACTGAGACTCGCAACGTAGACGTGGCTATTCAGTGTTTGCCATAGCTGTGGGTGAGGCTGACGATCTCTGCAGACACTCACTAGACAACTGTGGACTTCCTAAGGGCACCTTGCCCCATCGTGGCCAACTTGGCCTCAATGTGATTATCCTCTGAGTCATACGAACTGATGCACCTCTCGACGTGGGGCTCGCAAGCCCAACCACGACATTGTCGCGGCCACTTCTTCTATTGAGTAGGGTCAAACTTCTTGACATTGTCTCTTCAGTTGTTGGCGCTACCTTTCAGCCAACTCTCTGTATTTTGCCACCCTCATGTGGCTATGGCTGCATTGACACTTCTCTTCGACTTCTTCGCAGCTTCGCTTTTGTTCACTTCCAGCTTGATGCTCACTTCTCGAGCGGATGTTGGTCTTGACAACTCTTGTGGAGTCATCCACCTTAGGCACAAGGTGGTGGCTCAAGGAATATGTGTGCTCGCATATTGGAGCATCTTTACGGGGTGAGAGGCCTAATGATTCGGCTCTCCCCCACTTGCACTCGGCTGCCTCTGTGCAGCAAGGTTGTCCTCCCATAAGGACTTGCATTGTACTCAATTTTCGCACTTGGTCGACGTGTGTCTTTTCTTGACTCTCGGCTTCTCTGCTTGTAACCACTGACACTATTTCTCTTATGTGAGTGGTTCTTTTTTTGGAAGGCACCGACATGGTGCGCTCACTGTTTGATTTATCTTGCCAACTTTCAAACTACAAGCACTTGGCAAGTGAGCTTGTTTTTTCTATGACGGGTAGATCTCCCCATGATGAAGTGTCGACACACGACACTAATGAACTTCGGGTAGTCTTGGCTTCAGCCCCCAACTGATTATAATTCTGACCGGCAACTGTCCTGCCTACTCGGGCACTCTTGACACACTTGCAAGGTCTTCGATCAACTCTTGGGTTCATTTCTCTTGACTGTCTTGTCCGACTAGACACACAAAGTGTCGCTCTGATACCAATTGTCACGTGCCCTACATTTTTGACCGTGCGGCGTCGTGATCCTGACACGACCACGACCAGCCTTAAGGGGAATTAAGCCCCACATATATTTTTCGCCCCGGCTTTGTGGCTTCGTCGGACCTTAGGCGATGTTTGTCTTCGCCCATCGGACATCGCTTGTGCGGAATCCAAGCTTGTCCAACCACACACGCCGCCTGCGCGTGCATGTTCAATCGTCTGCGACACAACCGACTTGCCCCTACACTAGGCCAAGTCATCCGGCTCGACCTTGCCTCTGCTCGGGCCAAGGTCTCTCAATACAACGTCGCATCTTGTCTTGTCATCTCGATCGCCATCGACAGGGTCCATATGTCTTGACGCCATCCCGAGTATCTGGATGTTGTCGGCCATCATGACTCGCTCGGTCATGTCATCGAGAATGGGCCCGCGTGTCTTTCATCTCGTCGAGACTTCCCGAACATCCATCCATCCGGGCTATATCGAGGCATAGGCCCTCACGTGCCCATGCCGAGTCATTTACGAATACCGTACTGGATAGCGGGTGTATGTAGCAACCTCTGACACGCGGGCTGGGGCGCAATACCGGCACACCCGTGCTGCCCGGTACTGTCCTTGAAAAACCATTTTCAAAGGAAGTCGCCCGAGACACTCGTCTCGACACGCTCGCCCACACTGTGACACACGTATGTGCGACAGGGTAGCTCACTTAGGCCACAAGGCCCAGGGGTGGTGGAGAGCTAACACCATGGTACCCCCTATAGTACATTTTGAGCCACTTTCAATCTACCAGGCATAGACATGATTTTGGTGAACGGTCATACGGTGTCGTGCATTGTCCGTTCGGTGTTCGATTGACATCAAACTTGGCGAGCATTCATATTTCATATGGACGGACTTAACTCCCGAACCGCATGACCAAATTCCTTCTAGAACCCCGACTTTCGAGGTTAAGGCCCGGGGCCCTACCCGGCCCTTCAACAAGCCTATCTTTGCCCCTCATGTCTATTCTGATGTCTTTTTCTTGCTTATGTCTCAACTTGTCTTTTAATGCAATGCCCACTTAGCGTGGTGGTGTGTTGGATGATGCATCGTCCTCTTCGATCGCATCATTGCACTCTTCTATGTTGGCCCGCCTATGGCCGGATGGGCGTCTCTTGAGGGACGCCACTTTGCTTGTCGCACCGTGAGGGTCACAACCTACTCTCTTCATAGTATGGTTGTGACACGTAGCACTCGCATCTTCTTCCCGCATTCGGCCTCCGCTCGCGCTTGAATACGCTTAATCGCCTCTACCGCCCGCCTCACTTTTTGCTTGCAGCAGGGTCAGCCACATAAAGAGACTTTTGTCATCGACCGGTAGGAGGAAAAGGGTCTTGCCGCCTGGGGTCGCCGGCTTGATGAGCCCCCAGATATCGCCGTGCATGAGCTCTAATGGTTCACCTGCGCGGTAGGATGCCTGAGACAGAAAGGGGGTGCCCCTCTGTTTGTCGATGAGGCACCCGTCGCACAGCTTGTTCACGCCTTTGATTGCCGGTAAACCGTGCACCATCTCCTTCCTGTGCCCGTACCTTGTGTGCCACGTCCAAGATACCTCTTCGGTCCTGGCCGAGAAGCTGACCGGTTGCTCTATCTCCAACTCTAGGATGTAAAGGTGGGTTACCGTGCACCGAACTTGCGTGAGCAGCCGTCGTTGATCATCACGGATATCATGTGGTTTGTTGCCCCTGTGTCGAGGACCCATCACTGGTGCTCATGCTGCTCATCCCTCTCGCCGATCTGAGCGAACACTCGCGCGCTCCCCTCCTTCAGTTGAATTGACTCCCCAGCTGGTGCCCCTTCGCTACGCCCAACTGGACCTCTCTTCCCACAGTTCGAGCACTGGATCGGCCGTGCCACATGGGCCTGCTGCCTTCTCAATTCTTGCTCAGGTGACCTCTCTTCCCACAGTTCGAGCACTGGATCGGCCTGCCATCTTCTTCACGATTTCTGTCTCATTGATGCTCCCACCGAGAGTGGTGATGCTATTTGGCAAGCTTCGTGATTCACCGTCCTTAAAACGGATCTCCAAGACCTTTTTGCAGCTGCTCGATATTGGATTCTCGCACTCGTTGCACAACACCAACCCAACAGGATTTGATTTTGGAGGCAAACGCCAGCCAATCCTCCCGAGTACTCGATCATTTCTCCTTCCTCTCATTGTAGTTGGACCTCGTCAGCATCGGGTAACTACTGCGCACCATGGCAATCGCCTCCCTACTCACTCGCTCGACGACAACTTCACATTCGTCATCGTGGCATCAGCATCTTTGTGGCGGTGATGGAGATGCCGGCAGTCGACGGCGACATGGAGGAGTGAGCGAGCCTGCTTGGGATGGACCCCACGATGTGTGTATTTTTGCACTTTGCATTTTCTTCTACTTGCAACTGAGACCTGTGTATTATTAGATCGACACTCTAACAACTTGAGCTATTCAACTTGATTGTTGATAAAGTTGACTCCTCCGCAATGATATACCACCGATGGATTAAACCTGGCTCTAATACCACTTGTTGACTTTTGGCAATTGGGAGAAGAACGTCGACGAAAAAATGGCCGGAAAATTTCTTTGAGAAAAAAAATAACGGAAAGTAAAAGGAGAGAGAGATTTACTGAAGACTCGATGGTCTTTATTTGATTCAGTTTAACGTATTTAAATAACAAACCTATCCTAAAAAGGGAAAGTAGTGGAAAACTAAATTAAAGGGCTCCCACTCGACGTGGACTTCCCATTTACTCTGATTGTGTGGGTTGAACAGAAAAGAAAGTTACCTAAAAGCTAGGAATGAATTTCAACCTAGGGATTTACCTAACACCCGTGCTGGCTGAAGGCAATACAGGAAGAGATGACATCCATCACTGAGCATAAAATGTGGAGTCTAGAGGACATGCTCCACTGGGACACTGAGCCATTGGGCTCAAATGAGTCTTCAAACTGAAGCGTAATGAAGAGGAAGAAATTGTGAAACACAAGGCCTGTCTGGTGGTGAAGGGCTACGTCCAGAAGCAAGGAGTGGACTTCAAAGAGGTATTCGCGCCGGTGGCAAGGTTGGAATCTGTCCGCCTATTGTTGGCGATCGCGACACATCATTCTTGGGAGGTCCACCACATGGACGTGAAGTCCACTTTCCTCACAAGGCACTCTACGGGCTTCGGCAAGCACCACGAGCCTGGAACGCAAAGCTCAACAGTACCCTACTGTCGCTGAAGTTCAAGCATTGTGCCTCAGAGTATGGCATGTACACGCATGGCCACGACCAAAGTGTGTATGCGAAGAAGCTGCTGGACACAGCTGGGCTAGCGAACAGTAACCCTACAAGGACGCCAATGGAGGCCCGACTCCAGCTAAGGAAGGCCGGCACTACGACGGCAGTCGACGCCACCAATTACCGCAGTATTGTCGGGAGCCTTGTAAACACACGCCCTGACCTTGCTTATTCTGTTGGATACGTGAGTAGGCTTATGGAAGCACTTAGGGAGGAGCATCTTGTGGTTGTCAACAGCATCCTGCGCTATGTGGCCGGAACTAGAGGCTGGGGTGTGAGATACTGCGCAAGGAAAGGAAAGAAGAAGCTTGAGCTGGTCGGCTACAGTGATAGTGACACGGCCGAAGATGTTGATGATCGTAAGAGCACCATTGGGATGATTTACTTCCTCTCAGGCGGCGCGATCTACTGGCAGTCAACTAAACAAAAGGTAGTTGTTTTATCTTCTTGCGAAGCAGAGTACATCGCCGCTTTGACGGCAGCCACACAGGGGGTCTAGCTTGTGCGACTGATAGAAGAACTCGTCGGAAGAGAAGGCGATCCACCAATGCTGTACGTAGACAACAAAGCTAGATCTCCCTGATCAAAAATCTAGTTTTGCACAACCGGAACAAGCACATAGAAATCAGATTCCACTACATCTGCGAATGTGCAGATCGGGGGCTCACATCCGAACAGAGGAATAGCTTGGAGACATCTTCACCAAATCTCTGGCACGGGTGAAATTTGAAGAACTTCGCTCGAAGATTGGAGTTCAAACAATAAGGTAGATATATACCCTAGGGCTTTAGGAGGAGATTGTTAGATAAATCCCTATTTTAGGTTAAAAGCCGTTCCTAATTTGTTTAGTTACTATTTTTTAGTTAACACAATTGAAGTCAGTGGGAAGTTCACGTTGAGGGGAAGGGCTTTAATTAAGTTGCCACTTCTTTCCAGTTTTAGGATATAATTGTTATTTAAATATCCCAATTGAATGAGAAATAAGATCATTGGGTGTTCAGCGCAGAATCTAAAATATTCTCTCTTTGTTTTTTTGTTATTTTCTTCTTCCAACATTTTCCAACATTTTCTTTCGGATTTTTTCCTCCGTCAAAGATTTCCTCACATTCGCTCAGTCAAAGATAACATACCAGACTTGAAGTTCAACTTGCTGAGCTTCGGATAGCTGCAAGAAAAAGGTCTTGCATTTCTTATACAAAAAGAAGGATGTAGGATTTATCATCATGACAAAGGGTTGATTGTAGAGACTTCAATAACATCAAATAGAATGTTTGCTCTATTTGTTCAATCTCTACAAAAGGAACAATCCTGCTTCAATGCTATTACAGAAGATCTCGCAAGAACATGACATTGTCGATATGGGCATCTAAGTTATGGAGGACTGAAGACACTTCAAGAGAAGGACATGATGCAAGGATTGTCGGTCCTTAAAGCTCCTTCAAAAGATGTGAAGTTTGATGAAGAAAATGGTTGGGATTGGCATAAAACCCATCAAGAAGAAGTTACAGTTGATCGTAATGATACCTGCAATGAAGTTGAAAGCTCGAAGGATGAAGTATACAATGATGATTCATGAGAGTCAGCACAAGAACACTCATCTGTTGATGCTGAAAGAAGAATTAGGAGGCCACCAAGATGGATGGATGATTATGAGAGTGGTGAAGGTTTTTCTGAGGAAGAAAATATTATATATTTAAGCTTTTTTTGCAGGAGGTGATTCTATTCAATAGAGAGAAGTCGCCAAAAAATCTAAATGGAAGAAAGGAAACAGAAAACATTAAAAGAAACGATACTTGGAATTGCAGACATCATGACCAAACCTAAAACTTGATGTTTGTTTGAAGATGCGTGATATGTGGGAATTGCAGACATCATGACCAAACCTAAAACTTGATGTTTTTCTGAAGATGCGTGATATGGTGAGAATTTGGTTAGATTAAGTATAAACTAATGCCTTAGCATTAAGTTTAAGAGAGGATGTAGATTTACTTTGTGATCCTATTGTGTAAGAAGTTGTGATTTGATTTAATCAAGTTGTGATTTGATTTAATTTGTGATTATATTATTTATGAAGTTTGTGATTTGATTTGATTAGTTAGTTACAGGTTATTATTATTAGCTAATTTTTATCTTTTCAGTTGCTTTGTAAACCTATTTATATAGTTGTCTCAGGTCATCAAGGAAATAACTTTATTCTATATTGAATTTAATTTTCTCTTTTTTTTTACAAAATATGTTCTTGATTTTATTGTTGAAAGGGAAAATATTGATGAGGTAAAAGGACAATTGTTATAGATACCAGAAATAAAAACTTTTGAGATGTGGGCTTAAAAAGAAGATATATTTTGTGGAAGGTGATCCCAATTCATCTGTCGTCCTCTATTCCAATCTCTGTCACTTTTCTTTTGTTCTTCATCCTTTCGTGCTCCTGCTCTGACACCAAGTTAAGAATGAGAAACAGAAATAAGATTGAAAGAATAATCTTCATTAATGTTTGAAAGTCCAATCTTCATTAATATTCACAACTTTCAATAGAATACAAACAACCAACTAAATCCAAAAAAATAAGAAAAAATATTCTATTAACTGTTCCTGAAAATAAGATAAAATATACTATCACTATCGTTAAAAATAAGAAAAAAATACTAACCGATTACAGCCATATAAAATGTATTTTTAAATCAAATTTCATAGACATGTTTTAAATATATATAATTTCTTATTAGTAAATTATATAGACAATGCTAGAGCATATGAAACAAGTTATAATAAACACATTAAATTTAGAAAGAAACATAAGTAATGTAGGGTTGGGTTGACAAACCTTCTAAGTGACGTTTCTTGTAAAATTCATTTATAAAATCTGTGGCTCTTTCCTCGATATGATGATCGGCAACCGGACAGTTGGGATATTGGTCGCTCCGCCAACCCTTCTTTGGCCTCCGCTCCTCATCGTCGTAAAAGCTTCTTTTTGTAGCACTTTGAGTATTGGATTTGAAGCATTTGGCTCCCATGGTGATATGAATAAGGTAATATATGGTGACGAATAATGAGATAAAGCACAATGAAATGAATTTTGAGGGATGATTTATGTGGGAATGTCACCATTTTGTATTTATAGAGGGAACAAAAACGGCCAATGATGGTTTGTGGGGCTTAATTAGTTTTCATACTTTGATGCCAAAAATGCTCCCTCCTTTTCTTCTCCTTCTTTCTTCCTTGCATTTCACTCAACACAAAATTTGATCTAGTAATGAACGATCCGTTTATGTTTTGGAACCTCATGCATATTATGTGTTCATTTCAGTCGTTCGTTAATGTTGTTACTTTATTTTGTGTCCCTTTATTTTTCATGGTTTTGGTATGTGTGACTATGTATATGCCCATAGTTAAGTCTACGAACAATTGATACTCGTTGAATGGATCAGCATGCTTAATTTTGGGTCGTGTGTTATGAAGTAAATGCATATCCAATTTATTTCGGAATAGAATTCTAGCATCGTGTGTTATGAAGTAAATGCATATCCAATTTATTTCGGAATAGAATTCTAGCATACAAGAGTTATTGTGAATTTAGGTCCCACCAATCATAGACTTGTTGTCTATAGTTGAATTTCATTACCTCAACAGTAGGGTCACTTGCTATGTATTTATAATGCTATGTATTTGTAGTGACTCTAGATTTCTACTAACCTAAAGTCATTACCGTCATCATAGCCTAGCTCTTATGTGTTATTAAACATTTAAAATTTCATCATAAAACACTGTCGTGGACTTACTTGTTCGAAAACATCTTTAAAGAAACGTAACGAAATACGAAATGAAATAAGAATAATAATAAAAGTAAAAACACCCTATCCTAAATTAAAGTCTTAGAAATAAAATATCACCATTCTATGCATGTGTCATGATCTTGACTTGCGATATCATTGTTAGCAGGGATGAATTGTTTTTACTTGAAATAGAAGTAGCACACGGCTTGAATATTTTAAGAAATACTTAATAAGTGACCCCACTATTGGAGTCAGGAAAAGCGAACACATGGAACTCATGATTAGAGACCTATCATTAAAACTATCATAAAGGTGGCCTCCAGTTCGGATAAAATTGGATGTGTAGTACTTTCCTACACACGACTCACACGTGCGAGTGTGGGATCCCCAGTCAGTTTGCACCCCGTAGACCTATCATAACCGAGCTAACGGTCCATAGTGACTTCCGAAGAATAATAGACCACCGACATTAGTTGGGAGATTACTTAAATAAGAAAAATTAAGTACAACAAAAATAAGAAAAAAGCACATCGACAAGATTGCTTGGAATCTTGGATTTTATTGGTGGCTCTTTCAACTTTCCTTAGACTATCAAGTCTTTGTGTTTTTTAAATTGGAGGCGTTGGGGAACAAGTTTGGTAGTTTGATGACAAGTCAAAAGTTGTTAATTTACAAAGGCTTTGTTCCAATGTTAGTGGGGAATTCAAATGTATAGAAAATTACAAAAAGTTGGAATATTAACAACTTTTTTGTTCATATTCCCTAACAATCAAGTGACCCAATTGAAATAAAATGTCTTTTTGTGTGCTTTCTATGCCACAAATATTGGCCCTTTTTTCCTTTATGCTTTGCTTTTAATTAAAAAAACGTTATTACATTGGCGGTTAGATTTTCTTTTGAAATGGTCGGTTCAAAATATTCAAATTATAAACTCAATACAAAACTGTTAAAATATCATCATTAGTCCAATAGGGTCAATCCCAATAATTATATGAGCCCATATACCTCGATACTCTTTCGTTTCTTTGTAGCCATGATACGAGGGAAAAATTTGGAGTTTATGCCACCTTCCTCTAACAATCATATTTTACACTTTTGTCTCCAAGATTTCTCTTCGTTTGCGGCCAATGAAATAAGTTATGCTTTCATGAGCTTTTTTTGTCTATTAGGGTGATGGAGCGGGTTTCCTCCATCTGATCAAGGAAAGCAATTTCAGTTAGCAGTTGGTTTCTTTGTGTGGAAATACAACCCAAAACTTCCTTGTTCCAATTCTTTAGGACTTTTTTTAGTCTTTTAAGTTTGTTGATGAAGGGGTGTATTCTTCTCGGACCATCCACGAAGGGGTGTATTCTTCCACCACAAAAATTCACAACGGTTCAACCATATCTTCTCAAATCGGAAGGGTGAGGGGCCCATTTACAACAACCCATGGAATGTGGAATGTGATAATGATTAGATGTAGGTTTATTAAATCTTTGAACACCAGCGTTACTACAAGGAGGCCTTCTATGGCAAGAAATCTATCCAAGGTGGGTGGAGATTTGTTGTTTGACCATGTATAGAGTCCATGAGTGAGGGAAGGTCAATGAGTTCAACTTCTCTTACTTTTGGTGGCTTTTCCACTAGATTTTTCATGTGTCATCGAGAGGTACTGAAATCGCCTGCAAAAAGTCAATTCTCTATACATAAGTATGATAGGTCCTATAATTCCTGCCATAATAGATGTCTTTGTTGATATCTATCAGGGCCATAGATTCTTGTAATCCAAAATCTAAAATTATCCGTTAGTGTAATATGTGTGGTTAAGGTGTATAAGTCTTTGGCTACTTATACACATCCCCTCATGTACCTGAGGCATCCAAAGGTGACCCACCAATGTCTACACTCCAAAGAGATTTAACTATCCAACCATCAACCTAATTCAATTTTTTTTCTTGAAGAATAACCATAGTCGGATTTTATTTGAGGAGGAAGGACTTGATTAGGGCTCTCTTTTTCCAATCTCTCAAGCCTATAACATTCCAAGAGATAATAATCATAAGAGGTATTGACTTCCCAATTGTAACTTGCTCGATTTCTCATCATTGATGTTTGAAAGGAGGCCAACAATCTCTTTAGTCAGTTTACTCAATTTCTTGACGGTAATGGACTTCTTTTTCCTAGTTGGAATAGCCATGATTCACATGTGGTGTTCTTTTAGCTATGGTGCCAATATTTGGATGGCTCTTGTTGGTGTGAGTGTTACTGATATCGGGGTGACCTCTTCTATATCTGTTTCATCATTCATTTCTTGAAATAGAGTGTCATGCTCTATATCCACAAGGGTGATCTTTAGCAATGGGTGAGAGATGTTGGCCAACCGTGGAGAATTTTGTTCTTGGGACGAGAAAGATTTTTTGGTTATTTATGATGATGGGATATTTTTCTAGTGATATTGTCACAACTCGTGGGTCGAGGATAAGAATTGGTATAGTAGATGGGGTTTTGGAGATTGGTGGCCTTTGGTTATGTGTGGAGACTATGGGTTTATGGGCGTGTCAGATGGGGAGGGTGGAGGAGTATGGTTTAGTTGGGAGATTGACCTATTTTTATAGGAGTTGGCTGGGAGGTTAGGGGGTTGACCATGGCGGATGAGTATTGTCATTACTGTTTTGGAGCTCTGTGGTATGACCATAGACTCTGTTATGTGTAAATTTGATGTTGAGTCTTGCTGTACTTAAAAGGTCCCTTTAAGTGTTGTTTTTTGGTGGTTTGACGAACGGTGTGATCCAAGAATGCCGCAAGAAATATCTGTAATAAAATCGGTATGCTCTGAGGTACAAAATCTTTTCCGTCCTTGTTCAGTGCCCCAGTAGCTAGTCATAACATCAATAAATGATTCTCCATTAATGCAAGGGTCTATATTGACTATAAGGAGAATCTTGGAAGATGATGGTATTGAGACTTTTGCTAGTATGAAACTCCATGTGTTTTTCTCAATACAAATGGTGGTTTCCATGAGGTCCACTCTCGAATGTGGTTTTTTTAGCGATCTCAACGTAACCTCCACAAACATCTCTCATGTGTTTCAAAGTTTCAATGTCTCAACGATTGAGAGGCAAATTTTTTTATTTTAATCCAACCTCCATACGAGGGAACCACTAGGTCATTCAAGTGCTTTTCATCCGACTATGGTTCTATTTTCATAGCATAGTTTTCAATTTTTTGTCCGGCTTTTTTATTACAAACTAATGAGACTTGCTCCTTTAACGTGCAACGGAGAATCGCCTTGTCTACTAAGTAGGGGTTCAGTTGGTAAAAGTCATTGAGCATGGATTGGATTTTCTGTTTATCATAAATAAGTCATCGTGAAAATGTTTTCGAGTGACAATCACCATCGTATCCTATACAGTATGAATGGGGGAGAGGAGAAACTCGTTGTTGATCGTCTTTGCTATTTTGTTTAGAATCGAAAGGTATGTTTCTGTATCTATCTTTCTATTTTCTGGTATTTGTGACGACTTTCTAGTAAAAGGCAAAGATTGTGTGGGTCGATGGATGTCTATAGTCTTGTCTTCTACTATTTGATAAGTATAGTTGATGGTCTAGTATTTTAGTGGACAGCAAGGAATACTTTCCAATAAGATTCAAAAAAGTTATCCAACTTTTCCGTTCTTCACCCATTGCGACAAATAGTTTGTTAAGACCTCCATTTACATGGAGCAATGAGATTTCAACCATAATAACCATGTTGGTTGTGAGTTTTTCTATCTAAATGGTCTGTTCCGAAAAACGTTTCTCCTTAAAGAATTCTTGGTTTAATTTTGCCAATAGTAGTACATGATAAGAAATTTTCAACTATTGGGAAGAGTCCCATTTCAATGATAGGAAAAATGTTGTCTCAGGTGATTTTGAATAGCTTAATTCTTATTCCCATCTAACTCAATTGCATAGTTCTTCTTATCAACCATTGGAATCTCGGATTTTATTGGTGGCTCTTTCAACTTTCCTTAAGACTATCAAGTCTTTGTTTTTTTTTTAAAAATTGGAAGCGATGGGGAACAAGTTTGGTAGTTTGATGACAAGTCAAAAGTTGTTAATTTACAAAGGCTTTGTTCCAATGTTAGTGGGGAATTCAAATGTATAGAAAATTACAAAAAGTTGGAATATTAATAACTTCTTTGTTCCAATGTTTGTGCATGGTTTTTGGTTAAGGTTGCTTTAATATCATCAATAAGAACCTTATTTCGCTAACACTTTCGCATCTTTATGTGGTTCATATTCCATAACAATTAAGTGACCCAATTGAAATAAAATGTCTTTTTGTGTGCCTTCTATGCCACAAATATTGGCCCTTTTTTCCTTTTTGTTTTGCTTTTAATTAAAAACGTTATTACATTGGCGGTTCAAGATTTTCTTTTGAAATTGTCGGCTCCAAATATTCAAATTATAAAAGACCATACAAAACTGTTAAAATATTATCACTAGTTTAATAGGATCAATCCCAATAATTATATCAACCCATATACCTCGATACCCTTTTGTTTCTTTGTAGCCATGATACCATGGAAAAATGGAAAAATTTTGAGTTTATGTCACCTTCCTCTAAGCATCGTTTTTCATATTTTTGTCTTCACGATTGCTCTTGGTTTGCAGCCGATGAAATAAGTTATGCTTTCATGAGCTTTTTCTGTGTCTGTTGAACTAGGGTGAAGGAGCCAGTTTCCTCCATCAGATTAAGGAGAGCAATTTCATTTTGCTGTTGGTTTCCTTTTGTGGAAATACAACCGAAAACCTCATTGTTCAATTTCTTTAGGACTTCTTTTAGTCTTTTAAGTTTGTTGATGAAACCGTGCCTCGACCATCCACGAAGCGGTATATTTTTCCACCAATATTCTACCATTCACAAAAATTGAGAATGGTTCAGCCACATATTCTCAAATTCGAAGGGTGAGGGGCCCCATTTACAACAACCCATGGAAAGTACAATAAGATAATAATCAAATGTAGGTCTATTAAGTCTTTGAACACTAGCGCTATTAACTTTTTCGAGGCCTTCTATGACAAGAAATCTATCGACGAGAATCAAGGTGGGTGGAGATTTGTTGTTTGACCATGTATAGAGTTTATGACTAAGGGAAGGTGAATGAGTTCAGCTTCCTTATGAAATTGTTGAAGTGTCTCATGCTTTTGGTGGCTTTTCCACTGGATTTTTCATGTGCCCATCGAGAGGTATTGAAATTTCCTGCAAAAGTCAATTCTCTATATATATGCATGATAGGTTCTATAATTCCTGCCAGAATAGATGTCTTTCTTTATATCTACCGGGGCCATAGATTCTTGTAATCTAAAATCTAAAATTATCCGTCAGCGTAATATGTGTTGTTAAGGTGTATAAGCCTTTTGTTACTTGTGAAATGGTAAAAGTTGGGTCATTCCACATGATTAAGATCCCCCTGATGTATCTGAGACATCCAAAGCTGACCAACCAATATGAATGACACTACAAAGGTTTTAAAGTATCCAATCATCAACATAATTCAATTTTGTTTCTTGAAGAATAACCATAGTGAGATTGTATTTGAGGAGGAGGGACTTGATTAGGGCTCTCTTTTTCCAATCTCCCAAGCCCATAACATTCCAAGAGATAATAATCATAAGAGGTATTGACTTCCCAATTGTGACTTGCTAAATTTCTCTTCACTGATGTTTGAAATGAGACCAACAATCTCTCTAGTCAGTTTACTCGATTTCTTGGCCGTAGTGGACTTCTTTTTCCTAGTTGGAATAGCCATGATGTTCATGTGGTGTTGTTTTAGCCGTGGTACCATGATTTGATGGCTCTTATTGGTTTGAGTATTGCTGATATCGGGATGACCTCTTTTCTTTCTGTTTCATCCTTCTTTTCTTGATATAGAGTGCCATGCTCTGTATCTACAAGGGGTGATCTCTTGCAATGGGTGAGAGATGTTGGCCTTATTTGCGGTGGGGGATGGTAGAGAGAGGTAAAGGGCTAGATGCTTATTCATCGTCTAATTCTTGGTCAATACCAATCTGGAGAATTTTGTTCTTTGGACGAGGAAAGTTTTTTGGTTATTTATGATGATGGGATATTTTTTTTGGTGATATTGTCACAACTTGTGGGTCGGGGATAAGAGTTGGTAGAGTAGATGGGGTTTTGGAGATACGTGTAAAGTAGGGTGAGGGGTTGGTGGCCTTTGGTTTATGTGGGGGGAGACTATGGGTTATGGGCATGGCAGATGGGGAGGGTGCGAGGAGTATGGTTTAGTTGTGGATTTGACTTTTGACTTTTGACCTCTTTGTTTTTTTTTTTTTTTTAATTTTTTAATTGGAGTTGTTTTGGAGGGTAGGGCTGTTCATGGGGGATGGGTATGGTCATTACCTTTTGCCATTTTTTTGTATGACCTTAGACTCTTTATGTGTAAATTTGGTGTTGAGTCTTGCTATATTTGAAAGGTCCCTTTCGATGTTGTTTTTTGGTGGTTTGATGAACGGTGTGGTACAAGAATGTCGCAAGAAATATTTTTAATAAACTCGATATCTTTTGAAATACAAAATCTTTTTCGTGATTTTTCAGTGTCCTGGTAGCCAATCATAACATCAACAAACGATTCTCCATTAAAGCAAGAGTCTATATTGACCATAAGAAGAATCTTGGAAGATGATGGTATTGAGACTTCCGCTAGTATGAAACCCAGGTGGTTTTCTCAATACAAATGGTGGCTTCTATGAGGTCCACTTTCGATGAGGTTTTTTAAGAATTCTCAACAAAACCTCCACATACATCTCCGATGTGTTTCAAAGTTTCAATGTCCCAAAGATTAAGAGGCAGATTTTTTTATTTTAATTCAACTGGGTCATTTAGGTGCTTTTCATCAAACCATGGTTCTATTTTCACAACGTATTTTCCAACTTTCTCCTGTCTTTTTTATTATAAACTAATGAGACTTGCTCCTTTGACGTGCAATGGAGGATCACCTTGTCAGTTCTATAGGGGTTCAGTTGGCAAAAGTCATTGAGCATGATTGGATGCTCTTGTTTATCATAAACTAGTTCTCGTGAAATTATTTCTTAGTAACAATAAACATAGTATCTCATACCGTATGAATGTGGGAGAGAGGAAACTCGTTGTTGATCGTCTTTCCTATTTTGTTTAGAATCGAAACGTATGTTTTTGCATCCGTCTTTCTATTTTCTGGCATTTGTGGCGACTTTTTAGTAACAAACAAAGGTTGCGTAGGTCGATGGATATATCTGTGGTCTTGTCTTCTAGTCTAAGTTCTTGAGTTTAGTTGATGGTCTAGTATTTTGGTGGACAACAAGGAATAGTTTCCAATAAGATTGAAACAAACTATCCAACCTTTTCGTTCTTCGCCACAAATAGTTTGTTAAGACCTCCATTTCCATGAAAGATTTCACCCATAATACCCTTATTGCTTGTGAGTTTTTCTATCTAAATGGTCGGTTCAGAAAAACATTTCTCCTTGAAGATTTTTTGGTTTAATGGAGCTGCTTGATTGATAAGATGTTGTCAGTCATGGGAAAGAGTCTTATTTCAATGATAGGAAAAAAGTTGTCTCTGGTGATTTCTGATAACTTGATTTTTGTTCCACTATGTTAGGATCGCTCAACAACGCACACACTCGATCAAATGAACACAAAGAACAGGAGAGAGAAAATTCAAGAAGGAATATTGGCTAAAGGTTTTATGGATGACTTGAAGTTTGTACATGATAGAATATGAGAAAATACCTTATCAGACTAATGGAGTATATATGGTTTCAATTTACTAAATATAGCTTTCAAAGATTTGAGCCTACCTATGTAATCTAACAAATATATCCCTATCAAATATGCTTAGATAAAAGCTATGGTTTTTTCTTATTTAGGTTATTCACACGTTTTCTTAAACTTAGTTAATTTTTTTTGTTTTTGGATATATGAATTAACGCTCCACGTATAATGCAAGAGCGTATTTTTTGCTAGCCATTTGGGCCAACTTTAGGCGCAATATTTGTGCCACTACGACTAATTTTAGGATATGATTGTTATTTAAATGTCAACTGAATGAAAATAGTAATCCATCGGGTCTTCAGCGAATACTGTCTCTCTCTTCTGTTTTTCCGTTATTGTCTTCTCTCAAATAGTTTTCCTCCTCCTTAGTCAAAACAACAAGTGGTATCAGAGTACCATCCTGTTCGTCGGCAAGGGAGGTGAGCACCACAAGCTGACCGGCGTCTACTTCATCCCGAGGCTCAAGGCTAACCTTGTGAGTCTGGGTCAAGTCGATAAGGCCGGCTGCCACATTTCCATCGAGCGCGGGCTACTCAAGATTCGCGATGATCGACGATGGCTGCTTACTCAAGTTCGATGCACGGCAAACCGCCTTTACATCCTGGAGTTGGAGATAGAGCAACCGGTCAGCCTCTCGGTCAGGACCGAAGAAGTATCTTGGAGGTGGCACGCAAAGTATGGACACCTGAACTTTCCTGCTCTACAAAAACTACACAAGGAGGACATGGTGCACGGTTTTCCGGCAATCAAAGGCGTGAACAAGCTGTGCGACGGGTGCCTCATCAGCAAACAGAGGCGCACCCCCTTTCCGTCTCAGGCATCCTACCGTGTCGGTGAGCCGTTGGAGCTCATGCACGGCAATATCTGTGGGCCCATTAAACCGGCGACCCTAGGTGGCAAGACCCTCTTCCTCCTGTTGGTCCATGACAAAAGCTACTTCATGTGGCTGATCCTGCTGCAAGCGAAAAGTGATGCGGCAGAGGCGATTAAACGCATTCAAGCGCGAGCGAATGCGGGAAGAAATGCGAATGCTGCGCATGGACCAAGACGGAGAATTCACCTCGGCGAGCTTCGGTAAGTACTACGACGAGCTCAGCATACAGTGGCACCTAACGACGCCATACTTCCCCCAGTAGAACAGGGTGGTGGAGCGCCAAAATCAGACCATCGTCGGGACAGCAAGGTCATTGCTGATGAGAGCCAGGATGCCTGGGAGGATCTAGGGAGAGGCGGTAATGACGGCCGTCTACCTCCTCAATCAGTCGCCAACACAAAGCCTCGACGGGAAGACGCCACATGAGGCCTGGTACAATAAGAAGCCAGCGGTACATCATTTCCGAGTGTTCGACTGCATCGCATACATGAAGGTCGCGCGTCCCCACCTTACCAAGCTCGATCCCAGGGGGCTGAAGGTCATCTTCATAGGTTACAAACTCGGGAGCAAGGCGTACAGGCTCTATGATCCTGTGGGGAGGCGAGCTCACGTGTCGCGTGACGTTGTCTTCGACGAGAGCACCTTCTAGTAGTGGAACGACGTGACCGAGGCAGACCGAAACCCAAATCAATTCACGGTGGAGTACATCGTCACCGAGCTGGGAGAAGGAGAAGCGCAGCATCAAGAATCGTCACTGCTGCTAGCAGCTACACCGGGCACGCCTACGCTAACCCCAACCACAACTCCGACTACACCCCCTAATCTAGTGGAGTTCGCAACACCTCGTACTATGGATTCGATGCTGGATGCCGATCACGATGATGGTCTGATAGCCAGGTACTGGAGGATGGAAGACCGACTGGGAGGAGGTGAACCACCTGGACTGGCAGCACACGAGCTCGAAGAAGAGGTGGGCGAGCAAGACGTGGAGTCTGGAGGACATGCCGCCGAGACACCGAGTCATAGGGCTCAAATCGGAGTTCAAACAATAAGGTAGATATACCACAGCTTTTAGGATGAGATTGTTAGATAAAAGCTATGGTTTTTCCTTATTTAGGTTATTCACACGTTTCCTTAAACTTAGTTTGTTATTTTTTTTTTTTTTTTTTTGGATATCTGAATTAATGCTTCACGTATAATGGAAGAGCGTATTTTTTGCTAGCCATTTGGGCCAACTTTAGGCGCATGATTTGTGCCACTACGGCTAATTTTAGGATATGATTGTTATTTAAATGAACTCAATGAAAATAATAATTGGTCTTCAGCAAATCCTGTCTCTCTCTTCTGTTTTTCCGTTGTTTTTTTCTCCCATAGTTTTCCTTCGTCTTTCTCCTCCGGCTTTTCCCTCGTCAACAATTTCCTCCTTAGTCAAAACAACAAATCTTTACAAAATATCTACCATATATATCTCTATCAGATCTTTACGAAATATCTTCTAATATATATCTACTCGATCTAGGCATCAGACTCCATATCCCAACAATCTCCCATATGGAGACTGATCCAGTCCACCCCAACAATCTCCCAATTAAAGACTGATCCAGTCAACCCCAACAATCTCCCATTTGGAGACTGGTCCTGTCAACCAAGAATGTCATTCTCAATCTGTACCATACCACTTGAGGCTTTGCACAACCTCAACTTTCCAACATCAACACAACATGTTTGCTGGATTCCTATCTGCAAGGTGTCGATTCTTTCTTTCTGCTACATCATTTTGTAATGGCGTGTTGGCACATGTAAACTGACGTCGTATCCCATACTCGTGTAAATATTGATGGAACGCATCTGACGTGTATTCTCCGCCATTGTCTGAACGTAGGCAACGAATCTTCACTCCTACTTCTCCTTCGATTATCATCTTGAATTCTTGAAACTTTGAGAACGTGTCAGCCTTTTCTTTCATAAAGAAAATCCACACATATCTTGAGTAGTCGTCAATAAACGTCACCATATACCGCATTCCGCTGATCGATGCTTGTTTGACTAGGCCGAACAAATCAGAGTGAATTAACTCTTCGTCCTTCTATTATTGGCTTTCCTATTATCTTAACATCTTGATAGAGTTTTACATATTCTGGCCCAAACAAGACGTAGTTTCCTGATGTTGTTAGTTGTAACACTGACAACAAGTTCTTCTTTATACCTAGTACATGATAAACATTATGTAGCGACACTGTATTAGACTTATTGCCAGGCATGATTGTCGTATTGCCGATCTGAGCAATTGACAACTGTGTGTTATTTGTTGTGCGTACCATACGACTTCCTTTGTACTCTTTCTTGTCTTGCAATTTTCTCTGATCGCCAGTCATGTGGTTTGAACATCCTGAATCAACGATCCAGTCATTTTCATAACTTATATGGTCTTCCATTGTCGCCATGAGTGCTAGCTCGTCTTCTTCTATAGCATATAGTACCTCTACATCCCATTCCTCCTCCATCTTCATGTTGGAGGATGCCACATTTCTTTCGACAGATTTTTTCCTGGACCAACAATCTCTGAGCATGTGGCCCTTCTTCCCGCAATTGTAGCAAATGCCCTCAAATCTTTTTCCTTGAGAACTTTGGTTGCCGTTCTTTTGAGTTCTCCCAGATTGTGCAGTTCCTTGGTGGCTTCTTCTTTTGTCACCATTGTATCCACGTTTGTAGACGGCCTATTATTGGGCCGACTTTCACTTGTGTAGAGTGCTTCTTCTTCACCCTTCAATGAAATGCCTCCCATTTGTTTAGTCATGGCTTCTTGGCTAGCTAACAAACTTTCAAACTCTACCAGTAATGGTTGAGTGGGCCATCCTTGTACAGCAATAATAAAGCTTCTATATTCTGGTCTCAATCCATGGATTATAATCCTCTTCATTCGAGAGTCTACAATGGCGGACTTCGATTCTACTTCAGTAATCTCCCGACAGATCGACTTGACCTTGTGAAAGTACTAAGCAATCGTCATGTCACGTTGTGAAATTGACAACAACTCATTCTCTAGAAGTTGTAGTCTCGTATCGTTCTTCTTTGAGAACAACATCACAAACGTGTCCCATGCTTCTTTCGGTGTCTTACCATCCCAAATATGCTCTAACATCTCTTCTTCGATTGTGGTTTTCAAGGCAAACATTGCTTTGCCTGCTTTGATTCTCTATTTGTGCAAGGTGCCGTTAGAATCCTCCTCTGGCGGCGTAGTTTCACACCCGTCAACGATCTCCCACAGATCCTGTCCTTGTAAATAGGACATCATGCATGTTGCCCACGTGTTGTAGTTGTTGTTGTTGAGTTTCTTGATTCCTCCTTCAATTTGGAAGTCACTCATCGTGTTGACAATACCTCAATAATACCAAACAAGCCTTTTCGACACAAGACTTGTAGAGTCACAGACTACTCACGACACAAAAGAAACTCACTCACTACTAATCTCAAGAAATCGTTTCTGATGTGGAAGATCAGAGCTGCAGTCCAAGAGATCAGACAACCTACACTAACCTTGCTCTGATACCAAATTGTTGAACACAACTCTCTGTGGGAAACACTCGAACTCTTTATTAAGACCAATCGAGAAGAGAATACAAGACACTTCGTAGAATAGTACTACTTTATATTGGTTGGGATTTCTTAGGATGAAAACCTAGGTAGGGTGGAGGGGTATTTATACTAGAGCCGCAATCTACTCGTAACAAATGTAAATCTTTTTCCTAAAATATCTAAATCTCTTTTCTAAAATGTCTAGATATCTTTATTCTAAAATATCTATATTGCTTGGGATTTCTTAGGATGAAAACCTAGGTAGGGTGGAGGGGTATTTATACCCGAGTCTATGCAATCTACTCGTAACAAATCTACATCTTTTTCCTAAAATATCTAAATCTCTTTTCTAAAATGTCTAGATATCTTTATTCTAAAATATCCAAGATAAATATATAATGGGTTTAGGCTCGTAAAATTATTGGGTTTGACTCTATTGGGCTAGTGATGATATTTTAACCTTTATTAGCTATTTTTTATCTTTTCCGTCTAACTTTGATTGTAATATTGAATTTAGTTCTTTTTTTTTTTTGTAAGAGAATATGTTCTTCATTTTATTGTTGAGAGAAAAAATATTGATGATTTGAGGTGCGGACAATAGCTATAAAGACCAGAAATAAAAACTTTTAAGATGTGTGCTTAAAGAGTGATATATCTGGTGGAAAGGTGATCTCAATTCATTCGTCGTCCTCTGTTCCGATCTCTGTCTCTTTTCTTATGTTCTTCCTATTTTCCTGCTTCTACTCTGATACCATGTTAAGAATGAAAAACAAAACTATGATTAAAGTCCAATCCTCATTAAGGTTCACAATATATCTTCATTAATGTTCACAACGTTTAAATAGGTAAGCTACCCACTAAATCCAAAAAATAAGAGAAAATATTCTACTAACTAACCTCAACATAAAACATAAAATATAAAATATACTACCCACCAATTGTTAAAAATAATGGAAAAATCTTCATCGACATATAAAATATATTTCACAACTAACTTTATATCTTAATTTCATAAGAGACATATTTTAAATATGTATAATTTCTCATTAGTAAATTATATTTAAAATTCGTAGAACATTTGAAACAAGTTATTATAATAAACACATTAAATTTATAATGAACACATTAAATTTAGAAAGAAAAATTAGTAATGTAGGGTTGACGAACCTTCTAAGTGACGTTTCTTGTAAAATTCATTTATAAAATCTGTGGCTCTTTCCTTGATATGATGATCGGCAACGGGACAGTTGGGATATTGGTCGCTCCGCCAACCCTTCTTTGGCCTCCACTCCTCATCGTCGTAAAAGCTTCTTTTTGTAGCACTTTGAGCTTTGGATTTGAAGCATTTGGCTCCCATATGGTGATATGAATAATGTAATATGAAATGAATTTTGAGGGATGATTTTAAGTGGGAATGTCACCATTTTGTATTTATAGAGTGGAAAAAACGGTCAATAGGCTTTTACTCACTAATTATTTATTCATACTTTCATACCAAAAATTCTCCCTCCTTTTCTTCTCCTCCATTGCTTTACATTCTTCTTTCTTCCTTGCATTTCATTTACGATTCTTTAACGGTGCTCGTCAACACAAAATTTGATATAGTAATGAACGATCGGTTTATGTTTTTCTTACTCTGTGGGACCTCATGCATATTATGTGTTCATTTCAGTCGTTCGTTAATTTTGTTACTTTATTTTGTGTTCCTTTATTTTTCATGGTTTTGGTATGTGTGATTATATATATGCCCATAGTTAAGTCTACGAACAATTGATACTCGCTGAATGGATCTGTATGCTTAATTTTGGGTCGTGTGTTATGAAGTAAATGCATATCCAATTTATTTCGGAATAGAATTCTAGCATACAAGAGTTATTGTGAATTTAGGTCCCACCAATGATAGACTTATCACTTGCTATGTATTTGTAACGACCCTAAATTTCTACTAACCTAAAGTTGTTACTGTCATCATAACACTGTCATGGACTTACTTGTTCAAAGACACCTTTAAAATAACATAACCAAATACTAAATGAAATAAATAAACAATAAAAGTAAAAACACCCTATTATAAATTAAAATCTAAGAAATAAAATACCATCATTCTATGCATGTGTCATGGTCTTGACTTGCGATGTCGTTGTTAGTTGTAAAGGGATGACTTGTCTTTACTTGAAATAGAAGTAGTACACGGCTTGAGTATTTTAAGAAATACTCATCAGTGACTCCACTATTGAAGTCAGGAAAAGCAAACACATACAACTCATGATTAAAAACCTATCATTAACATCATCATAAAGGTGGCCTCCAGTTCGGATAAAATTGGATGGGTAGTACTTCCCTACACACGACTCACACGTGCGAGTGTGTATCTCCAGGCAATTCACACCCCATGTTCCTATCATAGTTGAGCTAGTTGTTTGTAGTGACGTCCCGAAGACAACAAATGGTTGACATGAGTCTTTTTGGAGTCTTTTTACAACAAAAATAAGAAAAAAAGCACATGGACAAGATTGATTGGAATCTCGGATTTGATTGGTGGCTCTTTCAACTTTCCTTAAAACTATCAAGTCTTTGTTTTTTTTTTTAAAATTGGAAGCGATGGGGAACAAGTTTGGTAGTTTGATGACAAGTCAAAAGTTGTTAATTTACAAAGGCTTTGTTCCAATGTTAGTGGGGAATTCAAATGTATAGAAAATTACAAAAAGTTGGAATATTAATAACTTCTTTGTTCCAATGTTTGTGCATGGTTTTTGGTTAAGGTTGCTTTAATATCATCAATAAGAACCTTATTTCGTTAACACTTGAGCATCTTATGTGCTTCATTTTCACTAACAATCAAAATAAAATGTCTTTTTGTGTGCTTTCTATGCCACAAATATTGGCCCTTTTTTCCTTTGCTTTTAATTAAAAAAACGTTATTATATTGGCGGTTCTAGATTTTTTTTTTTTTTGAAATATTCTAATTATAAAGTCAATACAAAACTGTTAACATATCATTACTAGTCCAACCGGGTCAATCCAATAATTATATGAGCCCATATACCTCAATATTTTACAAAAATGATTCCGATATTTTAGAAATAAAGATATCCAAATATTTTAAGAAAAAGATTTTAGATATTTTAGTAAAAATGTTGAGAAATTTTAGGAATAAATTATCTTACCTAGAGTATAAATCATCTAAAAAAGAAATACAAAGCATAGATTGTAATAGTTTCTACGGAGTGTCTTGTAATCTCTTTTCGATGTTAATAAAGAGTGTAAGTGTTTTCCACGTAGAGTAGTTTTCAACAAAAACGACTTTTTAACTGTCTACCTTATAAACAAATTATTGTCATTATTATATTATGAGAATATAAAACATTATGGATGTTCGATCCATAAATATAATTTAGACTTCGTCTATTCATAATAGAAAATGTTGTTTTTATAACAATTGTAACATCCTTACATTATAAACAAGATCAAATCGTTATTTATTTGAGATTCTGAGGAATAATGTAAAACCATTCATCACTAAATTCAAATACAAAAACAAAGTTAAAACTTCCTAACAAATCTCGAATGCTAAAGACAATGTAAATCTCGAATGCTAAAGACAATGTTGGATTTGAATCTTAAAATAAATGTTATGCTAGCTAAAATGACTGTATCATGGCCCAGCCCCCATATCTGTCACGATCCAATTTTCAAGGTTTCAAAGTTAGGACCGACTCTAAAAACGAAAAAGCGAAGGTAAAAAAAAGAGTAAAATAAAATGTAATACAAAAAATTGAAATATTTTGTGCAATTTAAAACAAATGATCTACTTGAGTCAAAAGTCACTTGAAAAGAAAAAAAAAAGAAAAGAATGTAACGACACTTGATTTTATACTAATATAAAGTCGTTACCGTCATCATATTCTATAATCTTATGTAGAATTAAACTTTTAAAATGTCATCGTAAATGATAAACTTCATCTTAAAATATAACATCAACTTAAAAACACTACCATTGTCTTACGTGTTTGAAAACATAATTAAAAAATAAGATAAAACAACAATAATAAATAAAGTAAAACATTAATTCAAAGTGACCTATACTAACTTGAATCTATGAATTTAAAATGCTACCAGCCTATGCACGTGCCTTGGTCTATGATTGCAATATCGTTGTCACCCATATAAGGATGCCTTGCCATTACCTGAAATAGAAGAAGCACACGACTTAGTATTTATTTTAAGAAATACTCAATAACTGACTCCACTATTGGGGTCGGAAAATGTAAACACATGCAACTTAGGTTCTAGCTACCTATGTTAAAAGCATTATAGAGGTGGCCTCCAATCTAGGCAAATGTGTAATAGCCCAAAAAAAAAAATAATAATAAATAAAATAAACAAAGAAAAAATAATTAAAAAAAAAAGATTATGTAAAAAAAAAAACAGAAAAACTTTACCCACTCCTCTCCACTAACCTCTCATCCCAAACCCCATTATCTCTCTTCAACCAAACAAGGAGAATATCTTCCTGAAAAAAGAAACAGAAAAACAAGAAATTTTATGTTGGAGAAAAACGAAAATGGCTTCCACTAGTAGACGCAATATGTTGCAGATTTACTTGGAGAGAGATTTTGGTTTGTTCTTATCGTAAATCCTCTCCCAATTCCTTTTCTTTTGTAGTTAGGGTTACAAGAAATCAAGTTAGAATAAGATCTCCTTTCCTTTATCCAATCTTTTACAAGAAATCAACCTAATTTTTATTTCTCCCTATCCAATTAATTAGATTTTTGTTAGCATTTTAAGAAACAGTAATCAGGTTAGAATCAATAAAATTTTAGTTAGCCCTTCTATAAATTAAGAGTAGCTTAATCAATTAAAAATTGTCCAAGAATATTAGGAAAAAAAAATTACACTGCTTAAACGAATTAAAATAAAATAATATAAAATAAAAGAAGAAATAAAGTGAGATGGAGAAGTAAGAAAATAAGGAAATAGAGTTGGAGAGAAAAAGGAAAATTTTGGAAGTAAGAATCTATTAACAAAATTGGTCAATAATATCTGTTTACATCATCAAAATAAATACAGAGAGAAAGACGGAAGATTGAGGAAAGATTTTAAAGACAAAATTAAAAGATAAAATCGGAAATATCATATGCAAGAAACTCCATTAAATTTTGTCAAAGTAACAATATCTTCCCTACCACAGTAAGAATAGAAAAAAAAAGATACCGGGTGAAAATAGAATTTTATATATATATATAACATTCCAAGACTCTACTGTCTCTAATGTTCACATGAAATCTAACATATGGACCATTGTAAAATTTAGAGAATTGAAATTGATGTCATGATTCATATAGATTAACTGACAAAATCGAACTTTCTTAAGGATAAATTGGTGACACCAGCCCAAGCTAATCCGGTAAGTGGCCTTACTATCGACATTGTTATATTTGATGTTAACATGTGCCCTGTGGTTCTGCACGTGTCATATATATTGATATGGGTGAATTGTTTGTGGATCGATATGCTTATGATATGTTATGTATATGTTATAATATGTGAATTGTATGATAATACTTACGGTACGATGTGTTCAATGATATATTTCAGATAGGATATGAGAAGGATGCACTAAACGTAATGTAACGATAGGAGTAAGATATGTTCATGGAACGCTAAGGTTAGGGTTCGTACCAAAGTACTATGGATATGAGAAATTGATAAAAACGATATGGTCACGATCGATTGATAAAAAAATATGATTAGGTTATGGGTAGAAAGGGATAGGATTATGATAGATTGATAGAACGATAACGTTAAGATACGTCCCTGTAACGATATGACTAAGGTACGTTCATGTAACGATATGACTGTGATATGTATAAGGACGTTGAGGCTATGTTAAGTTAGGGAACGATATGACCACGAAGTGTTTACGATATGATATGATTATGATACGACATGTGAATGGCGGATATATATATATATATGTTGTGATATGATATGAAATATGTTATGGTACGAGATATGTGATAAATTGACATGTTTATGATATGATATATTGTGATGCGATATGTTATGGTATGATATGTATATGATGAGATGTTATGTTAAAAGCATGGAACGTCATATTATGAATCTTGAATTGTATGTATACAGCATGATATGAATGACATGAAATCACGATAAATGACATTAAATATAACCCCGTTAGAATTATGTATGATATGAGAACTGAAAAATGAGAAATGATATGATATGAATGATAAACGATATGTGAAATGATATGAAAAACGATATGATATGTACGAAACGCTCTCGGGGTTGTATTAAATGATAATGAAAATGGAAAAATATTGAGACCTCATGCATTATGTGTGCTCATGCATTGGGGGATACCCCTATTCCATCACGAGGGCATACACCACTGGACAGGGGAAGTATCATTATGTTTTATATAATGCTGCCATGACGATTACTAATTCTAATGGGTGTCCGGCGTAAGGAGCTACCAGAGCAGGCTCGTCCGACAAGAAAAGGGGCCCAGTGGTGTGCGAACTGTCTGATGTGTATAGAGTATATGGTAAACATCCAAGTTGCTCATTAGGATAGTACAATAGGAAAATAGACCGATATGATAGGTTCTGTCATTGCACTCACATGTTCTTGCATTTAACCCCAATAGTGGGGTCACTTACTGAGTATTTCTTAAATTTCTCAAGCCACGTGCTACCTCTATTTCAGGTTAAAGCAAGGCATTCCAGTACGGCTGACGATGACATCACAACTCGAGACCATGGCACATGCATAGGGTAGTCGTATTATTTTGTTAGACTTAGGCTATAATAAGATGTTTTTAATTTAAACGTTTATTTATTTTATTTAGTCATTTGTTGTATCGTTTTTAAAATTGTTTTCAAAACACGTAAGTGCATGGCTTTGTTTTAAGATGAAGGTGACGTTTTATGTAAGTTTAAATAAAGTATTTCTGCATTCAATATTTATGATATGTATACAGTGGCGGCCTTAAATTAAGTAGAAAATTTTGAGTCGTTACCGTTGGTATCAGAGCTCTAGGTTATAGATCTTGTAGACTAGCCTACGATGCAGGCTTGGCATGTTCCATGGTCCCACCGTCGATGCCCCATCTCCGTCAGAATGTCTTGCGTAAGATAAGAAAATGAAATGTCGTTGATTGCGTATGTGTTATTGTTTAGTCATTTTAAAATATAACTCATAATTGAATTTTTACATCATTGACTGTATTATAATTGACTACGTTATTGTTGGCTTAATTCTATATTTATTATAATATAGAAAATATTATGTTTTACCTTGCATGAGATGTGAATGCAAATTGATGTATTGATGGTGTTTAGATTTAACAAAGTTTATACTATGAATGGTTAGCTATAGTTTTAGTAAGCTACTAAATGAGTATGCGTGAAAATGATTTTGCTAAGAAATATCATAGGTTTCAGTTAGACGTCTCGAACATAGATAAATTACTTAGTGTTATGACCATAGAGTAAATTACTTAGTGTTATGACCATAGAGATGGAAAGAAATGTACCAACATATACTAATGTGTAAATAATTTCAAATGAAACAAAAATTACCCAGGAAGCTTAATAAATGGTAATATCTTATAGTATGCTATAGATATTAAAGATGGTAGTGTCGAAAGAAAATTTTATAACTATGAAGTATGTAAATATGAAAAAAAAAGTATAGTATGGAAAAAAAAAGTTATTTGGGCTTACTACTTGGGAAAAAAAATATTGAGCCAAGACCATCAAAGTTTAAAATGGTGTATACTTAAATTGATGGGTGAATGACATAAGTGCCTTTAATTGAGCTTTGAAAGTAGTGAGATGTAAAAAACTTTTATGCCTTAATACTTATTGAAAATTTCTAAAAAATACAACCACAAGTCTGAAAGTTAGAAGGTGATTTAAAAGAATCGAGTCACAGTTTGAATGAGACATTACTATCATGGTCAAAATTTTAGAGGTATATGGAGAGGGACTACGGTATGAGATTGTCGAGATACCTTAAATTTAAGATACCATGATTTAAGATGGACTTGGGTTGGGGATGGACGAGGATTACAGAGGTGGGACAGTGCCTCTAAATCAACTAGAAGTTTTACAGTAGTCTTCCTGATTTATAGTAGTCTTCCTTATGGTACACGAATGCATGCAGAAAGCTCAACATAAATAAATTGTTGTAGAAAATTATCGATGAATTTTTCTTAGCAATGTCAACCCGGTTAAAAGGTATTACCATAGTTAAAGTTTCAAGACTGTCATTTTAGAAAATTATCGATGAATTTTTCTTATGCTTTCATGCTTTTTATGTGTTTGTTGAACTAGGGTGATGGAGCCAGTTTCCTCCGTTTGATCAAAGAGATCAATTTCAGTTAGCAATTGGTTTCTTTTTGTGGAAATACAACCGAAAACCTCCTTGTTTAATTTCTTTATAACTTCTTTTAATCTTTTAAGTTTGTTGATGAAATCGTGCCCTGGCCATCTACGAAGGGGTGTATTCTTTCACCAGTATTGTATCATTGGCAAAAATTCAGAATGGTTTTGCCACATATTTTCAAATCGGAAGGGTGAGGGGCCCATTTACAACAAGCCATAGAAAGTAGAATGAGATAATGATCAGATGTAGGTCTATTCCGTCTTTAAACACCAACATTACTAAATTTTCGAAGGAGACCTTCTATAAGAAGAAATCTATCGATGAGTGTCAACGTGGGGGAAATTTTTTGTTTGACCATGTATAGAGTCCATCACTTAGGGGAAGGTCAGTGAGTTCGGCTTCTCTTATGAAATTGTTGAAGTGTCTCAGGCTTTTGGTGGCTTTTCCACTAGATTATTCATGTTCCTATTGAGAGGTATTGAAATCGCCCGCCAAAAGCCAATTCTCTGTACATAAGCATAATAGGTCCGGTAATAACATTCAAAATAGATGTCTTTCTTGATATCTAGAGAGGCCACAGATTCCTGTAATCCAAAATCTGTAATTATCAGCCAGTGTAATATGTGTGGTTAAGGTTTATAAGCCTTTGGTTACTTTTGAAATGGTCAAAGTTGGGAAATTCCACGTGATTAAGATCCCACGTGATGTACCTGAGGCATCCAAAGTTGACCAACCAATATGTTTGTTACTCTAAAAGAATTTAATTGTCCAGATTTCCCAATTATGACTTACTCGATTTCTTATAATTGATGTTTGAATGGAGGATAACAATCTTGCTAGTCAGTTTACTTGATTTCTTGGCCGTAGTGGGCTTCTTTTTCCAAAATGAAATAACCATGATGCACATCTAGTGTTCTTTTAGCCATGGTGCCAAGATTTGGATGACACTCGTTGGTGAGAGTGTTGCTGATGTCGGGGTGACCTCTTCTACTTCTGTTTCATCCTCCTTCATCCAGCTTTTTTTAAAAAAAGAGTGTCAAGCTTTGTATCCGCAAGGGTGGTCTCTAGCAATGGGTGCGAGATGCTGACCTTATCTGCGGTGGGGGATGGTGGGGCGGTGAAGAGGGGTAAGGGGCTGGATGCATATTCATCGCTTAATTCTTGGTCAATGCCAATAGTGAAGAATTTTGTTCCTGAGACAAAGGAAGACTTTTTTGATTATTTATTATTATGGAATGTTTTTTTTGGTGATATTGTCACAACTTGCGGGCCATGATAAAAAGCGTTATAGTAGATAGGGTTTTGGAGATCGGTGGAAAGTAGGGTGAGGGCTTGGTGACCTTTTTTTTTTTGTGTGTGACCAATTATGTGTAAATTTGGTGTTGAGTCTAGCGGTACTTGAAAGACCTCTTTAGGTGCTGTTTTTCGGTAGTTTGACGAATGGTGTAGTCCAAGAATGTCTCAAGAAATATATGTAATAAACTCGGTATCCTCTGAGGTACAAAATCTTTTTCGTGCTTGTTCAGTGCCCTGGTAGCCAGTCATAACATCAACAAACAATTCTCCATTAAAGTAATGGTCTATATTAACCATAAGGAGAATCTTGGAAGATGATAGTATTGAGACTTCCGCTAGTATGAAACCCATATGTTTTTCTCAATACAAATGGTGGCTTCCATGAGGTCCACTCTCGACGAGGTTTTTTTTAGCAATCTCAACAAAACCTGCACAGACATCTCCTATGTGTTTCAAAGTTTCAATGTCCCAGCGATTGAGAGGTAGATTTTTTTATTTTAAAACAACTTCCATTTGAGGGAACCACGGGGTCGTTCTGGTGCTTTTCATCGGACCATGGTTCTATTTTCACAGCATAGTTTCCAACTTTTGCAGCCTCTTTCATTATAAATTAATGAGACTTGCTCCTTTGACGTGCAACGTTGAATCACCTTGTCTGCTCTGTCCGTTCAGTTGGCAAAAATCATTGAGCATGGATTGGATGCCCTTCTTTATCATAAACCAGTCATCGTGAAAAGTATTTCTTAGTGACAATCACCATCGTATCCCATACAGTATAAATGGGGGAGAGGGGAAACTCGTTGTTGATCGTCTTTGTTATTTTGTTTAGAATCGAAAGGTATGTTTCTGCATCTCTTTTCCTATTTTCTGGCATTTGTGGCAACTTTTTAGTAACAGACAAAAGTTGTGTAGGTTGATGGATATATCTATGGTCTTGTCTTCTACTGTAAGATCTTGAGTTTAGTTGATGGTCTAGTATTTTAGTGGACAACCAGTAATAGTTTTCAATAAGATTGAAAAAAACTATTCAACCTTTCCATTCTTGTCCACGTGGACAAATAATTTGTTAACACCTCTGTTAAGGATATTTAGTATTAATTATAGTTTACCATATATATTATATTTGATATTTTATTATAGGGCAAATATCTACATATTTGTCTTCCTATTATAGGTATCTTTCATTCATTGTTATTTCCATTTATTACTATTTCCATATCCTTGTAATTTATTTGATTATAAATAGAGAACTTTCACACACCATTTAGGTGTGGTGGATTAAGCAAACATTCTCATGGTATAAGAGCACCGATCTTGGTATTCCTAATATCAGAGCACCGGTCTTGGTATTCCTAATACCCCCTTGGACTCTGAGTCCAAGGGGAGTATTAAACCTAAACCCAAACTCTAACTCAATCAGTGAAACCTTTACCGTCGTCGATCATCCAATATCAAGAATACGTTATAAGCATCTTCAAATTTCTTACCAAGCTCAAAGGTGGCATACTCAAGATGTTCGTATTTTCTTTCACAACCTCTCAAGTGATCCAGAGCACCGATCTTCGGATGCTTATTTAACACATCCTTATTATATTCATCATTCTAATCGGTCAGGATATTCACTTGTTCCAATAAAATTAAATGGAACAAATTACCAATTCTGGAGTAAATCATTTATGCATGGACCAAGAAGTGATCAGGGAGGATATTCACTTGTTCCAATCAAATTAAATGAGACAAGTTACCAATCCTCGAGTCAATCATTGCGGTCTATTTTTAAGTTTTGCATCTTTCTTGTAAATTTAATAATTTCTTGAAAGTCTAAAAATGCAAACCAATCAAAGGCGGTCTATTTTTTGGTGTTGCATCTTTCTTGGAAATTCAATAATTTCTCGAAAGTCTAAAAATGCAAACCAATCAAAGGCGATCTATTTTTTTACGGATATTTTTACTATTGGGAAGACAAAAGTGTTATTGACCTACACTCTCTTCTCAAAAACAAGTTCAGTGTTATTGATCTATACTCTCTATTTTCACTACTGGGAAGACAAAAGTGTTATTGACCTACACCCTCTTCTCAAAGACAACTCGGGAGTTATTGACGTACACTCGTAAAGACAAGTTGGATGTGATTACATACCCTCTCCAACTTGAGGGGAGTGCTGAGATATAATATTTGGAGAATATATTTAGTTATGGAATATATCTTCGATATTATATCTTAATATTCTTGGAATATATCTTAATATTCTTTCCTTTACGATTTTATTTATAGTATATTTTATTTTATTCTTAATATTTAATTAGCTTATATTTTCCTTATTTGTACGTTAATGTTGGTAGCTTGTATCTATTTAAAGGTTATGGATATCAATGAGAATACACACCTTCGATTCCAATTATATTTTTATTTCTCATTCTTATCATGGTATCAGAGCACTTTTGGTTTAACAACCCCGATCCTTTCTTTTCAATGGCTTTTGAATCCTCTAATCTTCTTCTCCACCACCCTTGCTGGCTTTGACGCCGAAGGGGCAGTCGTCATGGCTGCCGCAAGCGGAGCCGATTGATTACTCTTCGGCTCCGCCCTTTTGACCTCCAAATCACCCTTCACCATACTCTGTACATACAACCTCATCTTTTCCAAACATAGGCTCTTTCATTTTCTTCCCAATCTTCCCTTCATCCTTCATCCTTCACGGAAACCCTAATCTCAGGATCCTCATCAGCACTCTCTTCGAAAATATACAGAATCTCGATCAGCCCATTGACCTTCTGTAGAGATTACCTTTGGAATTTGGGCGCCGCACTGGCCTCTTCGCCAACCATGTTGCCGTCGCCCTTCTCGTAAAAATTGGTTCCTTCGCCCAATGTGGCGACTCTTCCGGCTGCCCTTCTCGCCAAAATTGGCTCCTTCGCCCACTGTGGCGACTCTTCCGGCTTCAACATTGTCTTTGTTCCTTGCTCTAGGTTTCCACTTCTACTTCTTGGGGTTAGACATATTCTCACCAGAGCCAAGGCAGCATCGTCACTAAGCGACGATCCCTCTTAATGGGTTAGACATATTCTCGCTGAAGCCAAGGCAGCATCGCCGCTGAGCGGCGATCCCTCTGCAATTTTCGATGGCCAAAAAAGTGTTTCTCTACGCCTCCTCCGAACCAGGTTGTTGACATCTTCACGAAAAGTGTTTCTCAACCTCTCTTTGAATTTTTCAGATCCAAGCTTCACGTTCGTTCAAATCCGACACTCAGCTTGCGGTGGGGTGTTAAGGATATTTAGTATTAATTATAGTTTACCATATATATTATATTTGATATTTTATTATATGGCAAATATCTACATATTTGTCTTCCTATTATAGGTATCTTTCATTTATTGTTATTTCCATTTATTACTATTTCCATATCTTTGTAATTCATTTGATTATAAATAGAGAACTTTCACACACCATTTAGGTGTGGTGGATTAAGCAAACATTCTCAACCTCCATTTGAGATTTCAACCATACTACCCTTTTTGTTTATGAATTTTTCTATCTAAATGGTCTGTTTCGAAAAATGTTTCTCCTTGAACAATTTTTTGTTTAATGGAGTGAATAGTAATGTTTGATAAGATGTTTTTCGCCATGGGAAATAGTCCCATTTCAATGATAGAAAAAAAACTTTGGGTCTGGTGAGATAGCTTGATTCTTGTTCGACCCTATCCGTGCAAAAGTCTTCTTATCAATAATGGTTTTACATTTCTGAAGTATTTGGTGTGAAGTATTTGGTGTAGTGCATGGGTAAAAAATTATTGTTAAATGAATTCAAAATCATTGTTGGTTGATGGGTCAAAGTTATTGTCCAAATGGATTCAAAGTCCTTGTCGTTTGATGCAAAGTCCTTTCTGTTTGATGGAAAATCCTTACTTTCGAAGGTACAATAAGGCAAAAACAGCAACTCAGATTGTCCTTTGAAAAACCAAGGAGGAAATCTTCAGAGCTAGATTCGTAGGCTTTTTCTCAGTGGCTATCAGGGGCATGGGATGCTATCGCCGTGGGCTTTGCAGGCGTCATCGGAGGAGCGGTTGTACACGTTTACTGGCGTCGGAAGTCAGGGGAGCGGCTGTCGTCGTGGTCTTCTTCAGTCGGAGGAGAAACTCGCGGGCTGTGTAGGTGTGGGATCGGAGGGACGGCTGTCATTGTGGTCTTCTGCAGTCGCGGTTGTCGTCATGGAGCGGTAGTTGTAGCGATTCATGGCGTCGGAAGTCGTGGCTCTTCGTCTTCCCCATCTTGGCACAGCGCCAGAAGTCGCGACTCTTTGTCTTTCGAAAGTCGCGACTCTTCGTCTTCCTAAAGTCGCAACTTCTCGTCTTCCAAAAGTTTTCGCTCGGCAACAAGACGGTGGCTTCGGAGGTCGCGACTCTCTCTCTCTAATATTTGATATAAACCTCTTGTATTATCTCATTTTAAATACTCAAGCAACGTGCTACTTATTTTTCAAGTAAAGATAAGACACCCATGTACAGATGACAACGTTGCTGTGCAATTCATAGAAAGAAAGTTAGACTAGTTGCATTCTTAAAAGTTGTAGCCCTTAAGCTAGATTAGAGCGTATGCATTTCTTTGATATGATTATTATTTCAATTTTTCTATTCCATCGATGTTTACTTTTTATTCGAAATGACTTTTCTGAATGTTTAAGTCTATGCCATCGTTTATGTATTAATATTTCTAAATGAATTTTCGCATATATTAAGCATGTCATGCATGTAAATGCGACTTTATTTTTATAGTAAAAATAGGATTGTTACACAAGGTATCAAGATATTCTATATTCTATAGACAAATTGGCACGTTCCGTTCCTCGACGCATCGAAATACCGAGAGTCACAAATGAAATGGGTTAAAAAATGACAAAATTTTTTCTTTTAAAATAAAAGACATAATGCAAGTAAATACATTAAAATAATACATTTGAAATACATAGATTCGAGCTATTTAAAATACGTAGATCATTTACAAATGGAACGGTTACAAAAGTCACATACAAATAACGAAGAGACTCAAAATACTCGGGTCAACAAGGTCCCCTCCGCAGGAACACGACCCAACGCCCCCACCATGACCAGTGCTTTACTATTCGCCTTAAAAACAAGAACTATAGCAATGGTAAGTATAAAAATACTGAGTAAGTAACCGCAAGGTCACGTCTAGTAGTTATGGAGGAGTCCTATTTGGTCTAATGTTATATACGTGTACTTGGGCTTCTCCAAGAGGTCTCATACCAATGTTGATATATTCCTTTAGTTAAACCCATAATCATTCCCTAAATTAGCCAATGTGGGACTCACTCCCAACAATTCTCAACAATAATCTCTTGAAGCTAATGATATAAGACTTATGTCACCACTTATACAATAGAGGCTGAATTTTGATTTAGTTTGTGATCTTACTTTGTGATTTAATTTGATTAGTTAGTTAGCTGTTACTATTTATTAGCGGTTTTTTCTCACGTATATTGAATTTAGTTCTTTTTGCAAGGAGAATACGTTTGAGCGGAAAAGTAATAGTATATTGTTTAGTTTTTTTTTTAAGAGAATATGTTTGATTTGATTGTTGAGAGGAAAAATATGGATGATTTAAGGTGGTCAATCATGGACAATCGCTACGGAGACAAGAAATAAGGTGATCTCAATTCATCTTTCGTCCTCTGTTTCGATCTCTGTCACTTTTCTTCTGTCCTTCCTCTTTCCATGCTCCTCCTCTAATACCAAATTAAGAATGAGGAACAGAGGTAGGATTGGAAGTACAATCTTCATTAATGTTCGAACGTTTAAATAGGATACCAGCTACCAACAAAATCCTAAAAATAACGAAAAATATTCTACTAACTCATCAAACAAATAAAATATACCAATCAATCCCTAAAATAATGAAGAAAAATCTTAACCTATTAAAACGATACAAAATATATTTCACAACTAACCTTATATCTTAAATCAAATTTCATAATAGAGACATATTTTAAATATATATAATTTCTTATTAGTAAATTATATAGACAATGCTAGAGCATATGAAACAAGTTATAATAAACACATTAAATTTAGAAAGAAACATAAGTAATGTAGGGTTGGGTTGACAAACCTTCTAAGTGACGTTTCTTGTAAAATTCATTTATAAAATCTGTGGCTCTTTCCTCGATATGATGATCGGCAACCGGACAGTTGGGATATTGGTCGCTCCGCCAACCCTTCTTTGGCCTCCGCTCCTCATCGTCGTAAAAGCTTCTTTTTGTAGCACTTTGAGTATTGGATTTGAAGCATTTGGCTCCCATGGTGATATGAATAAGGTAATATATGGTGACGAATAATGAGATAAAGCACAATGAAATGAATTTTGAGGGATGATTTATGTGGGAATGTCACCATTTTGTATTTATAGAGGGAACAAAAACGGCCAATGATGGTTTGTGGGGCTTAATTAGTTTTCATACTTTGATGCCAAAAATGCTCCCTCCTTTTCTTCTCCTTCTTTCTTCCTTGCATTTCACTCAACACAAAATTTGATCTAGTAATGAACGATCCGTTTATGTTTTGGAACCTCATGCATATTATGTGTTCATTTCAGTCGTTCGTTAATGTTGTTACTTTATTTTGTGTCCCTTTATTTTTCATGGTTTTGGTATGTGTGACTATGTATATGCCCATAGTTAAGTCTACGAACAATTGATACTCGTTGAATGGATCAGCATGCTTAATTTTGGGTCGTGTGTTATGAAGTAAATGCATATCCAATTTATTTCGGAATAGAATTCTAGCATCGTGTGTTATGAAGTAAATGCATATCCAATTTATTTCGGAATAGAATTCTAGCATACAAGAGTTATTGTGAATTTAGGTCCCACCAATCATAGACTTGTTGTCTATAGTTGAATTTCATTACCTCAACAGTAGGGTCACTTGCTATGTATTTATAATGCTATGTATTTGTAGTGACTCTAGATTTCTACTAACCTAAAGTCATTACCGTCATCATAGCCTAGCTCTTATGTGTTATTAAACATTTAAAATTTCATCATAAAACACTGTCGTGGACTTACTTGTTCGAAAACATCTTTAAAGAAACGTAACGAAATACGAAATGAAATAAGAATAATAATAAAAGTAAAAACACCCTATCCTAAATTAAAGTCTTAGAAATAAAATATCACCATTCTATGCATGTGTCATGATCTTGACTTGCGATATCATTGTTAGCAGGGATGAATTGTTTTTACTTGAAATAGAAGTAGCACACGGCTTGAATATTTTAAGAAATACTTAATAAGTGACCCCACTATTGGAGTCAGGAAAAGCGAACACATGGAACTCATGATTAGAGACCTATCATTAAAACTATCATAAAGGTGGCCTCCAGTTCGGATAAAATTGGATGTGTAGTACTTTCCTACACACGACTCACACGTGCGAGTGTGGATCCCCAGTCAGTTTGCACCCCGTAGACCTATCATAACCGAGCTAACGGTCCATAGTGACTTCCGAAGAATAATAGACCACCGACATTAGTTGGGAGATTACTTAAATAAGAAAAATTAAGTACAACAAAAATAAGAAAAAAGCACATCGACAAGATTGCTTGGAATCTTGGATTTTATTGGTGGCTCTTTCAACTTTCCTTAGACTATCAAGTCTTTGTGTTTTTTAAATTGGAGGCGTTGGGGAACAAGTTTGGTAGTTTGATGACAAGTCAAAAGTTGTTAATTTACAAAGGCTTTGTTCCAATGTTAGTGGGGAATTCAAATGTATAGAAAATTACAAAAAGTTGGAATATTAACAACTTTTTTGTTCATATTCCCTAACAATCAAGTGACCCAATTGAAATAAAATGTCTTTTTGTGTGCTTTCCATGCCACAAATATTGGCCCTTTTTTCTTTTTTGCTTTGCTTTTAATTTAAAAACGTTATTATATTAGCGGTTCAAGATTTTTTTTTTGAAATGGTCGTCTCCAAATATTGAAATTATAAAGTCAATACATGTGATATCCCACATTCATTGGGGGAGGAGAACGAAACACCCTTTGTAAGGGTGTGGAAGTCTTTCCCTAGCCGACACGTTTTAAAGCCTTGAGAAAGTCCGAAAGGAAAGTCCAAAGAGGACAATATCTACTAGCTGTGCTTGGGTATTTACAATACAAAACTGTTAAAAATATCCCAAAATATAAATACGCCTCCACCCCCGTTTTGATCTAAAAAAGACATACAAAGCAATACATGAAGTAGTTTGTACCGGCTGTCTTGTAATCTCTTCTCGAATGATGTTAACAAAGAGTACAAGTGTTTTCCACGTAGAGTTGTTTTCAACAAAAACGACTTTTTAACTGTTTACCTTTATAAACAAATTATTGTCAATATTATATTATGAGGATATAAAACATCATGATGTTCGATCCATAAATATAATTTAGACTTCGTCTATTCATAATAGAAAATGTTGTTTTTATAACAATTGTAACATCCTTACATTATAAACAAGACCAAATCGTTATTTATTTGGGATTCTAAGGATAATTGTAAAACCATTCATCACTAAATTCAAATACAAAAACAAAGTTAAAACTTCATGACAAATCTCGAATGCTAAAGACAAAATGTTGGATTTGAATCTTAAAACAAATGTTGTAAATGCTAGCTAAAATGACTGTATCATGACCCCTACCTCTGTCCCGACCCAATTTTTAAGGTTGCAAATGCAGGCCTGACGCTAAAAAAGCAAAAGTGAAGATAAATAAAATAAGAGTAAAATAAAATATAATACAATATGTTGAAATTTTTGTGCAATTTAAAACAAATGACACCAAAATAAAAGAAACAATCTACTTGATAATTGGTCAAAAGTCGCTAAAAAAAAAAAAAGGAGAATGTAACAACCTTAGATTTTCTACTAACCTAAAGTCGTTGCCGTCATCATATTCTATGATCTTATGCGGAATTAAACATTTAAACTGTTATCGTAAATGATAAACTTCATCTTAAAATATAACATTAACTTAAAAACATTAACATGGTCTTACGTGTTTGAAAATATAACTAAAAAATACGATGAAACAATAATAAATAAAGTAAAACATTAAATTCAAAGTAACCTATAGTAACCTATGCACGTGCCTTGGTCTATCATTGTAATACCGTTGTTACCCATACAAAGGTGCCTTACCTTTACCTAAAATAGAAGAAGGGCTTGAGTATTAATAAATACTCAGTGAGTGACCCCACTAATAGGGTTGGAAAATGAAAACATATGCAACTTATGTTCTAGGGACCTATGTTAAAATCATCATAAGGGTGGCCTCTAGTCTAGATAACATTAGATGTGTAGTACTTCCCTATACACGACCCACATGTACGAGTGTGAATCTCCAGGCGGTTCGCACCTTAAAATACCTAAACCATTTTCATAAAATGAATATGTAATTGGCTCATAAAATTATTGGACTTAACCTTGTTGTGCTGATGACAATATTTTAACACTAGGTTCCTAAGGCATATAAGATATTTAAATGAAGACTCTCTCTCCCAAGAAACTTTGTACTAATTTCTTGAGCTTTTTTTGTTTTGGAGCACTAAGGTCTAGACCTCTAATCGCCACTCACGATCCTAAGGTGCTTGACTTACTAGAAGCATCCTGACCTAGGTCATCATTTAACCGTCCATGTAGTCCTTAGGTCAAATGTGAGGAAGTGACCCCATATTCTTGCAAGACCATGCAAATACTCTTAGCAAGTCTCCTAATTATCCCTACAATGTCACAACATCCAACCGTACGATATTGATCATTGATCATAAAATAGTGTCGTATAGTGCATAACCTGAACCCTTATCATGCTCATGTTTCACCTACTTGACATGATATCTAGCATATACAAATTAGCTACACGGTGACATTGTTGTTTCTCATGATCTCAAAATCATGAAGAGTGGTGCCAACCCCATTATTTCTCATGGTTTTAGATTTAGAAATGACAATAACCTTATTCTTTTTCATAGTCTCAAACATGTCCTCAAAACGACAAAGAGTAGACAAAATCTTACTCTTTCTCATAATCTCCAAACTACAAGATTGTTTCTCATGGTCTTAGAATTACAAAGAGTGGCGACAACCTTGTTTTTCATTGTCTCAAACGTGGTGTCAAAACTACAAAGAATTACAATAACCTTACTGTTTATCATGATCACAAACTTGATCTCAAAATCATGATCACAAACTTGATCTCAAAACTACAAATAGTGGCGAAAACCTTATTCCTCATTCTCTATATAGGTTGTATGAATTAGACAGATAAATAATTCAATCAAGTACCATTCATAGAGAATAAAATCTGGGCTATATTATAGAATAATATCGAGTTCAGAAAAGAAAATAAAATATTAATTTATTAAACATAAAAGTAGGGGAGGCTAACAATGGTATGTTTTTGTTTAAAAATATAATTATTCTTAATGAAGGTTAAATGAAAGGGAGGGAAAAATTAGAAATTAGAAATTAAATAGTCAAACATTCTCTCCTTGGAATACTTTCAATCCCACAAATTTAAGAGCCTTTCTAAATTTGGTGGCCTTTTCTAAATATAGTTTACCCATCAAACTATATATAGGGCTTTACATTATCACAAAAATTCAAGCACCCACATCTTAGCCATTGCTATTCTTCATCATTTGTGAAACGAGCTTGTAACCTTTCAACTTGAAGACACTCTACAATGTCCATGAGCAAAGGTTTCAAGCTCTTTCACACCCTTTTCTTAGTGATTGTTTGGCAATATTGTGTGAAAGTGGGTGCCACTTTTGGGGATGAAACTGGTGTCGTAAATCTCGATCATCAATTTTAATTTCGTGCCTTTAGATCACATGACGCACAAGCCCCAACGATTGCACCAATTGGAAGTAGCACAGAAGTTCCAGTGGCTCCACCATTTGGAAGCATTGCTCAAACTCCTGAGGCTCTAACCCCGGAGGCTGCATCGGGTGAAAGCATTGCTCTAACCCCGGAGGCTGCATCGGGTGAAAGCATTGCTCTAACCCCGGAGGCTGCATCGGGTGAAAGCATTGCTCTAACCCCGGAGGCTGCATCGGGTGAAAGCATTGCTCTAACCCCGGAGGCTGCATCGGGTGAAAGCATTGCTCTAACCCCGGAGGCTGCATCGGGTGAAAGCATTGCTCTAACCCCGGAGGCTGCATCGGGTGAAAGCACTCAAACCCCAACCATTGCACCAATTGGAAGTAGCACACAAGCGTGAGAGTAGCATCGATGTACATGGAGGTTTCTTTGGCTATTAACAAAGCAAAACCTAAGCCAAATTGAATCACTATTTTGTAGACAAATTAATTATTTCTATATTTTTTTCTTAAATGGAATGATTTTACTACCTTCTTTTCTCCTATTTAATTTTCTACCTTCTTTTCTCATATTTTTAATTTTCTATTTTCTCCTATTTAATTTTCTACCTTCTTTTCTCATATTTTTAATTTTCTACTTTAATTTAATTTATCAATGAATCAATATAAAATGTCACTAATAATTTAATTGGTTTGCAAAATTCTCTAAAATCAAGCTATTTTTAAATTAATAAAATTGATTATAATTCTATTTTTTCAATCTGACAGAGTGAGGAGTGAATAATAATAGGTTATTATGATTCAAAACTAAGGCATCGATACCTTTTATTCTAACTTTTTATGCTAAACAGGATGTATTGAACTCATAATTAATTATAATACAAAACTGTTAGCCCCACACGAAGTTTGTGAATAAGTGATTGTCTGATAATGAACAAGGAATGGACTAAACAGAATGTATTGAACTCATAATTAATTAGATACTTTTTATGAATGTCAACTAAGTCATAATTCATTAGATACTTTTTATGAATGTCAAGAAAATTAAAGGATACGATTGTAATTTCATTAAAAGATGATTACTTTGTAAAGTTTCAATGGTTGTAACTTTGTAAAGTTTCAATTTTGTTCACCGACACCCGCAACTAATACATTTGTAACTGCTTTAGGTCGTTGCTATATTTAAGAATTTAAAGTTAATACATATAAGCGTCAAATTATTGGCAAGTAGATTGTTAGTTGATGAATGAGCAAGTTGATTTAAATATATTTCTATTCATTTTTTAATGTCATTATCATAAATTAAAATATTTTCGATAATAAATATTCTCAATTAGCTAAACTATATCTATTGACACTTGTTGAATATTTGTAATAAACTTCAACTACGAAAAAAATATTAATCACATCTAATAGTATTATGATGTTATAATCGCACTTTGATGGCCCTCTGGCCCCAAGAAAGTTTTAGACAACGAGGGCAGAGAGATTTCGAAAGAGAGTTTTGAAAGCAAGATTTGAGAAATTGAAATTGGTGTTGTATGGGAATGTAAGCAAAAAGGCAACAACAACGGCTTATCCGAAAGAGAATCCAGTGTTTCTTGGTCGTGAATATCTAAATAGGACGAACCGTCCCGTGGTTTGCTTCGGAACAAAACAATTAGAATTAGACTCGTTGAATTGGAATGTGTATTATCCATATAGGGGATCTTTCAATGGAGACCTAAGACGAAGAGAAGGGTCTAATCTATTTTATATTCAGTTAAACAAATGATTCTTTATTGTAATAGATAGCAACAAAGATTTCATGTCGGAAAAGCCCTCTTTTTCTCAACAATGTCTTTGTCATTTGATCCAATACGGTTCCGATAGATAGGAACATATTTGATATAGGAGCTTTTTTTTAACATAGTCATAATGATCTAATTAGAGTAAGAAATTAATCATTTTTAAAAAATTAACATTTAAAAGTAATCAATTAAAAAATTATTTGTTTAATATATTAACGAAACTAAGTACTATATATCTTTCAAAATTAATAATATCCAATAATTATTGCAACATTAATAAACATTTACCCGGAATACTATTTCTACATAGAAGTTTAATACTTTCATATATGAATTAAATATTTCCATCTTGTAAATATTTTTAAAATTGAAGTTAAATTTTGAAAAAAATAAAAAAATTGCATTAATAAAATTTTTACTATTCATCTTTCGAAAGTAAAAAAAAGTAACATTAGCTCCAGACACTCGTCTAGCAATGTTCGCTTTCACTATGACGAGCATATATGCCACAGAGTAGCTCGCTTAGGCTATAGGGCCCAAAGGTGGTGGAGAGCAGACAAAATGCCTTCCTCTAGAGTACATTTTGAGGCATTTCAAATCTGGAAAGTGTTGACATGATTTAGGTGAACCATCGTATGGTGTCGTATAGCATCCGTCACGTGTTTTATTAACACAAAATTTGGTGGCCTTTCATATTTCATATATGAGGACTTAATTCTAAAGTCATACACGAAAATTCTCTCTAAAGCTCTTACTTTAGAGGTTAAGGCTTGGGGCCCTACCTGACCCTTCAAAAAACTTGTTATTGATACTCATGTCGACATCGTTGCCTTTATCTTGCCTATGCCTTAGCTTTTCTTTCTTGCACATCTCTTTGGTGTGTTGGATGATGCACCGTCCTCCTCGATCATCTCATGGACTTGTCTATCTTGACATTCACGTGGTCGATTAGGTTTCACTTGAGGGTCACTGCTTTGCTTATTCTTATGTAAGGGTCACAACCTACTTTCTTCATAGTATGATTGTAACACACAGCTCTTGAATGTTCTTGTATTGATCCTAGTTCTTCTTTAAAATAGGTCGTCGGTGATATCGAAGGTTATATGGTTTCAATTAAAGATAAAAGATAGCGTAAATAAGTTGCATAAGATTTGAAAAGGAAATTATAAAGGAAAGTTTAGAAAAAGTTTGAAAATAGATGTTTTTCTAATATTACAAAATTTCCAAATTTAATGACCTACGTTTTAGAAACTTTTTATACTTTTTGTCAAATAATAAAAAACATTTAGGCCCTTACAAATGAAGATATTTTCGTTTGAGATTCTAGAAAATTAAGTCTTGAAGCATGGTGATTCTTGATATTTCAAAGTTAGTGAATCTTCTCTATAAATTATAAAATTTAGGCAAACATTTGAAGCAAGAATCAAGCTAGTTTCTTATTCTCGAATTTCTTCAATATTGAAGAGTTGTCATTCACCAATTCATTTCAAACTTGCTCCCATACATTTTAAATTATGTTTACCAACTTTGGTGAAGAAATCGTATCCTATACGCCCAATTTGGATAACAATTGAAGGAGCTCGAGAGAAACTTTAATATCAAATTTGACTGTGTCTCGAAAGCCCTAACAACAAATAGAAAGGGGTTCTCTTGAAAGTTTCTAACCCATACAACAAATAGGAAGGGTTCTATTGACTTTAAACTAGCATATCTCATGCTATAGTGCACTATAAGGGGTTCGGTTGAAAGTGTCTCGAAAGCCCGAATAGGAAGGGGTTCTATTGACTTTAAACTACCATATCGCATGCTATAGTGCACTATAAGGTAAAATATAACTCTTTAGCTATTCTTTGATGTTCCATATTCAAGATTAATGAAGGGATAAGGAGAAGATTAATGAAGGGATCAAGGGGAGAAACGGTCTGGAATAAGTAGGGGAGCGCGGTTTTTTTTTCAAAGGGGTGATGCAGTTTTTTTTTCAAGGGGGTGATGTGACTTTTTTTCGAGGGGTGATGTGACGTGCACATTGCCCCACTAGATGAAGAAGATGAACAAGCCACGTCATCCCAAATCTCGATCCCTCCTTTATTTTCTCTCAATTAAACTCTTCTTAGATTGCTTCTCACAAAATTCTCAATTGTTTCAAAAACTAACTTAAGCACTACCTTTAGTCATACAAACATTAAGACTTGCTTATATGATATCCTAAGTACTCATGCCATGAATGAAAGTAAAAAAAAAAATGCTCATGTTTATCTAATGGCCATACATGCACCATGAATAGGATCTGACATAAGCAAACCTAGGGCTATTAGTGAAGTTTGCATTAAGAAGCATACCTTACAATCATGCAGTACCATACCCTAAACACCCCACGCCCTTAAATTATGACATTTAAGTTTGCTAGGTACTATGTTACGATACCCTAAGTGACAATCACCTCTAGCTACACGGTGTATCACGATTGACACACTCACGATAAGTTTTAAAGGGGGACTGAAGCCCTATTCACATTTTTGGCTAAGCTTTGCGGCTTCGTCAGACCTTAAGTGAAGCTTTTCTTTGTTAATCGAAAACCACTTATGTGCAATCCAAGCTTGTTTGGCCTCACATGTTGATTGTGCATGCATGTTCAATCATCTGTGACACAACTGACATATCTCAACACTAGGTAAAATCATTCGGGTTGACCTTACCTCTACTCGGAGCCAAAGTCTCACAATATAACGTCAAATCTCGTTGTCATCTCTATTCCGAACAACAGAATCCATGGATCGTGATGCCATCCCATGTCTTGTGATAGCTCGACCATCTTGACTTGCTTGGATACATTCGTTTGAAACTTACTCATGTGTCAACCATCTCACTGGAACATCCTGAACATCCATCCACATGGGTTCTCATTAAGCAATTGATTCTCCCGTATCCTTGCTAGACCATTTATGGCATCTGTTATAGATAGTGGGCGCATAACAAAACCTCCGACACATGGTTTGGGGTGCAATACCTGTACAACTGTGTTTTCCGGTAATGTCCTTGGATCCTTTTCAAGGGAAGACGCTCGCGACGTTTACCCACGTTATGACACACATGCGTGCCACAGGTAGCTTGCTTAGACCACAGGGCCAAGGGGTTGTGGAGAGCTGACACCATGTCTCCCCCTATTGTACATTTTGAGTCATTCCAATCCTTCACAAGTAGACGTCATTTTAACAAGCAGACATACGGCCATTTGCGTAGTTCGTCTAGTATTTGATTGACACAAAATTTGGTGTTATTTCATCTTTCATAGAGACAAATTTAATTCCAAAGCAACATGGCGAATTACACATTGAAACTTCAACTTCAGAGGTTATGGCCTCTGTTAACACTCCTGTCACCTCATTTTATTGAACATTGTGTATGCCTCTGTTAAGCTTGAATGCACACTCCTTGGGTGTTGGATGATGGATGATGCACGGTCCTCCTTGCATTTTTTTCATGATGTATCTTGACATTTTTTAATCTATTCCCTCACGTTGCTGAATGGGTGCTATTTGAGGGTCGCTTCTTGTCTGTCTTTCGTGTGGGGTCATAACCTTATTTTTGTGAGTGAGTTTGTGACGCTCTCCCCAACATAGGGTAGTCATCGTCTTCGATGACTTTCTCAGAGGCACAATCGTATCGTTAATTGTAATATTCTCTCTACCTTAATCTTGGCAGCATCCTGCTTCCGGCCTAAATCTAAAATTAGCTGCTCATTTGACTCACTGACTTTTTCGTGCTTTCATAATGAATACAAAAACTTGCCAACTATATGATGTTCTTCCGGTCAGGAAGAAAACTTTGAAAGAAAAAGAAGCAAGAAATCTTCCGAAGAAAAAAATCAAAGAAATCTTGGGAAGAAAAAGACCATATGGGTCTTATGCTGCACAACTTCTCCCTAACTTCTCCCTCTTCGTTACGCTTAAGCTTGAACACCCATTTGAGCCCTATGGCTCGGTGTCCTAGCGGTATGTCCTCTAGATTCTACGTCTTGTTCTCAGTGATGGATGCCATCTCTTCCTGCATTGCCTTAAGCCAGCATGGGTTCTTCTTTATCTCGGTAAAAGAGTTCGGTTCATCCTCGTTGATGGCATGCAGTTCGGCCATCTCTTCTTCGAGCTCGCGCGCCGCCAGTCCCGATGGTTCACCTTCTCCTAGTAGATCTTCAATCCTCCGGTACATGGCCGCCAAACCATCATCGTGATCAACATCCAACATCAAATCTGTAGTACGTTGTGTTGCGAACTCCACTGGTTCAGGGGCCATAGCACGAGTTACGGCCGGTGTTGGCGTAGGCGTGCCCGGTGCAGCTGCTGGCAGCGGTGATAGTGCTCGGTGTTGCGCCCCTCCTTCTCATAGCTCGGTGACGAGGTACTCCACCGTGAATTGTTCTAGGGTCTGGTCCGCCTCGGCCACGTCGTTCTATTGCCAGAAGGTGTACTCGTCGAAGACAACGTCGCGCGACACGTGAGCTCGCCCCCCCGCAGGATCATAGAGCCTATATGCCTTGCTCCCGGATTCGTAGCCGATGAAGACGACCTTCAGCCAAATCGGATCGAGCTTGGTAAGGTAGGGACGCGTGATCTTCATGTACATGACGCAGCCAAACACTCGGAGATGATGTACCATAGGTTTCTTGTTGTAGCAGACCTCGTGTGGCATCTTCCTGTCGAGGCTTCGCGTTGGTGGCCGGTTGAGGAGGTACATGACCGTCATGACCATATGTGTGAACTCTACTTTAATATAATATAAATAAAGTATGTACTTATGTTTTAAATGTCTTATTTTTAATTTGCAAAAAAAAAATTAATGTGTTTTCACAAGTCACGATCGATTCTTTAGATGCCTAAAAAATCGAGTTATGACACTACCACTACATGCATGTTATGACTATTATGTACAAAAGAATCAAGTAAAATAATTTAGGTAAAAAACGGCATGAACTTAAAAATACATAAAATTCATTTCAAATAGAATAATAGCATATTAGACTTCCAAAAAAAAACTTGGTCATTGACTAAGGAAAAAGGTAAAAACACTTAACCATAATGATAAGGAATAACTCCAAGTTTATCAAATATCTCAAGCCAAGAACCCTTTTGAGATTCAAATTACTCACAAGCAAAGTCGATCATATCAAGCTTAAATGATTCTAAACATTTAATCTAAACTACATAGAATTGAAAAGAAAAATAGCCTTTGGCGAAAGAAAAGCAAAAATGTTCTTTTTACTACATTTTTCCAGTCTCCTTTACAAAGGCATCATACATGTCTTTATATAGCCTCAAAATTAAAACCCTTTAACCTTACCGATACATTCTAATAGTTGTAACTTTCCTATTTTATGACCATAATTAGCCACTACGTAAATAATCCTTGATTACATTAAAGAAACAAAGTCTAAATTATCATCCACCCAAAATTTGTTACTCTAGGGAATGAATTATATTTTATGACCATAATTAGCCACTACAAAATGTCTTTATTTATTATTCTTTAATGTGGAATGACGCCTTTAAGATAATTTGAACAACATTTTCTTCACAAATTCCTTAAAATTTATAATACTTGATTGATGTCTTGATTCATATCAGATAGGATATACACTTATATTTTTTATTATTTACACCTTTTTTCCTATTATGTTCTAAGTTATTTCAAGTCCTAAATAAACATCAAATTACTTAAGATCATATGGAGTATATTTTTAAGGTTAAGAGTTATTATAAAATATTTCAAAGTAACCAAAAAAAAATGTTTAAGACCCAAACAAAGATGGGTGAATAATGAAAAAAATACTTCTATAATGTCTTTAAGATATTTCATGGCTTAAATGGACTCCAAATGACGTAAGAATCTATATTAGACCTATATTAAGGATATGAAAGACGGTAAAGTTTCAAGGTAATTAGCAAGTTTAGATCCTAAACCGAAATTGGTGTAGAAAATGACCAAAGTACACTTATGACCTCAACATGTCGCTCTAAGGTGAAGAACCAAACAAGATAGGTTGGTCCCCAAGAAAGCACAACTCAAGTCCTAAACCACTAAGACTATTAGGTTTTACTCAAACCCATAACCTTAGTTACCCTAGACCTCGTACCATGATATGCATTATGATCACATGTTTTCCTCACCTAGATCAGATGCCTTACAGACATTGTGTCCATGTTTCTTGCAGGTTTACTCTATCTATATTTCTTGCTAGATAACCTATCCATGTTTCATTTGGAAGATATCGTGTGTCGTGTTCCTTTTTTTCCCACCTGGGTACTCTACCCATGTGAAAGGAAATCTTCTTATGATAACTTGCAAGATGTCTTGTCCATGTTTTTTTTAGGATGACAAGTTTTAGATTCATGATATTCACCAACCATTTTAATTTTGGAGGTCATCTACGGAGAGTAGTTTTTCGGCATAACAGGGTTAGATACAAAGGACTGAATGAGTATTATGACTCATGACCAATGATGATTTTGGACCAAGGTCCACAGGATAAGAAAAAAGAACTATGTTACGCTCTTGGTCAATTCATAGAGATAGTACCTTAGCATCAACCATGGACACAATTAAAAGCTGATAAGTTAGCTACTTATTAAGTTTTATACTACTTTTTTTATAAGTTTGTCAGGTAAGGATTAGTAGTTGTTCGAAGGTAAGGATTAGTAGTTGTTCGAAGATGGCAGTGGATGAAGGTAAGTATAATTCTTTATATGTTTTTATCTCTTAAATCATATTTTTTTTTAAATTAAAAAAATCCTATCATATATTAGCGGATAATCATCATTTTAGTTCATGGAGTCATTTGATAGCTTAAACAAGCTTTTATTGGTACCCAAACACTCAAACATATGGTTTCTTATATTCTAATCCTATTTAAGCTTCACTCTTTTACTTGGTGTAGCTTTCCATAGTTTTTCATGGTCTAGTCCAATCAAGACTTTTATTTGGACGTGATATCATATCATCAGGATTCGATACTTAATCCTAGAATGAATTAGTTGGCTCTTAACTATTTTTTGTGCCATAAAATCAATTAATCATAATATATGACGTGTGACTTCATTCTTGATCCAACTAGTTCACTATTAGGGATTAGTTGATAAATTCTTAATAGGTCAATCCTCACGTTTGCCAACTAATGTGTATCTATGTTAGAGATCCTCTACTTATTTCCCCAATGATATTCTTGTGGTACATAAACTAATTTAGGAGTATTGCCCTATCTATACTAACTCCCGGTCACCGGGGTGTGGAGGGGAAATAGGCTTCCATGAAAATTATGATGGTGACGTCCATGTGGTCAAAAGGTCAAATGTGAGGAAGTGACTCCATATTCTGGCCTGACCATGCAAATACTCTAAGCAAATCTCCTAATCATCCCTACATGATCACAACATCCTACTGCACAATATTGATCATTAATCATAAAATAGAGTGTCGTTTAGTGCATTACCTAAACCTGTATATGTTCAAGTTTCACCTACTTGACATGATATCTAGCATATACAAATTAACTACTTGGCAACATTATTGTTTCTCATGATCTCATTATTTGTCCTAGTCTTAGAATTAGAAATGACAATAATCTTGTAATTTCTCATAGTCTCAAACATGATCTCAAAATTACAAATAGTTGTGATAACCTTAATTTTCATGGTTGTATGAATGAGATAAATAATCCAATCAAGTACAACCCTATCACTTTATTTCACATCAAAAGTTCTAGAGGCTAGTAATGGTCTGTTTTTGTCTAAAAATATAATTATCCTTAATGACCCTCAAATGAAGGGACGGAGAAATTAGAAATTAAATAGTCAACTATTTTATACTTTGAATACTTTGGAACCAACAAAATTTAAGGGTCTTTCTAAATTTTGTTGTATTTAATAAATATAGTTTTCCTACCAAACTACATATAGGGCTTCACATTATCAGAAAAATTCAAGCACCTACATTTTTGTCATTGTTACTCTTTATCATTTGTGAAACGAGCTTGTAACCCTACAACTTTAAGACACTCCACAATGGCCATGGGCAAAGGATTCAAGCTCTTTCACACCCTTTTCTTAGTGATTGCTTTGCAATGTTGTGCGAAATTGGGTGCCACTTTTTGCGATGTCACTGGTGTCGTAAATCAAGATCATCAATTTTTATTTCGTGCCTTTGGATCACATGACACACAAGCTCCAGCAGCTGCACCAATTGGAAGCATTGCTCTAACTCCGGAGGATTCGTCGGTTGGAAGCATTGCTCTAACCCCGGAGGGTTCGTCGGTTGGAAGCATTGCTCTAACCCCGGAGGGTTCGTCGGTTGGAAGCATTGCTCTAACCCCGGAGGGTTCGTCGGTTGGAAGCATTGCTCTAACCCTGGAGGGTTCGTCGGTTGGAAGTATTGCTCTAACCCCGGAGGGTTAGTCAGTTGGAAGCATTGCTCTAACCCCGGAGAATTCGTTGGTTGGAAGCATTGCTCTAATCCCAGAGGGTTCATCAGTTGGAAGCATTGCTCAAACCCCAAACATTGCACCAATGGGAAGTAGCACACAATCGTGAGAGTAGCATTGTTGTGCATGGAGGTTTCTTTGGCTATTAACAAAGCAAAACCTAAACCAAACTGAATCACTATTTTGTAGATAAATTCATTATATATATATATTTTTTAAATGGAATGATTTTCCTACATTTTTTTTCTCATATTTAAGTGGTTAGTGGTGGACGAAGCGGAAACGAGAATGTCGGCTTGAGTAACACAAACATTGGTGAGAATCCAAAATCTCGAAAATCTAAACAACTCTCTCTAAGGAACTTGGCAAAATAACCCTTAACTTCGGGAGAAACTAAGCAACAAATTGAAAAATTAGAAAAGACACAAAAGCGTGATTCTAAAGCTAGAACTAAACATTAGTCATGTTAAAGATTAAAAAAAAGAAATGTACCATTAATTCGTAAATTGCATCATTTTCTTAAATTTTTCGTTGAAAACATATACATAGCTATCTTTAACGACGATACCGAATGAACGCATTAATACAAAATTTTTGATATGCATAAAATTAAGAACTTTCTTTTTTTACTTTTAAGTTAAATATCTTAGCTTTGTTATTTAACAAATAGGGAAGGTATTATTTTTTTTCATCGGACAAAGTTCCAACACAGAATTTTGTGTCGAATTCAATGAATAGTCGTAATAGAAAAATTGAAATTTTAACTCCAAATGAGATATGGTTGTAACTTTGTAAAGTTGATGGTTGTAACTTTGTAACATTTCAATTTTGTTCCCTAACAATATTATTCAGCAGCGGCTTAGCTCGGCTGGCCACAAACGCCTAGTTCCTGCTCTCCTTTGTGGTTGCACATGTCACAGTCATACTTTTTCAACCTTACAACGTCATGACATTGACATGTTCATGGGAGAACAGAAAATTCATATGTATTTTTTGCTTGTCTATAAGGCTTCATCAGAACTGAGGCAAGACTCGTTTTTTTCCAATTGAACAAAACTTGTTCCAAATTCAAGCTTGTTATTAAGCTACACATGCTACCTATTCGTGCACGTTAAGTCATCTATGACTTAACCGACTTCCCTCTATACTAGGCCAAGTCATCGAGCTCGACCTTACCTCTATTCAGGACCAAGGTCTTTCAATACAACATCACATTTCATCTAGTTATTTTTGTTCCCAATTAACAGAACTCTCATGTCTTGATGGCATACCAAGTCCCGGGATGTAATCAATCATCAAAGCTTACTCCGTCATGCTCATCGAGAACTAGCCTATGTGTAATTTATAACATCAGGACATCTCGAACATCCATCTATCTAGGTTGTATCGAGGCATTAAACACTCCCGTGTCCATGCCATATCATTTACAACATTGTTCAGATAGCGGGCAGCTAATCAAATCTCTAAAACATGGGCGAGGGTGAAATGTTGACACATCCGTGTCATCTGATACTATTCTTGAAATACCAATTTCAAAGGAAGTCACCTGAGACACTTGTCTAGCAACGTTCACTTTCATTGTGACCCATGCATATGCCACTGGGTAGCTCCCTTTAGCCACGGGGCCCAGAAGTGGTAGAGAATTGACATCATACCTCCTTCTAGTGTTCATACGGTCATACGGACAAGTGTAGCCCAGGGGTGCGAACGATCATACGGTCGTAAAATATCTATGTAGTGTTCAATTGACAAAAAAAAATTGGTTTGCTTCATATTTCATAGAGAGGACTTAATTCCAAAAACAGTATACCCAAATTCTCTCTAAACTTATTTTCTCCAAATAGAAAAATGGAAATTTCAAATACACAAAGAAGTGATGGTGTAACTTGTAAGGTTTCAATTTTATTTTTCGACAATTTTATGTCGTCGCCGCTTAACTCTGTCATCCACAGTCGTCAACTCAGTTCCTGCTCCTTCTTTACCGCCAATGACAATTGACACATTTGTAACTACTTTAAATCGAAGTTTTCATCCGACGCCACTTAACTATGACGACAGTGGTCAAACAAACTAAGATTTCAGCTGTCGTATTTAAAAATTTAAAGTTATTACATGAATTTCTGTATATGAGCGATGTTAACAATATGTTTGGTGGTAGATTCAAACAACAATTTAGTAGATTTTTAGTTGATGACAAGCAATGTTGAGTTAAATATTTTTCTATTTATTTCTTTTTAAGTGTCATTATCATATATCAAAATAATATGAATAATAAATATTTTCATATTTGTGGTTGAAAATTTGTAATAAACTTCCGCTAGGAAGAAATATTGATCACATCTAATAGTTATCATGACGTTTTTTTATCATGACGTTTTTTTAAACAGAGATTATGATCTAATTAGAATAAGAAATTAATAATTTTAAAAAATTAACATTTAAAAGTAGTCAACTAAAAAGTAATTTGTTTAAAAAAATAATCAATACATTAATGCAACAATAAAATATTTAAAAAGATACAAACATATAAATTTATATTTTAAAATTAACCTTTGAACTCTACCAATTAGCTACTTGGCAGCATTGTTCTTTCTCTCAAAACTATGAAGAGTGAAGAGTGGCGATGTAAGGCTCCAAAAAAAAAAAAATCAATCAAAGTCAATAGAGGGGCAAATGAATCATTTTGTCCCTCCATTTGTTATAGAGATCCAAGTGGAACCGGCCAACAAAAGAAAATTAATAGAGAGAGAAAGTTGAGAGAACTTTGGAAGAGGCGACCGAGTACTCGTCGGAAACCACCGTCGGAATCCACTTTCTGCCAAGGCGTAAACACAAGGCGCCAATTCTGGAAGAAAAGAGAAGTTTGAGAGACTTGGATTTATTTCCCGTCAATATCCGAGAGCTTTCCGCGAGGTAAGGTTCTTGAACGAACTTCTTCAAATTTGAGTCCCTCTTATGTGAATCGAGTTTTGAAATCTCAATATGTTCATCTAGGAGTAACTCTCTATAGGATCTATGAAGAATTTTGGTCAAAACCTCGATCTGAAAGCGAAGATTCGAGAATCGTCCAAGAACAGTAGGTGATATTCCGATGCTAATATCTCACTCTGTAATGAAGTAAAATTCAAGAAAAAAAAATTACTATGGCGTAGATGGTAATACGATCTTGAACTTTGCTAACGAAATCAACTTGAAGTGGATTCTATATCTAAAGTTATGAAAATAAGAAAACAAGGAAAGTTAATCGAAATCTCTTAATCTGTAGGAGGGGAGAGAAATTCGTTTTCTGGCAGCCACGTGTCGAGCGACAGGTGGTAAAGCGCAGCTTGGTAGGCAGAGGTCACGTGGCAGGCGTCGGCCAAAGCTACGTGTTGAACGTCGGCTGGAGCAATGTAGCTCTAACAAAACGCTGTCACATGTCACCTGCAAACCCTAACCAACTCCAGATCTGCGGATCGCTCTGACCCGACCCGCAACCCATCGGTCCAAACCTACTCGCAGTCCAACTTGAGTGAACTAACCACCTAACTCATGAACCAAACCGATTTGATTTGACCCCAGCGAACCCCAACTACACAGACAGTACCCGCGCATGGTACTCATGCATGCCGCCAGCGTCTAGGTTTCTTCCCGGCGCGAGAGGGCGCATGGCCGATACGTGTATAGCCCTTTGTTATCCGTTTGACTTTTTTTTTGCTCGATTTTCATCTCGATTCCAATTCTAACCCAATTTTTATGTGATTTAGGATCTAATTGAGGAAAATCAGTATTCTGGACACCCTACTTGCATAGAATCTGTATGGAAAAAGGACACGCGTCAACCAAGTTAGTCACATTAAGAATTTTTATGAAGCAATACTTTTAGGGATCACTTGGAATGCATGCATGCTAGTTTAATTACTTTAGGTAATTAGAATTTCCATGAAATGAGGTTAGGTAATAAGATAAAGTATTCTGAGGAATTTATCATGTTTTATACTTTCGCTTAGTATGTATGCACTTGATTCATGCTGAAAAGAGGATGGAAAAATTGTGAACTCTGCGCTCTGGGTGTTGATTGATGTTATCACCCCGTTGAGCATGTTTCCCTATTTTTCATGAAGTGTATATGATGTATCTAGATACTTGATCTATGCACACCAAGTTAATGTTTATGATTCATGTTAGACTGAGAAGTCACTAAGTTTAGACCTAACATTTTCCTTATAAGCCTAACAGATCAGCACGACATACGAACAACCTCAAGAGATACTCTTAGGTTGTATGTGGTGTGAATGGTATCATAGCTTCGTGGGGGACCAGGGGTTCTTGATCAGAATCCACTACTTCTAACCATTTCGCATGTGAAACGTGGGCCCACGTCGTACAGACCATTTAGTAGATGAGATAAGGGAAGGGTAGCCCCTCCCTGATGAGGGGGACTATTATGGACCTGGGGGGTTGCAGCTCACTCCCGAGGTAGGATACCAAATAGTCTCATAAGTCATGCTAAGGTAGCTCCTCGTAGGTCACCGGCCATTCACAACTTGGCATAAGGGAACTCTTAGGGTTTAAATGAAAGGACGAAGAACCAGAACAACTCCATGGGGTTAAGACAAGAACCATACTCCTAGAGCCAATTAGAAGTTCGTGAAAATCTGTTAAGCCTGGGTCGCAATGAGAGCCTACAAGTATGTGGCTTACTAAGTATAACTTTTATACTTATCCTTGCTATATCTCCCTTTTTCAGGTGCGTGAGGCGTCGGGTCAAGAGAGGGCGTGTTAAGAGCTGTGGATTGTCACAGAAGAATGTCTGTCTCGGGGCGTCAGTCCAGTCCTTCTTTTTGTACACACTACTTTTCATATTTTCATTGTAAAAACTTGTTATTGATTCTTTGTAATGAAACTTTCTCCTTATGAAATAAATGATTTTTAACATGATGTCTTCTTTTGAGTTTTCTTGCATACATACTACATGTCATTGTCGTTTTGAATCATGGCTCGTAGTCAAATATTGAGTCGTGACGGGGGCCAACCTCATTGTTTCACATGGTATTAGAATTAGAAAGGACAATAAATTTATTCTTTCTCAAAGCCTCAAACATGATCTCAAAACTACACAGAGTGGCGAAAATCTTTTCTTTCTCAAAATCTCCAAATTACAATATCAATTCTTATGGTCTTATAACTACCCAGAATGGCGACAACCTTATTTTCTTACCGTCTCAAACACATTCTCAACACTAAAAAGAATTATAATAACCTTATTATTTATGAGGATCACAAATATGATCTCAAAACTACAAATAGTGCTTATTTCTTATGCTATAAAAGTTTGTATGAATGAGACAAAATAATTTAATCTAAGTACCATCCATGGAAAAGAAAATCTCTACCATATTATAAAATAATATTGAGTTCATGAAATAAAATAAAATATCAAATTGTTTAAAAATATAATTACCATATTATAAAGTAACATTGAGTTCATGAAATAAAATAAAATATCAAATTGTTTAAAAATATAATTATTCTTAATGAGAAATTAGAAATTAGAAATTAAATAGTCAAATCTTCTATATTGGAATATTCAAAATTTAAGAGCCTTTCTAAATTTGGTGATCTTTTCTAAATATAGTTTTCCCATTAAACTATACATAGGGCTTCACATTATCAGAAAAATTCAAGCAACCGCAACTTAGCCATTGCTACTTTTCATCATTTGTGAGAGCTTGTAACCATACAACTTGGAGACACTCGACAATGGCCAAGGACATAGGTTTCAAGCTCTTTCACATCCTTTTCTTAGTGATTGCTTGGCAATGTTGTGTGAAAGTAGGTGCCACTTTTGCCGATGTCACCGGTGTCGTAAATCACGATCAACAATTTTCATTTCGTGCTTTTGGATCACATGAAACCCAGTCCCAAGGGTTCCACAAATTGAAGTAGCACAGAAGTCCAATGGCTGCACCGTTTGGAAGCATTGCTCAAACTTTGGAGGCTCTAACCTTAGAGGCGGCATAAGTTGGAAGCATTGCTCTAACCCTGGAGGCAGCAATGTTTGGAAGTATTGCTCAAACCCAAATCATTACACCAATTGGAAGTAGCACACAAGCGTGAGAGTAGCATTGCTGTGCATGGAGGTTTTTATGTCAAACTGAATCACTATTTTGTAGACAAATTCATTATTTCTACTGAGAGTAGCACTGTTTTCAATATGGTATGGTTTTACAATCTACTAAGTGAGACCATGCCCAATAAATTTATCGATGCATTGATTATAATGTCTCAAATACATAATTACAAAAGGGTATCTTTCACAATCTATTAAGTGAAACCATATTGAATGATGGTTTCACAATCTATTAAGTGAAACCATATCGAATGAATTTATCTGACCATAATAATTCTATTTTATCAATCATGAGAGTGAATAATAATCATAATAACTAGCACACAATGGGTTGCTTGTTCATCCTCTTGGCCGACAAAGCTATGACACCATTTTGGTGATAATCACTCGTGTGCATGAAGGTGTTTCATGGCTCGATAGTCCTCTCTTCGATGGAGTTGCACTACCTTTATACACTTGAAGGAATGAGATTTTCATCTCACGAGCATTTATGTCTAATGTGGTAAACCATTCGTATTCAGTCATTTTCTTTCTATATTTCACCTTTCCTATTCTTGTAGGTGAGATTATGACGAGTAGTCGTGCGGGGGGTACATTTTAAAATTATTCGTGGTTCGTTGGGTGTCTTAAAAAGAGAGGTTGGGTTTGATTTGTCTTTCTTGGTTTGCGTTCGTCGAAAAATTATGAAGACTATTTGATCTCTTTATTACTCGTGATTCCTCTTTTGTACTTGTGTGTTTTGACGGCCGATTGAGTGTGATTTCATTTGGTGTACCCATGATTTCATTTGGTGTACCCTTAGGAGGGAGCATGAGTTGCAGGTGCGAGAATTCGCTCGTTTTGACCACACAAAAGAATTCGCTCGTTTTGTGGCCCACACAAATTTTATTTTATTTTAATTTTCTTTTAATCCTTACCGATTCTAACACTCTCAATTGTTTAACAAACTAGACTCGAAAAAGAAGTACCAAAGAAATTGGTATAGAAAGGAAATAATTTGGAATTCAATATAAGTTAAGTAAGAACTAGGGGATCATAAAAGAATTTGACTAAGAATCTTGAGTTAAGGCTATTGACCGATCAATTTGCTTGTCATGTTAAGATTATATATGAAATGACCACAATATCTCTAGGGCTTAATATCTATCGTTTAGGACTTTATTAATCTCCAAATGACTTGAAAATTCACACATCACCTTAAATCAGGACTATCAAGGTATTTGTGAATTTTCATGACCATTAGACCACATTAGCAGTTCGAACCATGGTTTAAGTAGAAAATTACTATACTGCTCATATATACTAAGGCTATGTATTTTGAGAACATAAGCACTTCCTTTAGTCATAAAAACATTAAGACTTGTTTATATGATATCCTAAGTACTCATGACAGGAATGAAGGTAAGAAAATGCTTATGTTTATCTTAGGGCCATACATGCACGATGAATACGATGAATAGGATATGACATAAGAAAACCTAGAGCTATTAGTGAAGTATGCACTAAGAAGCATACCCTACGGTCATGCAGTACCATACCCAACACACCCCACCCCCTTAAATTATGACATTTAAGTTCGCTAGGTACTATGTTACGATACCCTAAGTGACAATCACCTCTAGCCACACGGTGTATTACGATCCTACTTATTCAACCATGAGGCATCTTGATATTGACACACTCAAGATATGCCTTAAGGGGGAACTCAAGCCACATTCACATTTTTCACCCAGCTTTGCAGCTTCGTCGGACCTTAGGTGAGGTTTGTCTTCACTAACCGAACATCACTTGTGCACAATCCAATCTTGTTTGGTCACACACGCTGCTACGCGTGCATGTTCAATCGTCTACAACACAACTGACTTGTATCTACACTAGGTAAAGTCATTTGGGTCGACCTTGCCTGTACCCAAGGCCAAGGTCTCTTAATATAACGTCGTATCTTGTTTTCATATCAGTTTCGAATAACAGAATCTATGCATGGTGTTGTCATCGACTTGCTTGGACACATCCGTTTGAAACTGACTTATGTGTCGACCATCTCGTTGGGATATCCTGAACATCCATCCATCTGGGTTCTCATTGGGCAATCTATTCTTCCGTATTCATGTTGGACCATTTACGCATTAGTTCTAGATAGTGAGTGCATAACCCAACCTCCAACACATGGGTTGGGCGCAATATCTACACAATCGTGTTGTCCGGTACTGTCCTTGAAATATCTACAAAATCACAATATCTACACATTCTTTCATCTTTTATAAAGATGAGCTTAATTCTAAAGCCGCTTGCCGAATCTCACATTGAAACACAAACATCAAAGGTTATGACCCGAGGCTCTACCCGACCCCTTTCGAGCTTTTCTTTGACACTCATGTCGCCTCGTTCTCTCTAACCTTGTGTATGCCTCAGTTTAGCTAGAATGCACATCCTTGTGTGTTTGGTGATGCACTGTCCTCCTCGTGTTGGCCCTCATGTTGCATCATGACACTTCTCAATCTTGGCCCTCATGTTGCCAAATGGGAGCGACTTGAGGGTCGCTTCTTGTCAGACGTGCGTGTGGGGATCACAACCTACTTTCTCTCAGGGAAGTTGTGAAACTCTCTCCAACTTAGCCTTGTCATCATCCTGGATGACATTTCTAGGGGCACAATCTTATCATTGATTGTGACATTCGCTCCCACTTAATCTCGGCATCATCCAGATGAAGACTTGAATATTAGACTGCTCTTTTGACTTGCTGACTTGTTTGTACTTTCATAATGATTATGAAAACTTGCCCACTATACGATGTTCTCTTAGTCTCCAAGATTCACAGTATAAGTACGAAAAAACACAAATTGGCCAATTTTTGTTGGCTATGTTATGCGTCAAAAGCGGAACAAATGTACTCACAACACCAATGAACGAAATTACACAAAGAAACTCCAAGATATTTACGTGGTTCGGAGAGAAGAAGTTCCCCTACATCCACGGGTAGCAACCAATCACTAATAAACAAGGTGTTACAAGTGAATACCTCACTATCACTACAAAGACTCTCACCAATATGTCACTCAATAATTCAATAATTACAATGTGACACACAAAACTCTCCCAAATTCCGATATCAAATTCCGATGTCCAATACCGATATATATAACTCAATCTTGTATGACTAAATCTAATTCAAATCTAATTCAAATAACCAAATCAAATCTAATCCAAATAGCCAAATCAAATCTAATTCAAATAACCCAATCAAATCTAATCCAAATAACCAATCAAATTTAATCCAAATAACCAAATCAAATCAAAACTTATGACAATTTACAACAATCTCCACCTTGTCATATGATCTCCAAGTAGATAACTGAGTTTGTTGCTACCACGTCAACACACTACTCCTTCTTTCTAGCGTTGATGAAATCCAAACAATGCCAGAACTTTACGAGCGATCACCTTTGTCAACATATTAGCAGGGTTATCAGCAGTTCCAATTTTTAATAAACGAATGTCCCCTTCACTAATAATTTCTCGAATAAAGTGAAAACGAACATCAATATGTTTAGTACGAGCATGATGGACTTGATTTTTTGACAAACAAATAGCACTCTGGCTATCACAAAACACATCTATATGTTCCTGCAAAATACCCAAGTCATTGATCAAACCATGAATCCAAATAGCTTCTTTAAAAGCTTCCGTTACTGCCATATACTCTGCTTCGGTGGTAGATAGTGCAACAGTAGACTGCAATGTTGAACGCCAAGAAACAGGTCCACCAGCAATAGTAAATAAATAACCCGTAGTAGATCGTCGTTTATCCAAATCACCAGCATAATCAGAATCCACATAACCAACTACAAGGTTGTCAAGATTAAACATTTCTTGTTTTTGAAACTTAATACCAACATCAATAGTACCAAGAATGTACCTAAGAATCCATTTTGACAGCCGGCCAATGCTCTTTACCAGGATTATGCATATAACGACTCACCATGCTTACTGCGTGTGAAAGATCAGGTCGAGTACATACCATAGCATACATCAAAGCGCATTTGTATATGGAATATTCTCCACATACCTTTTGTCATCGTCAGAACTTGGACACATGGAAGCACTAAGTTTGAAATGAGGACCAAGTGGAGTACCGTTGGTTTGGTTGAATTATTCAAACTAAATCTTGTCAATACCTTGCGTAGATATTGAGACTGAGTCAACCAGACTGTACCTTTTTTCCGATCTCGCTCTATCTCCATTCCAAGAATTTTCTTTGCATTGCCTAAGTCTTTCATTTCAAATATTTTAGAAAGCTGATCTTTGAGCTTATCAATCTCCACCTGTCTCTTTGAAGCAATTAACATATCATCAACATATAAGAGCAAATAGATAAACGATCCATCATCAAGACACCGATAATACACATAATGATCAAATTGACTATGAGTATACATATGCTCTACCATGAAATGATCAAACTTTTTATACCATTGAGGAGGAGATTGCTTCAGTCCATACAAAGATTTCTTCAATCTGCATACCAAATGTTGCTGTCCAACTACTCGAAAACCAACCGGTTGCGCCATATATATTTCTTCTTCCAAATCTCCATGCAAAAAGACAGTTTTTACATCGAGTTGTACAAGCTCAAGATCAAATTGAGCAACAAAAGCAAACAAAATCCGAATGGAAGAATGTTTTACCACAGGTGAGAAAATTTCATTGTAATCAATACCTTCTTTTTGTGCATAGCCTTTAACCACAAGTCGAGCCTTATAACGTATACCATAAGAATCTTCTTTTTTTGCAAAAACCCATTTACAACCAATTTCCTTCTTACCTTTTGGAAGTTGTACCAAATCCCAAGTTTAATTTATCTCCAATGATGCTATGTCCTGATTCATAGCTTCTTGCGAGTGCAATCTATCCGGACTCTAGATAGCATCTTTGTAGTTGTTGGGAACTCCATCAATCAAAGGGAAAGCATATGCTATCATATCATCAAACCTTGCAGGTTTTCGAATTTTCCTTCGTGGTCTATTCCTGGCGATGGACTCAGGTTCCTCCACTCCTTCATTTACAAAGCTTTGCTCCTCCTGTTCTAAGACATCAGAGTTATTATCTATCTGATCAATAAGTTCTTCAGTAAGAGCAACCATATCAAGAGAGAACACCACCTTCTCCACCTGCTTCAATGCCTCGTCATTATTTTCAATTTTCTCCAAAAACATTTCAGACTCATCGAATGTCACATCTCGACTATTAACAATCTTACTTGTTCCTGAACACCATAACCTATAGCCCTTCACGCCTTTGCTAAAGCCCACAAACTTGGCTTTTTTTACTCTAGGATCTAGATTTGAGTCTGTCACATGATAATAAGCAGGACACCCAAACACATGCAATTTATCTCACTAATAGGAGTACCTGACCATACCTCAAGTGGAGTTTTCCCACCATTTCTAGAAACAGGTAAACGATTCACCAAGTGAATTGCATAACTGAGAACCTCAGCCCAAAATGCCTTACTCAATCCTGCTTGAGACAATATGCATCGGACCTTCTCACTTAATGCTGGTTCATTCTCTCAGCAACTCCATTTTGTTGTGGCTTACCACGAACAGTGAAGTGTCGAACGATCCCTTCATCTCGACATACTTTAAGAAATGGATCATAAGTATATTCTCCACAGTTGTCTGATCTCAGCTTTTTGATTTTCTTGTCCGTCTGATTCTCTACCATTTTCTTCCACTCTAGGAAGATTTGGAGAACCTCGTTTTTGTGCCTCATGGGATACATCCAAACTCTCCTCGAGTAGTCATCAATAAAGGTGACAAACCACCTCTTTTCTCCCAATGAGACATTCTTCGTGGGGCCATACATCAGTGTGAACATAATCCAAAATGCCCTTTGTTTGGTGTATAGCTGTACCAAACTTCACATCTTTTTGTTTACCAAATATACAATGTTCACAGAAATCAATTTTACCAGTTGTGGCACCCTTAAGGACTCCTTGGTTCACCAATGTTTGAAGTGCCTTCTCACCAGCATGCCCAAGTCTCATGTGCCATAATTTCGATATGTCTTGTTCTTTCGAACTTGCCACAGCAGCATGCCCAATTATTGTGGTTTCGTTGAGGTAGTATATGCTACCTCTTCTAGTTCCTTTAATTGCCGCCAAAGCTCCACTAGCTACTTTCAAATTCCCTCCTTCAAAAATGATACGATAACCACTCGCATCCAAAACGCCAAGGGAAAACAAATTTTTCTTCAAGTCAGAGACATACCTCACATCATTGAGTTTTCGTATAACCCCGTCAAACATCTTGATTTGTACTGAGCCGAATTCCGTCATCTTGCAAGTACTATCATTGCCCATATAGACAACTCCACCATTGAACTCTTTAAAGTCCAAAAACATCTCTCTATTGGGACACATATGATAGGAGCACCCAAAATCAAGAATCCATTCACTGGTTTGGCTGACTGATAGGGAGATTGTGAAGGCATCATCTGTATCAGTGTCATATCTTTAACCACATTGGACTTCGACCCCTTCTCTTTTAAGATTGGACAATCTTTTTTTCAATGGCCTTTTTGTCGACAATATGCACACTCATTTTTGTCAAGTTTTCTCCAATTATCAGATCTACCTCTCGACTTTGATCAGCACTCTCCACATTCGCTCTTTTTCCAAGTAGAAGTCCCTCCACGAGCAGTGAGAACATTTGAGCTAGAATCTTGATATGTCTCCTTTTCCTTCTTTCGCATCTCATTATTTATTAAGGCATTTGATACATCTTCAAAATCAATATTAGTGATTCCATGTAGTAGGGTCGTTACTAAAAACTCGTAGGATTCCGGCAAAGAATTTAATAACAACAACACCTTGTCTTCATCATCAATCTTAACATCAAGATTAAGCAAATCAGTGATGATTTTGTTAAAATCATCCAAATGCTCAGCCATTGAGATACCTTTCTTGTAGTCAAAACGGAAGAGTTTCTTCTTCAAATAGAGTTTATTTTCCACTCTTTTGCATATATTTCGCCTCAAACTTGTCCCATAGTTCTTTCGCCATGGTTACCTTCATAAATGGAAATTTCTGATCCTTGCCAAGACATGATCGAATAATTCCACAAGCTTGCCAATTTAATTTCGTCCATTATGCTTCTGTCATGTCTTCAGGCATCACCTCTTGGAGAGAAGCATCAAGATCTTGCATGACCAGCAAATCGGTAACTTCGCCTCGCCAAACACCAAAATTATTGGTTCCATCAAATTTGTCTACTTCGAGATTAGAACTCAAAAATCTCGATCCACGCCGTGATTTAATTCCAGATGATTCTGCCATTTGTAATAGGTAATCTGGATGTAACTAAAAACCACAATTCTTGAAAATTGATTTTCAAGAAAATAAGCACGATTGTGAACATGTCTAGGGGTCGATGAGGCCAAAACTTTCACAATACCTCAAATACCACAGCCTGGCTCTGATACCAATTGTTATGTGTCAAAAGCGGAACAAGTATACTCACAACACCAATGAACGAAATTACACAAAGAAACTCCAAGATATTTACGTGGTTCGAAGAGAAGAAGTTCTTCTACATCCACGGTAGCAACCAATCACTAATAAACAAGGTGTTACAAGTGAATACCTCACTATCACTACAAAGACTCTCACCAATATGTCACTCAATAAATACAATGTGACACACAAAACTCTCCCAAATCCCAATATCAAATTCCGATGTCCAATACCGATATATATAACTCAATCTGGTATGACTAAATCTAATTCAAATCTAATCCAAATAACCAAATCAAATCTAATTCAAATAACCAAATCAAATCTAATCCAAATAACCAATCAAATCTAATCCAAATAACCAAATCAAATCAAAACTTATGACAATTTACAACCAGATATTCCTCCTTGGACTTAACTTTCTTTTCATATTTGGCGTGGGACTCACCAGAACAACCATGCCAAAACTAGTTGAGGAATCGGTTTCCAAAGTACAATCCATGCATCGATGCCATCACATTTCTCAGGATAGCTCGGCCATCTTAGCTTGCTAGGACATATCTGTTGAAAACTGACCTATGTGTTCATCGTCTCATCTAGACATCTCAAACATCTATCCATGTGAGTTCTCATCGAGCATTGGACTCTTTCATGTCAATGCTAGGCAATTTACGACATTTTTTTTCAGCTAGCGGGTACATAATCAAACCTCCGATACATGAGCTCAAATAAAATACCGGCACACTCATATCATCTAGTATTGTCCTTGAAAGACCTTTTTCAAAGAAAAATGCCCTAGAAGATCATCTCGCGATGCTTGCCAATACTGTGACAAGCATACTTCACACAAGGTAGCTCACTTAGGCCATAGGACCCAGGGGTGGTAGAGAGCCAACATCATGACTCTCACTATAGTACATTTTGAGGCATTCCAATCTTTCTTGAGTAGGTGTTCTTTTGGCAAGCTGGCAAACGGCCCCATGCATAGTCCGTCGAGTATCCAATTTACACTGAATTTTGTGAGCTTTCATCTTTCATATAAACAAACTTAATTCCATAGTCAGATGTCGAAACTCATAGCGAAATCCCAATTTTGAGGTTATGGCCTGGGGCCCTACCCAAACCTCCTCGAGTTTATCTTCGATAATCGTGTCACCTCGTTCTCTCGAAACTTGGGTATTTCTCTACTTAGTTTGAATGCACACTCTTGGTGTGTTAGATGATGCACCATCGTTTTCGGTTTCATCATGACACTTCTCAATCTTAGACTTCATGTGGCCGAATGTGCGCCACTTGAGCGTCGCCCCTTGTCTGTCTTGCTTGTGGGGGTCACACCCTATTTTCTCTTAGTGAAGTTTTATCACCATGCACTATGAGGTCTCTATTCCTCTTCTAGGCTTGATGCCCTACACCATGTCTCATGAGCATGATGTCATGAGGGACCTCATATTTCTTTCACCTAATTGAGATGTCGTGCATCATATATTACTAGCATGATATCATGATAGTATTTTGCACAAGCCAAGTGAACATATTGGTCTTTCTTAGGGAGTGAGCTAAGGGCCACTTTAGGAGTAGGTTCTAGGTTGACCATACGTCGTAAATCAAGCTAAGCCATATGGTAAGAACATGACCAAGAGCTTAGCAGTAGGCTGCTTACCGAGTCGTTGTACTCACTCCATATTTTTCAGGTAACTAGGAGCTTCTAAGGGATGGGAGCATACTTTGAAACGTGAGCCATAGATCAACAACAAAGCCTCCAACTTTTATCTTTTTTTAAATATTTTTGAGTCTGTAGCTTATTTTGTATCTACAATTATGCGTGTATAAACTCTACTTTAATATAATATAAATATACATATGTACTTATCTTTTAAATGTCTTGCTTTTGCAAAAAAATTTAATGTGTTTTTACGATTGTGCTTTAATTAGGTCTTGACACATGCATGTTATATATATTGTGTATAAAAAATTATGTAAAAATAATTTATTTTAAAAACTTCATAAATTCATTTCAAATAAAATAATAGTATCATAATATAATATAGTTGAAAATCGAAAAAAATAACATCTCTTATCAAACTTTAGAAATAGATGTTATTAAAATGTCCAAATACGAGGACAAAATGAAAATCTAACTATCATGACATTGTTTCTATGCATCCTCAGTTGACAACGCCGTCCATACATGGGAACCATGCTCATACTTTATAATTGTAAACAGAGTTTGAGTATTGAAAACCTATTAAGTAATTAACCTCACTTTTGAAGTCGAAAAATGCAATCTCATGCAATCATTGTTTATGATGGGAACCTAACTTTTCGTGACTATTTAATGTGCTTTACTTTCATTTTTAGGTATGGTTGAATGTATAATACTTATCTACGCAGAGTTCACACATGCACATAAACTGACTTGAGGTCTTACTATAGGTTAACGCATGGGCAACCCAAACCTCCTCAGTAAGGGCAACCCAAAGCGAAATACAAAGGTCGGAGAAACCATCGAAGCTTCACGTGGAAAAAATAAAATGCACATAATCAGCAAGGGAAACCCAGAGTGAATTACCTCACTAGTTTTTGTTTACGAGGACAGATGACATAAGTAACTCAAGCTAACGCACGAGGTAAGGGAAATCCTTGGAGGGTATGATAAAGGAGTATATGAATGATGCAATGATACATAATCATGAAGGAGATAGCAATAACTATTATCACGAGGGAGTCGTCAAACAAAAAGTGAATGAAGGCGATATAAAGAAGAAAGGAAGAGTTGAAAGTAATGAAGAGTCTAAAAAGGATCCTATAAGTGTAGAAAAAAGTATTAAGGTGTGAGCAAAACTTATACACTCATACAACCATTTCGAAATGAAATTTATGTTTGAAAAATTCATGGATATCTGAAAAAGATTCACATAAATATTCCACATGTGAAGGCATTGAAACAGATGTTCAACTACGTCAAATTCTTGAACGACATCTTGACTAAAAGAAGACCATTCGAAGAAGTCAAAGTATTAGCTCTAAACAAATAGTGAACTGCAATCGTTTAAAACAAAATCACATTGAAGAAAAAAGTCTTAGAATTATTCACAATACGATTTAGTAGCTTAGTACGATTTAGTGCGTGCCAAAATAAGAAGGTATTTTTGTGGTGACGAACGCCAATAATGAGTTGATCCCCACTTGAGTAGTGACTTGATGGAAGTTATGTATAAACTATAGAAGATTGAATAAGATAACAAGGAAAGACTACTTTCTATTATCGTTTACAATTTGTCCTGATGATGAGTAGAAAATAACATTTATGTGCCCATATGGAATCTTGTTTTTAGAAGAGTGCATGCAATGCACCCACAATCTTCCGAAGATGTATGATGACGATCTTTATTGAAATGTCGAGCAATTCATAGAAGTGTTCATGAATGATTTCTACATAGGGAGAATCATTAAAAAAACTATCTAACCAACCTAGTTATCGTGTTATAGAGATGCGAAGAAAAAAAATTTGTGCTGAAATGAGAGTAATGTCAGTTTCATGGTGATAGAAGGAATAGTTAAGCCAAAAGATTTAATATATATATATATATATATATATATATATATATATATATAAAGAGCAAAAATGGAGATAATTTAAAAACTACGTCCTTCCAATTTAGGAAAGGGAATCTTGAGTTTCTTAGGTCATGCACGAATTTACAAAAGGATCATCAAAGACTTTGGGAAAATGAAAAGCACGTAGCCACGAATTCTCTCCTCGTAGACCTTAAGACGCTCAACGACCTTCTGAACCAATTTACATAGATCTCGGGAGAACAGCTCGAAGGAACTTCTTGACGATGGAGATTTACTTCACCTTGTCGCCTATGAAACAGATGCAAGTGACGATCGTCATCAACTTCATAGCAAAGTCATCTATTGATTCACCTTCCTTTATGCGGATAGCCTCAAACTCACTCTTCAAGGTCTGCAGCTTTACTTCCTTGATGCGTTCAACACAAAAATGCATTGTTTGGAGCGAATCCTTCACTTCCAACATGAGAAGGACGTTCTTAAGGACTGCTTCGTAGGTGGCAGAAAAAGTCATCCTATCCTTACCCTTCTCAACATCACCATGCTCGATTGTGTACCACACGCCTTCTGCCTGTAGGTTAACATGCATCTTTATCGACAATATTCCGTAGTTACTCTTCGTGAATAACGGGTACTGAAGCGTCATATCTCCTCCGATTACTTTGTGTGGTGAAAGAATTTATTTCGGCATCCTAGCTCTGTTACCAAACGTTGAATATTGTCCATGATCGAAATATGTCAAAACAAATATTTGAAGTAGAAATAAGAACTTTAGGAGAGAGTTTCTTGGAACAAATAAACCTTAAGCACCGATACTTTTCAATTCTCTTTGTTATTGTGAATAGAGCATACATTTGATGAGAATTTTTAGTGGAGAAAGCACTAACAAGTTTCCTAAACTTTCTTCTTAAGTTAAAAAATAGCTAACAATTTTCACTAAACTTTGTCCACAATTTGACAATTACTAACAAATCTCCTAAAGTTGATCCATTAGTTAGTAAGGATTGTTAAAGATCACGTGTTTGTTTAGATTACTGTCAGTTTGAATCTAATTAAATCTCCTTATAGTTAGGAGTGAATTTAGTTTTGATTTGTTTACTGGTTTGTTACCAGATTTTCCGCACATGTTTAGGTAGATTTTCTAAATATCTTTTTATATTGTCTCTGTATATATATAGAGCCTTCTTGCTCTTCATGATACAATTTCTTATCAACCATTCAATCACTCATTCTTTCACTAACAAATTAGTATCTGTAACAAGCGCCAGACAGGCGAGCGGCGGAGGAGGGCGGCGGAACAGGCGCCGGACACGCGTCGACCGTCGGCTGGAGCAACGCAGCTCCAGCGAGGCGACGACACGTGTCGCCTGCAAAGCCCAAGCCAAACTGCGAACGCGAGCCGAGCCAAACTGAATCGGACTGGCCGAACCGCGAACGCGAGCCGAGCTGAGTCGAACCAGACCGATCGGGCCGCGACTGCGCGGAAGCTGCCGCGCATGGATGGGCCGTTTTGTCCCGATTGCCCTCTGTTTGCCCGATTTTTGGCCCGGTTCCAATTCTAATACTGTTTACATGTCAATAGAGACCTAACTTAAGGAAATTAGTATTTTTGGAAACCTCACGGGTAGAGAAACGCTAGCAAAAGGGCATGTGTCAACCAGGTAAGTCATCACCCGGTATTTAGGAAGGAATACTTGTAGGATTCGCTAGGATTGCATGCATGCTAGTAATTATGCCTCAGATTAGCTCTCCATGAATGAGATTAGATAGCTGATTATTATGAGTGTATTGGATGAAATATCTGAGTGTTGCTTGTATGCTTTAAGCTTCCGCTGTACGTATGTATGCCTTTAATTTATGATTAGAATTGTGCATTCCGCGTTCCGGGTGCTTGATGGATGACTTCGCCCCATTGAGCGCGATCCTCGTGTTCTAGGTGCTTGATGGAGGCCATCGCCCCGTTGAGCCTGCGTGCTTAGTTTACATGAATTATACAGTATGACGTTACAAGCTGGTTGCATGCATGCTCTATTATTTTCTATGGCCCAATTCTATGATAAGACTAGGGAATTGCTATTAGGAGCGATAAGTCGCTCTAAACCAGACTTAACCTTCCCCTAGGAACTTAGCGGAACAACCACGGCAACAAGATACCTTAGGAGGTATTCAGCACACCCCTAGGCTAGATACCATATAGTCCCAGATAGCCATGTCGAGGTAGCGCCTCATAGAGAGATACCGACCATATCAGCTTAGCGTAAGGAACCTCTAGGTGTCTAATGAAAGGTTGATGAACCGGTGAAACCCAAGGAGCAAGCTCCAAGGGACTACGATTAGAACTAGATGTCCTAGAACCGAATCAAGAGACCGTGAGAACCTGCTAAAAAAAGGATGCGAAGAGAGCCTACAAGTATGCGGCTTACTGAGTATAATTTTTATACTCATCCTTGCTATGTTTTCCTTTTTCAGGAGCGCGAGGCGTCGGTCAGAGGTGGGCGTGATGGAGACGGGGATTGTCACAGAGGAATGGGTTGTCCCGGGGCATCAGTCCGGTCTTTACTTGTATTTGCAGTCTTTCGAAATTTGTTTCCCAACTGTCAAATGTTTTGTTTGTTTGTTGTTGAAAAACTTTATTGAAATTTAAGGATTTTCTCTATCTCATTTTTAAACTATTTCGTACATGTGTGTGTTGTTCTTAAACACGGCCCGTAGTAAACTATTGGGTCGTGAAAAATTTGGTATCAGAGCAGTCAGGTTCTAGGTTCTGTAGACATTTAGGATAGAGAGTCGTGTCCTCTGTGACCTCACTCGTCAAACACATGCCGCTCACGACCAGACGTTCTCACGCGATGGAAACATAGAGATGAAGGTTAAGCTAGTATTTATAGAGTATACCATGACCGATTATAGCATTATAATCGCACATTACCTAGGAGATGTGCTACGAATGAATTGTAACCCTAGTCCTTTTTCTGTTGTGGTAGATAATGGCACCAAAGAGACGAGAACCATATGTAGGGCCCGGACCCAGAAGGAGAAGAAGAGAGGAAGTTCAAGACACCTCGGTTCCAATGCCTGAAGTGGAACAACCTTAATTTCAAGAGGAGGTTGGGGATACGCCCCAAACTAGCGAGGGGACCGTACCACAGCCATCAAGAAGTAAAAGACGTCGAATGAGGGCCAAGGCCCGAAGGCTGCTCGATACACCCCCTACCGCTCCCTTCTCCGAGGAGGCCCCATCGATTCCAACCACTGGTACAACAGTCTCACTAGACCAGCCGTTAGTCATGCCCACGACAGAGATATTTCAGACGTTCATGATGACCTCGATGGAAAATCAGGCTTTCACGAACCAAATGATACAAACTATAATGGCGAATCAGTCAGCCGGGCAAGGGGCCAAAGATACAGGGACTATGACTGTGGAGTCCCGCTACCTAAGAGATTTTCAGAGGCACAAACCGCCTTCCTTTGACGGAGGCAAAGTGGATCCCATTGCCGCTGAGAATTGGCTAGAGGCCATAGAAATGGCCTTCCATTTTATGAACTGTCCGCCAAAGTATCAAGTCCATTATGGGACGTATATGTTGAAAGAAGAGGCGCACTTCTGGTGGAAGGGTGCTCAGAAGACCATTATGCCACAAGGAGAGTTTATTACCTGGTGTCAGTTTAAAGATGCCTACCTCCACAAATATTACCCACTCACTACTAGAGTGAAAATGCAGGCAGCATTCCTCGAACTGAAACAGGGAGACAGATCAGTGGAAGAATATGACTTGGAGTTCAATAGGTTGGCAAGGTTTTCTCCAACCTATGTTAGTTCGGATGAGTTGAAGGGCGAACGATTTATTGCTGGCCTGAGGGAGGAACTAAAGGGGAATGTGGCATCCCAGTCATCCTTCGTTTATCTGAAAGCCCTTCAGGTGGCAACCCTGCTCGACGCGTCCTGCACCGACAAGCTACAGTTGGGAACAGCACAATCGTCCCACACTGCAGCCCAGGAAAACGGGACAGACCCTAGCCACCCAAGAACAGGTAGACCGCCCCGTTGCCGCACTGATAAACGAAGAAGAGCCCCAGTACGGAACATGACCCTTTGTCCTAACTGTCGGCGTCCTCACACGAGGGAATGTAGAGAAGGAACAGACGCCTGCTACAGATGCGGCCAGGTAGGACACTTTGCAGTAGATTGCCCTCAGAGAAACGATCAGCGTATCAACCGGCCTGTAGTACAGCATCAGAGGGGCCAGGGTGCTCGACATCAGCAGGGGCGAGCAGTAGCCCATGCAACAACAGCCAGGCAAGCTGACCAGCTTGACGCAGTTGTAACAGGTACGCTACCCGTGTTTGGTCATCTGGCTTTAGTATTGTTTAATTCGGGTTTAACGCATTCATTCGTATCTGAGTAGTTTGTAGAGCTAGCACACCTAGAGAAAGAACTATTAGAGATTACCCTATCATCGTCCACCCCTGCTCACGAGCTGTTGCTAGCTACCCATAGAGTTCAGGGAGGTGGTGTAACAATATCAGGACGTGTCATCGAAGCTACTCTGATAGTATTAAACATGCAGGACTTCGATGTCATATTGGGTATGGATTGGCTAGGTGAGAATCGTGTTTTGATAGATTGCGAGACTCGAATAGTGACTCTCAAGCTCCCGTCAGGGGACAGCTTTACCTACAAAGGAACCACTTCCAAAGGAACCCCAAGCGTCATAATATCATTAAGGGCTAAGAAGTTGATTCGTAGTGGCGCAAGTGCATTTCTAGCTAGCGTGACCCTAGACAATGGTAACAAACAAATAACCTCATCGGTACACATCGTCAGGGAGTTCGTAGATGTCTTTCCGGAGGATCTGCCAGGTTTGCCCCCAGCTAGGGAAGTCGATTTTGGGATCAATTTAGAACCAGGAATGGTGTCGATCTCCAAGGCACCTTACAGGATGGCACCTGCAGAACTTAGGGAATTGAAAGAACAGTTACAGGAGTTGTTGGATAAGGGTTTCATCCGACCCAGTGTATCACCCTGGGGAGCCCCTGTTCTGTTTGTAAAGAAAAAGGACGGATCCATGCGGTTGTGTATTGATTACTGGGAACTAAACAAGGTCACCATAAAGAATAAGTACCCCCTCCCGAGAATTGACGACCTGTTTGATCAGCTACAGGGAGCAACAGTTTTCTCCAAAATCGACTTAAGGTCGAGGTATCATCAATTGAGAGTCAGAGAAGGGGATATACCCAAGACAGCCTTCAGAAGTCGTTATGGACATTACAAGTTCCACGTTATGTCCTTTTGCACCAGCAGTTTTCATGGAACTAATGAACAGGGTGTTTAACGAATTCTTAGACACTTTCGTCATAGTGTTCATCGACGACATTCTGGTATACTCTAAGACAGAGGCAGATAATGAAAAACACCTAAGAAAAGTCTTGACAATATTGAGAGGCCAGTAGTTGTATGCCATGTTCTCCAAGTGCGAGTTTTGGTTGTCTGAAGTAGCATTTTTGGGTCACGTAGTGTCAAGCAAGGGGATCACAGTAGACCCAGCTAAGATAGAAGCAGTGATGAGGTGACTAAAGCCGACCACATTCACGGAGGTGAGGAGTTTTCTGGGGCTAGCTGGATATTACAGAAGATTTGCTTGGAGAAAAGTTTTGCTTGGAAACTCTGTTCAAGGATTGGAAACTCCAGCCTTGGAGAAATCCTTGGAGAAAAGATTTGCTTGGAAACGTATCAGGAAACTTTTGGAAACTCTGTTCGCAGGCTGGAGTCCAAGCAAGATAGAAGCAACGATACATCTTAAAAGATATCATGACCGAAGCCCACGATACATCTTATACGTTCCACCCTGGAAGTACGAAGATGTATCAGGATCTGAAAAGATACTATTGGTGGTCCGGAATGAAGAGGGACATAGCGGATTTCGTAAGCCGTTGCCTGAGCTGACAGCAGGTGAAGGCCCCGAGGCAGCGCCCAGCGGGATTGCTACAGCCCCTTAACGTTCTTCAGTGGAAATGGGAAGCAGTCTGTATGGATTTCATCTCGGGCTTGCCAAAGACAAAGCTGGGTTTCAACGTCATCTGGGTAGTTGTTGACAGACTAACCAAGACGGCCCACTTCATTCCAGGAAAGTCAACATATCGAGTGGATCGGTGGGCTCAGCTGTATATAAAGAAGATAGTACGCCTGCACGGTGTACCAGTGTCCATAGTATCAGACCGGGACACCAGGTTCACCTCGCAGTTTTGGAAAAGTCTCCAGAAAGCACTAGGAACTCAGTTGATGTTCAGTACAGCGTTCCATCCTCAAACGGACGGGCAGACCGAAAGGGAGAACCAGACTTTAGAGGATATGTTGCAAGCCTGTTCCCTAGATTTCTCTAGGTGCTGGGACGAACAACTGTCTTTGATGAAGTTTGCTTACAATAATAGTTATCAGGCGACCACCTAGATGGCCCCCTTTGAGGCACTGTATGGGCGTAGGTGTCAAACCCCAGTGTTTTGGGAAGAGGTAGGCACACAAAAACTAATGGGACCAGAGTTGGTTCAGGTCACCAACGCAGCGGTGCAGAAAATCAAGCAGAAGATTTCTCACCGCACAGAGCCGACAGAAAAGCTATGCAGATGTGCGTAGAAGGGACCTCAAATTTGAGGTGGGTGACCACATGTTCTTGAAGGTAGCCCCTATGCAGGGGGTGTTGAGGTTCGGAAAGAAGAGAAAATAAAGCCCAAGGTTCATAGGCCCCTTCGAGATTCTAGAAAGAGTTGGGGCTGTGGCTTGTTAGGTAAATCCCTAGGTTAGAAATTCATTCCTAGGTTTTAGGTAACCTGTTTTCTATTCAACCCACACAATCAGAGTAGTGGGAAGTTCACGTCGAGTGGGTTTCCACTTCTTTCCATTTTTAGCATAGGTTTGTTATTTAAATACCTTCAACTGAATCAAATAAAAAACGAATCGAGTCTTCAGCAAATCTCTCTCTCCCTTCTACTTTCAGTTATTTTTTATTTTCCTTCGGCCGTTTTTCGTCGACGTTTGTCTTCTCCCAATTGCAAGAAGTCAACAAGTGGTATCAGAGCCTAGTTTAATCCATCGGTGGTATATCATTTCGGAGGAGCCAACTTTATTAACATCAACTTGAATAGCTCAAGTGGTAAGAGTGTTGACCTAATAACACACAGCTCTCAGGTTCAAGTAGAAGAAAATGCAAAGCACAAGGGGTTATGGCACACTGGGAAGTCATTTTCTTATTTTCTATATCATTTTTGTATATTTTTCTTATTTTTCTATATCATTTTTGTATATTTTTCTTATGCAACAAGATATAGTTACTTTTGTATTTATCTTGTTAAATGTTAAAATGTTTTGAAGTTAAACCTTAAGACAGTGGAGCGTAACATTACGGTTTATCCTTTATTAAGGAAAATTGATTCTTTTGAGATTATTTATACACTGCATTAAGGTTGGGAAGTCATGATAATTCGAATTCAATAGGGATATTGAAACTAATATAACCCAATGTTAGTCGAGAGATAACCAAGAGAAGAAACCAGCTTGCACAAGTTTATTAACACATATTTAGGATCATAGGAGAGAGTCACCACCGTCATGTATTTTGGGAAAAGAACAGACGAGCAACTTAAGATTACAAACCCCCATCCACCAATCTTAACCGGATCCGATCTTGTTATTCATGAGTCCTCTCTAGTGTATGCCATTTACGGCATCACAGTTGGAATAGTCATTAAACAACAACAAACATTAACAATCATAAATGTCATTTGAGTGATTAAAGAATTTATTAAACTACATGTGTAATTGGTAATTTACTTATTACTTGATACTTGTGATAGTTTTATGGAATTAATCCAAGGAAAATCTCTGATATTGAATGATAAGAAATCATGGTAAGGAAAGTAAGATTCAAATTACCTTGTTGATAGAATATATCAAGGAAATAACACTGGTTTGAGATTCAAATCACTCTACAAGCAAGATCGATCATGTCTTACATGAATTATTCTAAAGATGCAATCTAAACTACATAGAATTGAAAGAAACTTAGCCATTGGCTAACAAAAAGTGTAAGCACACTTAACCCTAATGATAAGAAATCATTCGAAGTGGATGAAATATCTCAAGGTAAAAATATTTGATTATGATTCGAATCACTACATGAGCAAGGTCGATCATATAAAGCTTGACTGATTCTAAACGTGCAATCTAAACTATATAAAATTGCAATGAAATGTAGCCCTTGCAAAAATTCTCTTTTTACTACATTTTTCAAGTCAACTTTACGAAAAAACCATACATGGCTTTATATCACCTCAAAATTCAAAAACCTTACCTGAGTCCTTCTAAGGGTTGTAATTTCATATTTTATAATCATAATTAACCACTATGTAAATAAGCCTTAACTACATTAAAGAAACGTATAACTTTAAATTATCATCCACCCAAAATTTGTAACCACCCAAAATTTGTAACTATCTAAGAACAAATGATGCTTTATTATTTTTTAATGTGGCATGAATTGTAACATCTCGTGGTAATTTTCATAACATTTTCTTCACATCTTTCTTGAAGTTTATATTGCATCATTGATGTCTTGGTTCATATCAGATAGTATATACTCGCACTTACACTTGTATTATTTACACCTTTTTATATATACCTTCACAAGCAACGAGTAGTAGCATATTTAGTAAATTATTAGGGATAAATTACCAAAATGTCCCTACTATGCCCGTAAGTTATTTGAAGTCTTGAATAAACTTCAAATTACCAAAGAATGTTTAGGATCCAAACAAAGATTGGTGAGTAATGATAAAAAAAAATTTCTACTGTCTTTTGTCTTTAAGATATATCATGGCTTAGATGGACTCCAAATGACATAAGAATCTATATTAAGTCTAATTATAAGGATATGAAGGACTATGTAATGTTTCAAGGTAATTGGAGATAGTTTAGATCCTAAACCAAGATTGGGGTAGAATGGGACCAAAATACATTTATGATCTCACGATGTCGCTCTAAGGTCAAGAACAAGGTAAGATAGGTTGATCCCAAGACAACACAACTCAAGTTCTAAGCCACTAAAACTACCAAGTTCTACTCTAACCTATAATCTTAGTCACCTTAGACCATAGACCTCCCATCATGATTTGTACTATGGTAACATGTTTTCATCGCCTAAATCAAATGTCTTACACATGTTTTTTTTTTGTAGGGCATCGTGTTCATGTTTGTTTCTTTCTGGTTTATCCTATCTATGTTTCTTGCAAGATATCCTATCCATGTTTTATTTGGAGGATGTCATGTTTCATGTTCATATTGCAACACTTAGGTGGATTTCTTATCCATGTTTACTTGCAAGATGTCCTGTCCATGTTTTTTATTTATTTATTTAATATTATTATTTTTATTATGATGACGAGTAGAAGTTCATGATATTCACAAGTCTTCTAAGGAGAGTAATTTTTCCGCAGAACAGGGTTAGGCACGAGGATAGATCGAGTATCATGACACATGACCAATGATTTAGGACCAAGGTCCTCAGAATAAGAAACTATGTTAAGCTCTTGGTCAGATCATAGAGATAGTACCTTAGGATCCACTATGCACACGATTAAGAGCCGATAAGCAGGCTACTTATTGAGTTTTATACTCGTTTTTTACAAGTTTTTCAATTAAGAATAAGTAGTTGGTCGATGATGGGAGTGGATCTACAGCAGGTGTCATAGACAGCTGATGCTACGAATTAAAATCTCTTCTAATTTGTGACAACTTTTGTTATTTGTTCATTTTGTAATCCATTCACGTTTATATTAAAAACTTAAACCTAACTTTAGATGTAATAAATATATATATATATATATTTTATGCTTTTATGTTTTTATCTTTTAAATCTTATTTGTTTAACTCGAAAAATCTATCGTATATTAGTGGATAGTTATCCTTTTACCATCCACGGAGTCATTTGTTATCTAAAACAAGTTTTTTTTTTGTTTTGTTTCATTTGGTTTAGCTTTCCTTAGTTTCTCATGGTCGAGTCCAATCAAGTCTCTTATTTGGACGTGATATCATATCACTTAACTCACTAAAGTGTATCTATTCATCACGGTTCACTATGGGATTCTAGGATGAATTAGTTAGCTCTTAACTATTTCAAATGCCATAAAATGAGTGTATCATAATCTATGAGATGTGACCTCGTTCTAGATCAAACTAGTTCAATACTAGGGATTAGTTGGAAACACCTTGAAAGGCCAACCTTCCTGTTTGCAAACGGTTGTGTATCCATGTTAGAGATTCTCTACTCGTTTCCACTCATGATATTCTCGTAGCACATAAGCTAATATAAGAGCACTTTCCTATCTATATTAACTCCCAGCCATGGGAGTCATGGGGATGTTGAGGGGAAATAGGCTTCCATGCAAATAGACGTCCATGTTGTCCTTTGGTTAAATGTGAGGAAGGGACCCCATATTCTGGCCAGACCATGCAAATACTCTTAGCAAGTCTCCTAATCATCCCTACAATGTATGATATTGATCACTGGTCAAACAATAGAGTGTTTTGTAGTGCATAATCTGAACCGTTATCATGCTCGTGTTTCACCTACTTGACATGGTATCTAGCATATACAAATTAGCTACTTCGATAACATTGTTGTTTCTCATGATCTCAAACCTATGAAGAGTGGTGCTAACTCATTATTTCTCATGGTTTAGATTTAGAAATGACAATAACCTTGTTCTTTCTCATAGTCTCAAACATGTTCTCAAAACTACAATAGAGAAAATTTTACTGTTTCTCATAATCTCCAAACTACAAGTTTGTTGTTCTTGGTCTTGGAATTACAAAGAGCGGCGACAACCTTGTTTTTTTATTGTCTCAAACGTGGTCTCAAAACTATAAAGAATTACAATAATCTTACTATTTATCACGATCACAAACATAGCCTCAAAACTATAAACAGTGGTGACAACTTTATTCCTCATGTTATAAATGGGTTGTATGAATGAGACAAATAATCCAATAAAATACCATCCATAGAGAGAAGAAAATTTCTATCCACATGAAATAAAATAAAATATTAATTTATTAAATACGAGAGACTAGCCATTGTGTGTTTTTGTTTAAAATATAATTATCCTTAAATGAAGGTCGAAGGAAGGGAGGGAGAAATTAGAAATTAGAAATTAGAAATTAAATAGTCAACCATTCTATATTTGAAATACTCTCAAACCCACAAAATTTAAGAGCTTTTTTTAATTTTGTGGTCTTTTATAAATATAGTTTTCCATCAAACTATATATAGAGCTTCACATTATTAGAAAAATCCAAGCACCCGCAATTGCTACTCTTCATCATTTGTGAAACGAGCTTGTAACCTTTCCGCTTTAAGACACTCCACAATGGCCATGGGTAAAGGTTTCAAGCTCTTTCACACCCTTTTCTTAGTGATTGCTTGTCAATGTTATGCGAAAGTGGGTGCCACTTTTGGTGATGTCACTGGTGTCGTAAATAACGATCATCAATTTTCATTTCGTGCCTTTGGATCACATGACACACAAGCCCCAATGGTTGCACCAATTGGAAGTAGCACAGAAATTCTAGTGGCTGCACCATTTGGTAGCATCGCTCAAACTCCCGAGGCTCTAACCCGAGAGGCTGAATCAGCAGGAAGCATTGCTCTAACCCCGGAGGCTGGATCAGCAGGAAGCATTGCTCTAACCCTGGAGGCTGGATCAGCAGGAAGCATTGCTCTAACCCCAACAGGAAGCATTGCTCTGATTGCTCTGACCCCAGAGGCTGGATCAGCAGGAAGCACTCAAACCCCAACCATGGCACCAATTGGGAGTAGCATACAAACATGAGAGTAGCATTGATGTACATGGAGGTTTCTTTGACTATTAACAAAGCAAAACCTAAGCCATATTGATTAAACAAAGCAAACCCAAAGCCAAATTGAATCACTATTTTGTAGAAAAATTCATTATTTCTATATTTTTTCTTAAATGGAATGATTTTCCTTTTTTTTTTCTTCTCATATTTAATTTTCTACTTTAATTAAAGAAGGATATTTTTAAAATTTAATGATACACATTTTTATTATTGTATGGTTTCACTAAGTGAGACAATACCCATGAAACCTATTTAAATTGGGTTGCAAAATTTTCTAAAATCAAATTTTAAATTAATAAAATTAATTTTAATTCTATTTTTTCACTTTTGATAATTCAAGCCAGACATACTACCGTACAAATTTGCTTCAGATGATTTAGAAGATTTCATTTTTTTTAGATAATTTAGAAGATCCATAGCTCATCACATCCTAGTTAGTGAATTGCGGTGATTCTAGAAAATTAAGCCTGTATCGTGGTGATTCCTAATGTTTAAAAGTCGATGAATCCTTCTCTATAAATTATAAAATTTGGAGAAACATTTGGAGTACGAATCCTATACGCCAACTTTGGATAGCAATTGAAGGAGCTCGAGAGAAACTTTAATATCAAATTAGATGGTATACACGAATCCGCAGTGTAAGGCCTATGAAATTCAATTCTGGACCCTCAAAGATGTTGTAGACCACAAAGGGAATCGAGCTGAGGAATGCCTTGAATGTATGGAAATTGGTTTATGGTAAGTTTTTGGTGTAAAACTTGAATCCTTGTTTCCAACTAATTTCATAAAAAATGAGTATTATTCGTTAAGATAGAATAGAGTCGTTTTTTATGAAGGAGTTGAAGTCTATCATAGAGTCGTTTTTTTATGAAGGAGTTGAAGTCTATCGCGTCCCTAATCAAGCTAATCAATAGGGTCAAATTCTTCATTTTTGGTTAAACTACCGCCTGAGAAGGGAACTCCAAAATTTGTCTCAACCATCTGATATCCCAAATCTATTTATTGACCTTGAGAAAATTGTAAGAAAAAATGTTGATAAAGAGAGTGTGGTTTGAAAGTGTCTTGAAAGCCCTAACAACAAATAGAAGGGATTCTGTTGACTTTAAACGACCATATCGCACGCTATAGTGCACTATAAGGTAAAATATTGTTAGATTGAATGGCACACCATGACCAATATGGGTCACGGACCTCATGTATTTATAAGTGTACGATGAAGATTACATTGTAACAAACCATGAAATCATAGATTTGGTAACAAACCATGAAATCATAGATTTGGTATCAAACAAGTAAATCAGTAGATTATCTTACTATATACAGATATGATATATTCTACGTTTAACACCCCCCCTCAATCGGGACAGTGTACTACTAAGTTCAGATTGCGTCTAAAATTGTTAAAAGAAGGAGCTGGCAGTGGCTTTGTCATGATATCGGCGAGCTGATCCTTGGAAGATATGAGTCGCACATCTAGCTGACGAGTCGATACTCAACCTCAACATGCTTCGTTCGTCGATGAAAGATTGGATTGGCGGACAGATAGGTGGCACCAATGTTGTCACACCACAGGCTAGGTGCTTGCGCTTGCGAGATCCCGAGCTCACGCAAGAGAATTTGGATCCAGATTAATTCGGCAGTGGCATCAGCAACTGCCTTATATTCGGCCTCCGTACTAGAACGAGAAACTGTTGATTGTTTCCTTGAACTCCAGGAGATAAGATTGCCACCAAAGAAGATCGCATAGCCTCCAGTACTTCGACGATCATCAGGATTCCCGGCCCAATCAGCATCCGAAAAGGCACTCAGCAAATCAGTGCTGAATTTTGTAAGACACAAGCCCATATCAATAGTGTCATGTAGATAACGGAGAATTCGTTTGACTACCGCCCAATGTACAGAAGTTGGGGATGACATGAACTGGCACACTCTATTGACACAGAAGGATATATCAGGACGTGTCAGGGACAAATATTGGAGAGCACCAACGACACTCCGATAGCGAGTAGTATCCTTAGGCGAGAGCTTTTCACCACCATCCAATAACAACTTCTCACTAGGAAGCATAGGTGTGGGCACCTTTGGAGGTGAGCATATTGGTTCTGGACAATAAATCTTGAATGTATTTATGTTGTGTGAGAACAAGTCCATTGGAAGTATGGCGGACCTCAATCCCAAGAAAATAACTCAATATGCGAAGATCCTTGACCGCAAAATCATCCCGAAGCTGTGTAAGAAGTTTCTCAGTAGCCGTAGAAGATGAGCTGATGATAATAATGACATCAACATAGATGAGGATATACATCTGAATGCCTGTCTTGTTAAAAATGAAAAGAGAGACATCAGCCTTTGAAGGTGTAAAATCCAGCTGTAATAGTTTGGAGCTAAGGCGAGAAAACCAGGCACGCGGAGCTTGTTTGAGGCCATAAAGGGACTTATCCAGCTTGCAGAGATAACCAGGATGTTGAGAATCCACAAATCCAGGGGGCTGCTTCATATAAACATTTTCATTAAGAAAGCCATGAAGAAAAGCATTTTGAATATCAATCTGCCGAATAGCCCAACCACCAGAAATAGCAAGAGATAATAAGAGTCGAATGGTAGTGGGCTTAACAACTGGACTAAAGATATCCTCATAATCAACGCCATATTGCTGTTTAAATCCTTTAGCAACCAGGCGTGCTTTGTAGCGATCAATAGAGTCATCTGGCTTTTTCTTGAGTTTGAAAACCCATTTACAATCAATAACGTTAAGACCAGCACGAGGAGGAACTAAGTGCCATGTCTTATTTTTTAGAAGTGCTTGAAATTCATCATTCATTGCCTGACGCCAGAGGGGATTCTCCATAGCAGTAATATGTGAAGTAGGTTCAGAGGCAGAAGACCGAACTACAGAATATGTTACTGTTCCATCTGTACGCACCTTGGGTTTCTTGATATTGTGCTTCTTCAATCGAGTACCATATGGATGAGTAGTAGGTGCAGGATCCACAATTGAGGGGATAGCCGGACCAGCCGTTGCGAGGGGAGCAACTGGTGCTACAGTAGTATCATCTGCTGGCGGAGGATCTGAGACCCCAATCATTGGCGAAACATCCAACGTCGATTCACGCGGTAGCAACGCGGAGGATTGCGGAGGCAATTCCGAAGCTGATGTGGGCGCCAGATTTTCTGCATCCAAAGAGTTAGCAGGCACAGATATATGCATGTGATCATTATCCAAATTAGTACTGCTGTTACCCAAATGCAAGGTGCACAAATTAGGGGCATTGTGCGTCGGCTGCAAGGTTGGGGAAGAATTGGATGGGGCTCTCTTGAACGGAAAAACATTCTCATTAAATACGACATCTCTAGAAATATAGACACGACCAGAATCGGTGTCAAGACACTTATACCCTTTATGTAAAGAACTGTAGCCTAGAAAGACACATTCCTTGGATGGAAAAGAGAACTTTTGTTTGTTATAAGGGCGAAGATGAGGCCAACAAGCACACCCAAAAACTTTTAATAGGGAGTAATTTGGTGGGGTATGAAAAAGACGCTCTAAGGGGCATTTGTTATCGATGACACGAGTAGGAAGACGATTAATGAGATATGTGGCTGTAAGAAACGCGTCATCCCAAAATTTAATAGGTACACCAGCATGAGCTAGAAGGGCAAGGCTAGTTTCAACAATATGACGATGCTTGCATTCAGCAGACCCATTTTGTTGATGCGTGTGAGGGCACGAAACACGATGAGCAATTCCAAGAGAACGAAAAAATGTGTTATGAATTTTCTGATATTCCCCACCCCAATCAGACTGGACACACTTGATTTTAGTATCTAGGAGGCGCTCAACATGAGCTTGGAATTGCAAAAGTATACGAGAAGCTTTAGTACGATCATGCATCAAATAGATCCACGAAAATTTACTAAAATCATCAATAAAACTAATATAATATTTAAAACCTCCGACAGATGGAGGTGCAGGGCCCTAAACATCCGAAAAAATAAGTTCCAAAGGTGACGAAGACCTATGAGAAGAACTAGTATATGGTAACTGATGACTTTTTGTTCACTGACACGCATTACAAACTGACAAAAGTGACTCATTAGCACAAGAAATATTATTGAGACGCAAAATTGACTTTACTACTTGAGATGAAGGATGTCCAAGACGTGCATGCCATTGGGCGTGAGTAGTAGATCTACTCACTAAGGCGTGCTTGAGATCACCAACATCAGATGGCTTAATAGGATAGAGACCAGACTCACACCTCCCGTCTAGAAGACTTTTCCTCGATCGTCGATCCTTAATAGAAAAATGCCAAGGATGGTATTCAAAAAATACATCATTATCACGAAAAAATTTATGAACGGAAAGAAGATGTTTGGAAATTTCAGGCACATGCAAAATATTACGCAATGCAAGAGGACGAACAACAGTATTAATTAAAGAATGAGCAGTATGCAAAATACGCAAACCTGCTCCATTGCCGACTTGAACTTGTTCACCTCCATGATAGCGTTCACGCACAGCGAGACGATCCAGGTCACTAGTGATATGATCAGTGGCGCCTGTGTCGCTATACCAATTTGGATCAATCTTGTAAGAGGAAGTAGCCGCTAGTGCTGCAGAAGGAGCAGAAGGAGGTTCATCTTGATAGGACTCATCCATCCTATGCCAGCAGCGAACAGCAGTATGCCCCACTTTACCGCAGATCTGGCAGGAAGGACGAGCAGAAGGGTCACGACGATCACCAGCATGACGAGAGGGCGCACCACCTTGAGAACGGCCACGACCACGATCCGTACGCCCACGGTTCTTGTGCTGACCACCACGACCAGCATAATTGGCAGAAGATCCAGGATTTAACTGAAGTTCAGTCGGATGTTGTAGTTGGCGAGCTTCAAACGGCATTAGATGTGCAAACACATCATCAAGCGTGAGGGCTTCACTCTTGGTAGTCATCGAGGTGACAAAAGGATCATAATCAGGGCCAAGACCAGCGAGAAAGTACGAGATCACATCATCATCCTGCAAGGCAGAGTCAGCGGCGGCCAGCTCAGTGGCCAACCCTTTGATCTTGCGGAAATAATTTGCAGCAGACAGATCGCGTTTCTTGGACGTAGCGAGCTCAACATGGATCTGAACAGTGCGAGCACGAGTTGACGACGAAAACATCCGCTGCAGGGTATCCCACGCCTCCTTGGACGTAGTAGCGGCAACCACATCGTGAAGAATCTCCTCAGACATGGAGGAGAGTATGTTAGGTAAATCCCTAGGTTAAAAATTCATTCCTAGGTTTTAGGTAACGTGTTTTCTATTCAACCCACACAATGAAAGTAGTGGGAAGTCCACGTCCAGTGGAAGGCCTTTAAATTAGCTTTCCACTTCTTTCCATTTTTAGGATAGATTTGTTATTTAAATACTGTCAACTGAATCAAATAAAAAATCGTATCGAGTCTTCAGCAAAATCTCTCTCTCCTTTATTTTTTTTATTTTTCTTCTGCCGTTGTTTTTTCGTCGACGCTTCTCCCAATTGCCAGAAGCCAACAGAGTAGGCCGCTTATAACCTGTTGATCTTTATCATACCACTGATCATAGGTCGGATTATAAACGAGGTCAGCACTAGCAGTGGTTGAGGAAGGGACCAACTTGGCAGGTGCGGCAATGGTGCCATCGAGGTAGCCCATAAGCTTCGTACTCCGTAGGTAGGGGAGGAGCTGGGCGCGCCATACGATGAAGTTGTTTTTGGTAAGACGGATTGTGACAGCGTGATGAAGGGGGATTGGGCCAAAGGTCAATGCCATGTTAGTTGAGATCGTGTTGGATATGGTGGATGGGGAGGAGGGAGAAGATATGGTAGACATACTACTTAACGAATAAACCTTGGCTCTGATACCATGTTAGATTGAATGGCACACCATGACCAATATGGGTCACGGATCTCATGTATTTATAAGTGTACGATGAAGATTACATTGTAACAAACCATGAAATCATAGATTTGGTAACAAACCATGAAATCATAGATTTGGTAACAAACAAGTAAATCAGTAGATTATCTTACTATATACAGATATGATATATTCTACGCTTAACAAATATCACTCTTTCGCTATTCCTTGATGTTCCATATTCAAGATTAATGAAGGGATCAAGAAGAAAAACAGTCTGGAATAGGCTGGGGAGCGCCGTTTTTTTTCTAGGTGGTGATGGACGTGTGTCACAACCTAACTATGAAGAGACTAGGTTGTGACCCTCACGTTGTGACAGGAGAAGCAGCAACCCTTAAGTGGCGCCATCGAGGAGGACGATGCATCATCTAACACACCACAAAGAGTGGGCCTTGAAGACTAGTTGAGACATAAGCAAGACAGAGACATCGGATACACAAGAGGGGCAAAGATAGGCTTGTTGAAGGGCCAGGTAGGGTCCCGGGCCTTAACCTCGAAAGTCGGAGTTTCGGAAGAAATTTGGTCATGCGGTTTGGGAGTTAAGTCCGTCCATATGAAATATGAATGCTCGCCAAGTTTGATGTCAATCGGACATCGGACGGACAATGCACGACACCGTATGACCGTTCACCAAAATCATGTCTACGCCTGGAAGATTGAAAATGGCTCAAAATGTACTATAGAGGTACCATGGTGTTAGCTCTCCACCACCCCTGGGCCCTGTGGCCTAAGTGAGCTACCTTGTGGCACATACGTGTGTCACAGTGTGGGCGAGTGTGTCGAGACGAGTGCCTCAGGCGACTTCCTTTGAAATGGGATTTTCAAGGACAGTATCAGACTGCACGGGTGTGCCGGTATTGCGCCCCAGCCCGCGTGTTGGAGGTTGCTACATACACCCGCTATCCAGCACGGTATCCGTAAATGACAAGGCATGGACACAGAAGGGCCAATACCTCGATAGAACCCGAATGGATGGATGTGCGGGAAGTCCCGATTAGATGAGCGACACGTGGGCCCGTTCTCGATGGCATGACCAAGTGAGTCGTGATGGCCGACGACACCCCGAGACTCGAGATGGCGTCAAAGACATATGGGCCATGTCGATGGAGATCGAGATGGCAAAATGAGACGCGATGGTGCATTGAGAGACCTTGGCCCCGAATAAAGGCAAGGTCGAGCTGAATGACTTGGCCTAGTGTAGAGGCAAGTCGGTTGTGTCACTGACGATTGAACATGCACGCGTAGGTGGCGTGTGTGGTTGGACAAGCTTGGATTCCGCACAACCAATGTTTAATTGGCGAAGACAAACCTCGCCTAAGGTCCGACGAAGCCACAAAGCCGGGGTGAAAAATATTTATGGGGCTTAATTCCCCTTAAGGCTGGTCGTGAGCGTGTTAGGATCACGACGCCGCACGGTAAAAAATGTAGGACCGTGACAACGTGTACACTCCCCCACTAGATGAAGAAGATAATGATGTGGCTTGTTGAACAAGCCACGTCATCCCAAATCTCGACCCCTCTTTTATTTTCGATGAATTGAACTCCTCTTAGATTGCTTCTCACAAAATTCTCAATTGTTTCAATTGTTTAAGAAACTAGACTCTAAAGAAAGTTGTCAAAGAAATTTTAGACTAAATCGAGTATAGGAAGCTCGAGAATCAAAGTCTCGAATGTGAAAAAGAGGTAACTAACAATTCTATAGTTTGAAATTCAAGAAAAAAACTTAAGTTAAGTACGAACTAGGAGATCATTAAAAAATTTGACTAATAACCGTGTGTTCAAGCCTTTAACTGAGCAATTGGCTTGAGATTCAAGTAATATTAAAATAACCTACTAAATAAACTTCACTTTTCATGAAATTTTATTAATCTATATTACCTCATAGTTGTATATGAAATTTTATGGTCATTGACAAGGTTAAATAGCTAAACCAAATAATGGTATAAAATGACCATAACGTTCCTAAGGCTTAATACCTATCATTTACGACTTTAATGATCTCTGAACAACTTGAAAATTCATGCACCACCTTAGATCATGACTATCAAGGTATTTGTGAAATTTCATGACCATTAGACAGCGTTAGCCATTCGAACAATTGTTTAAGTAGAGAAATTACTATATTGTTTACTAAGGCTATGAATTGTAAAAACTTAAGCACTACCTTTAGTCATACCAACATTAAGACTGTCTTATAGGATATCTAAGTACTCATGACATGAATGAAGATAAGAAAATGCTTATGTTTATCTAAAGGCCATACGTGCACCGTGAATAGAACATGGCAGCTATTAGTAAAGTATGCACTAAGAAGCATAGCTTACAATGAAGTAACATACCCTACACCCCCCACGCCCCTAAATTATGACATTTAAGTTTGCTAGGTACTATGTTACAGTACCCTAAGTGACAATCACCTCTAGCCACACTGTGTATCATGATCGAACTTTTTCAACTTTGGAGCATCGTTATATTGACACACTCACAATAAGCCTTAAGGGGGAACTGAAGCCTCATTCACATTTTTTGCTAAGCTTTGCGGCTTTGTCGGACCTTAGGTGAGACTTGTCTTTGCTAACCGAACATCACTTGTGCACAATCCAAGATTATTCGGCCATACACGTTACTTGTGTGTGCATGTTCAATCGTTTGTGACACAACTAACTGATCTCTACACTAGGTAAAGTCATTTGGGTTGACCTTTCCTATACTCGGGGCAAAAGTCTCTCAATATAACATTTTATATTGCATCTCGTTGTCATCTCTATTCTAAACAATACAATTCATGCATCGTGATGCCATCCCATGTCTTGAGATAGCTTGACCATCACGACTTACTTGGACACATCCATTCGAAACTTACTCATGTGTCAACCATCTCATTGGGACATCCTTAACATCCATCCATCCGGGTTCTCATTGAGCAATTGATTCAACCGTATCCTTGCTAGGCCATTTATGGCATCAGTTCTAGATAGTGGGTGCACAACAGAACCTCTGACACATGAGTTGGGGTGCAATACCTGTACAACTATGTTGTCCGGTACTATATTTGGATCCTTTTCAAGGGAAGATGTCCGCAACGTTTAGCCACGCTATGACACACATGCATGCCACAAGTAGCTCGCTTAGGTTACAGGGTCAAGGGGTTGTGGAGAGCTGACATCATGCCTCCCCCTATTGTATATTTTGAGCCATTTCAATCCCTCTCAAGTAAACATCATTTTAGCTAGCAAACATACGACAATGCGCGTAGTTCGTCGAGTATCTGATTGACACCAAATTTTATGTTCTTTCATCTTTCGCAAAGACTGATTTAATTCTAAAGTTGCATGGCGAATCGCACATTGAAACTCCAACTTCAAAGGTTATGGCCTATGACCCTACCCAGCCCCCTTTGAGCTTGTCTTTGACACTCTGGTGTATACCTAAATTTAGTTTGAATGCACACTCCTTGGGTGTTTGAGATTCGATTCACTCCACAAGTAAGATCTATCATGTCTAGCTTGAATGATTCTAAACATGAAATCTAAACTACATAGAATTGCAAATACACTTAGTCATTGGGTAAGACAAAAGGTAAGAACATTTAGCCCTAATTATAAGGAATCACTCCAAGTTGATCAAATATCTGAAGGCAAGAACACTTGATTGAGATTCAAATCACTCCACAATCAAGGTCGATCATATCAAGCTTGAATGATAATAAGCATTCAATCTAAACTACATAGAATTGTAAAGAAACTTAGCCCTTGGCTAAAGCAAATAAAAAATGTTCTTTTTACTATATTTTTCGAGTCTCGTTTACAAAGCAACATATATGGCTTTATATAGCCTCAAAATTAAAACCATGAGACATTGTAATAGTTGTAACTTTCATATCTATGACCATAATTAGCCACTATGTAAATAATCTTTAGTTACATTAAAGTAACACCATAACTCTAAATTATCATCCACCCAAATTTTGTTACTATCTAAGAACAAATGAATATTTATTCTTCTTTAATGTGACATGAATTGCAACATCTTGTGATAATTTGAACAACATTTTCTTCACATTTTCCTTAACGTTTATATTATTTGATTGATGTCTTGGTTCATATCAAATAGTACATACTTGCACTTATATCTTTTTTTTTATTTACACCTTTTTTTATATATACATTCACAAGCGATAAGTAGTAGCATGTTTATGGCCTAAACAAATTAGAAAGGATAAATTATCAAAATGTCCCTACTATATCGGTAAATTATTTCAAGTCTTAAATAAACTTTAAATTACTTAAGATATTATATAAACCAAATTTTTAAGGTTAAGAATTATTATAAAATATTTCAAAGTAACCAAAGAAGGTTTAGGACCCAAATAAAGATGGGTGAATAATGACAAAAATACTTCTACTATATCTTTACGATATTTCATGGCTTAGACAGATCCCAAATGACTTAAGAATCTGTAATAGGCCTAATTATAATGATATGAAATACTATGTAAAACTTCAAGATAATTAGAGCAAGTTTAAGATTGAGGTGGAAAGAGACCAAAATACATTTATGACCTCAAGATGTTGCTCTAAGGTCAAGAATCAAGCAAGATAGGTGGATCCTCAAGAAAGCACAACTCAAGTCCTAATCCACTAAGACGGCTAGGTTTTACTCTAACCCATAACCTTAGTCACCCTAGTCCCCGTACAATGATATGGATTATGATCACATGTTTTCCTCACCTAGATCACATATGTTTCTGGTAGGATATTGTTTCCATGTTTCTTGCAGGTTTACCCTACCTATGTTTCTTGCAAGATATCCTTCCTATCCATGTTTTATTTGGAGGATGTCATATTTCATGTTCCTGTTTTTCCACCCGGCTTACCCTACCCATGTGATAGGAAACCTACCTATGTTTATTTGCATGATGTCTTGCCCATGGTTTTTTAGGACTATTAGTTTAGATTAGGTTTATTTGCACGATGTCTTGCCCATGGTTTTTTAGGACTGTTAGTTTAGATTATGTTTATTGCACGATGTCTTGCCCATGGTTTTTTAGGACTATTAGTTTAGATTCATGATATTTACCCACCATTTTACCATTTCAGGTCTTCCTATAGGGAGTAGTTTTTTTGCCTAACACGATTAGGTACCGGTATTGAATGAGTATCATGACTCATGATCACTAATTTAGGACCAAGGTCTTCGGGATAAAAAAAAAATTATGTTAAGCTCTTCGTCAATTTATAGAGATAGTACCTTAGCATCAACCATGGACACAATTAAAAGTGGGAAAGTAGGCTACTTATTGAGTTTTATACTCTTTTTTTTACAAGTTTGTCATGTAAGAATTAGTAATTGATCGACGGGAGTGGATCTAAAGCAAGTGTCATAGAAAGTTGATCCTACGAATTAAAGCCTCTTCTATTTTTTTTCAATTTGTTAGTCATTTTATAATGAGTTGACGTTTATATTAAAAACTTAGATGTAATAAATATAATTCTTTTATGTTTTTATGTTTTTTTCTCTTAAATCTTATTTGTTTTAAACTCGAAAAATCCTATCGTTTATTATCATTTTACCATTCATGGAGTCATTTGATAGCTTAAACAAGCTTTTGTTGGCACCAAAACACTCAAACCTATAGTTTCTTATGTTCTAATCCTATTTACGCTTTATTGTTTACAAGGCTTAAGTTTTCTCCATAGTTTCTCATGGTCTAATTCAATCAAGGCTTTTATCTACGCGCGATATCATATCACTCAACTCACTATAGTGCATCTATATCATATCAACTCACTATAGTGCACCTATTCATCAGGGTTCGATACATTATCCTCGAATGAATTAGTTAGCTCTTAACTATTTTTTATGTCATAAAACAAATGTATCATAATATATGACGTGTGACTTCATTCTTTATCCAACTAGTTTACTGCTAGGGATTAGTTGGCAACTTCTTAATAGCCAACCCTCATGTTTGCTAACTAATGTGTATGCATGTTAGAGATCCCCTATTCGTTTCCACCCATGATATTCTTGTGGCACATAAGCTATCCTAGGAGCATTGCCCTATCTATACTAGCTCTCGGCCATCTGGGTGTGGAGGGGAAATAGGCTTCCAAGGAAATGTGAGGAAGTGACCCTATATTTTGGCCCGACCATGTAAATACTCTTAGCAAATCTCCTAATGGTGACGTCCATGTAGTCCTCCGGTCAAATGTGAGGAAGTGACCCCATATTTTGGCCCGACCATGTAAATACTCTTAGCAAATCTCCTAATCATTCCTACATGGTCACAACATCCTACGTTATGATATTTATCACTGGTCATAAAATGTTTCACCTAATTGGCATGACATCTAGCCTGTACAAATGAGCTATTTGGCAACATTTTTGTTTCTCATGATCTCAAAACTATGATGAGTGGCACCAACCTCATTGTTTCTCATGGTCTTAGAATTAGAAATCACAATAACTTTGTTCTTTCTCGTAGCCCCAAACATGATCTCAAAACTACAAATAGTTGTGACAACCTAAATTCTTATGTTATAAATGGGTTGTATGAATACGAAAAATAATCCAATCAACTACAATCCCTCGAGAAGAAAATCTCTACCATATTATAGAATAATATTGAGTTCATGAAATAAAGTAAAATATTAATTTATTACACATCAAAACTACGAGAGGTTAGCAATTCTATATTTTTGTTTAAAAATATAATTGTCTTTAATGAGGGAGAAATTAGAAATGAGAAATTAAATAGTCAAACATTCTAAACAATCTATACTTTTGAATACTACGAAACCCACAAAATTTAAGAACCTTTCTAAATTTTGTTGCCTTTTCTAAATATAGGTTTCTCATCAAACTATATATAGGGCTTCACATTATCAAAAAAAATTCAAGCACCCACACATTAACATTTGCTACTCTTCATCATTTGTGAGACGAGCTTGTAACCCTACAACTTCAAGACACTACATTATGGCCATGGGCAAAGGTTTCAAGCTCTTTCACACCCTTTTCTTAGTGATTGCTTGGCAATATTGTGCAAAAGTTGATGCCACTTTTGACGATGTCACTGGTGTCGTAAATCTCGATCGGCAATTTTCATTTCGTGCCTTTGGATCACATCACACACAAGTCCGAGCAGTTGAAAGCGTTGCACTAACCCCTGAGGGTTCATCGGTTGAAAGCGTTGCACTAACCCCTGAGGGTTCATCGGTTGAAAGCGTTGCACTAACCCCCGAGGGTTCATCGGTTGAAAGCGTTGCACTAACCCCCGAGGGTTCATCGGTTGAAAGCGTTGCACTAACCCCTGAGGGTTCATCGGTTGAAAGCGTTGCACTAACCCCCGAGGGTTCATCGGTTGAAAGCGTTGCACTAACCCCCGAGGGTTCATCGGTTGAAAGCGTTGCACGAACCCCCGAGGGTTCATCGGTTGAAAGCGTTGCACTAACCCCCGAGGGTTCATCGGTTGAAAGCGTTGCACTAACCCCCGAGGGTTCATCGGTTGAAAGCGTTGCACTAACCCCCGAGGGTTCATCGGTTGAAAGCGTTGCACTAACCCCCGAGGGTTCATCGGTTGAAAGCGTTGCACTAACCCCCGAGGGTTCATCGGTTGAAAGCGTTGCACTAACCCCCGAGGGTTCATCGGTTGAAAGCGTTGCACTAACCCCCGAGGGTTCATCGGTTGAAAGCGTTGCACTAACCCCCGAGGGTTCATCGGTTGAAAGCGTTGCACTAACCCCCGAGGGTTCATCGGTTGAAAGCGTTGCACTAACCCCCGAGGGTTCATCGGTTGAAAGCGTTGCACTAACCCCCGAGGGTTCATCGGTTGAAAGCGTTGCACTAACCCCCGAGGGTTCATCGGTTGAAAGCGTTGCACTAACCCCCGAGGGTTCATCGGTTGAAAGCGTTGCACTAACCCCCGAGGGTTCATCGGTTGAAAGCGTTGCACTAACCCCCAAGGGTTCATCGGTTGGAAGCGTTGCACTAACCCCCAAGGGTTCATCGGTTGGAAGCGTTGCACTAACCCCCGAGGGTTCATCGGTTGGAAGCGTTGCACTAACCCCCGAGGGTTCATCGGTTGGAAGCGTTGCACTAACCCCCGAGGGTTCATCGGTTGGAAGCGTTGCACTAACCCCCGAGGGTTCATCGGTTGGAAGCGTTGCACTAACCCCCGAGGGTTCATCGGTTGGAAGCATTGCACAAACCCCCGAGGGTGCATCGGTTGGAAGCATTGCACAAACCCCCGAGGGTGCATCGGTTGGAAGCATTGCACAAACCCCCGAGGGTGCATCGGTTGGAAGCATTGCACAAACCCCCGAGGGTGCATCGGTTGGAAGCATTGCACAAACCCCCGAGGGTGCATCGGTTGGAAGCATTGCACAAACCCCCGAGGGTGCATCGGTTGGAAGCATTGCACAAACCCCCGAGGGTGTGCATCGGTTGGAAGCATTGCACAAACCCCTGAGGGTGCATCGGTTGGAAGCATTGCACAAACCCCCGAGGGTGCACCGGTTGGAAGCATTGCACAAACCCCCGAGGGTGCACCGGTTGGAAGCATTGCACAAACCCCCGAGGGTGCACCGGTTGGAAGCATTGCACAAACCCCCGAGGGTGCACCGGTTGGAAGCATTGCACAAACCCCCGAGAGTGCACCGGTTGGAAGCATTGCACAAACCCCCGAGGGTGCACCGATTGGAAGCATTGCTCAAACCCCCGAGGGTGCACCGATTGGAAGCATTGCTCAAACCCCAGAGGGTGCACCGATTGGAAGCATTGCTCAAACCCCAGAGGGTGCACCAGTTGGAAGCATTGCTCAAACCCCAGAGGGTGCACCAGTTGGAAGCATTGCTCAAACCCCTGAGGGTGCACCACTTGGAAGTAGCACACAAGTGTGAGAGTAGCATTGTTATGTATGGAGGTTTCTTTGGCTATTAACAAAGCAAAACCTAAGCCAAACTACTATTTTGTAGTCAAATTCATTATTTATATTTTTTCTTAAATGAAATGATTTTTCTACATTTTTTTTCTCATATTTAATTTTTTATTTTAATTTAAGAAAGATATTTTTAATATTTAATAAAAACACGTTGTTTTAATATACGGTTTTACAATCTACTAAGTGAAACCATACTCAATGAATTTATCGATGCATTAACGCAAAATGTTTAATATGCATAAAAGTAAAAGAACTTTCTTTTTTTATTTTGATAATTGTTTTTTTCATGGGTGATTATATTAATGTTTGGTGATGGATTCAAACAAAGTTTAACAATATGTAAATATTTTTCTATTTGTTTCCTTTTTAGTGTGATTATCATATATCAAAATAATATCGATAATTTTCAATTAGCTAAATTATATCTATATTATATGTATTGATACTTGTAGTTGAATAACGTTTTTTTAACTAATCCTGAGCCAAATCTTTTTTCCGAAAACAAAAAAAAAGGTAGATGCAGAGACTCAATGGAAGCTGTTCTAACAAATGGAGTTATAACAAATGGAGTTGACAATGTTGTGCGTTAATAAAGGAATGAATCCTTCCAAACTCCAAAAAAGCAGAAACATAAACATATTACTGAAATACTATATGGATTAATGACAACTCTATTTTTTATATTTATATAAAAAAAATAATATAAAAAATGTAGGAATCTTTAATTATTTACTTAAAATTAACTTTTAAAAGTAATCCATTAGAAAGTAATTTGTTTAATTTATTAACGAAACTAATTAGTGAATATATATCTTTCAAAATTCAATAATTTTTTTAATAATATCCCATAATTATTGCAACAATAATCAATACATTAATGAATATGTGAATTGAATATTTTCATCTTTAAATGATTCGTTGTTATTTGCTTTTTATAATATTTTCAAAATTCAAGCTAAATTTTGAAAAAAAAAAAATTGTTAATAAAAATTTTACCATCAACAGTAGTTCGCTTAGGCTAAGAGCCAAAGGGTGATGGAAATTTGACACAATGCCTTCTTTTAAATATATTTTGAAGCATTTCAAGTCTGCAAAGTGTGGACATGATTTAGGCGAACCATCGTATGGTGTCGTAGAGCATCCGTCTGGTATTCGATTAACACAAATTTTTCTGAGCTTTCATATTTCATATATGACTTAATTCATAATTCCTATACCCAAATTCTCTCTAAACCTCTACTTTTAGAGGTTAAGGCTCGAGGCCTTACCTAACCCTTCAAAAAGACTATTTTTGATACTCATGACGATATCGTTGCCTCTATCTTGCTTATACCTTAGCTTGAATTTCTTGCACATCTCTTTGGTGTGTTGGATGATGCACTGTCCTCCTCGATCGCTTCATGGACTTGTCTATCTTTGATCTCGCGTGGCTGGTTGGGTTTCACTCGAGTGTCGCTATGCTTTGTTGTTACATAGTCACAACCTACCTTGTGTTGATCCTAGTTTTTTTTAAAGAATAGGTAGCTTATGATATGGGAGGTTAACAGGGTCTCAATTAAAGATAAAAGATAGCATAATTTGAAAGAGGAAATAATAAAGGAAAATTTAGAAAAAAATGGAAATAGAAAATTTTCTAATAAGGAATTTAAGATGTTCTAAAAGGAAAAATGACCCACAAGAAATAAGAAGGTTTTACAAAATTTGTAGATTTTTTAGAAAAGTAATATGAAAATAATAAAAAAAAATTACAATTTACAAAAGTATCCCAAAAGTTTGATGAAATTACAAAAATACTCCTACTCGAACTAACCCGACTTAGTACCAATTTTCAAAAAATCTCCCTAATCTCAAATATAGCAATTGAATATCCATCATTTTTGGAGATGATCTAGAAGATCCATAGCTCATCACACTCAACGGTGGATATATAGAGTTGAAGTCGTGAAGGCCCTTACAAGTGAAGATATTTTCGTTTGAGATTCTAGAAAATGAAGCCTTGAAATCATTTTTGGCAAACATTTGGAGAAACAATTAGAGCTGAATCAAGCTTTCAATCAAGAGTTATAGTCTTTTAGCATTTGCGTTTCTTATTCTCGAATTTCATCCAAATTCGAGAGTTGTGGTTCACCAATCCATTTCAAACTTACTCCCATACGTTTTAAATCATGTTTTCCCAACAATTGATGAAGAAATCGAGCGCGTAAAAATGCCTCTATCCTATACACCCAATTTGGATAGCAATTAAAGGAGCTCGAGAAAAACATTAATATCAAATTGGATGTTCTACACAAATCCGTTGTGTAAGGCCTATGACATTCAGTTTTGGACCATCAAGGATATTGACGACCCGGAATGCCTTGAATGGATGGAAATGGCTTTCTAGTAAACTTTGGGTGTAAAACTCGAATTCTTGTTTTCAGCTACTTTCATAAAAATTGAGTATTATACGTTTCGAGGGATTGAATAGAGTAATTTTTTATGAAGGAGTTGAAGTCTATCTCGTCTGGATCAAGCTACCCAATAGGGTAAAATTCTTCATTTTTTATTAAACTACAGCCTGAGAAACGGAACTCCAAAATTGGTCTCAAACACATAATTTTGTCATCCCAAAACTATTTATTGAGCTTGAGAAAAGTGTAAGGAAAAACGTTGATAAAGTGAGTGTGGCCTCGAAGTGTCTCGAAAGCCCTAACAACAAATAGGATGGGGTTCTGTTGACTTTAAACGTCCATATCGCATGCTATAGTGCACTTTAAGGTAAGATATAACTATTTGGCTTTTCCTTGATGTTTCATCTTCATGATTCATGAAGGGATCGAGGGGAGAAACAGTCTAGAATAGGATAGGAAATGCCATTTTTTGGATGTGGGGATGTTATGTGCCCATTCTCCTACTGGAGGAAGAAGACGATGACGTGGCTGGTTCAACTAGACTCTTGGAGGAAGCTCTCAAATATTGGAAGCTTGAGAAAAAAGGTCCGAACGCGAAAAAAGTGGTAACTAGCAATTCTATACTTTTTTATGGAGAAATATCTCTAGGAATCATTTGGAATTCAAGAAAAACCTTAAGTTGAGTAATAACTACGGGATCATAAAAGAATTTGGCTAATAACCGTGAGTTAAGGCCCTTAACCGAACAATTTGCTTGAGATTCAAGTAATATTAAAATATTCTACTAAACGAACTCTAGTTCTCATGAAATTTTATTGTTCTATATTATGTCATCTTAAGGTTATATATGACATTTTGTTCTCATTGACAAAGTTGAGCAACTAAACCAAGTATAAGTATAAAATGATCATAGTATCCCTAGAGCTTAATACCTATTGTTTACGACTTTAATGATCTCTGAACAGCTTGAAAATTCATATAACACCTTAAATCATCACGATCAAGGTATTTGTGAATTTTCATGACCATTAGACCATGTTAGTAGTTCGAACCATGGTTTAAGTAGAAAATAACTATATTGCTCGTATTTTCTAAGACTATGAATTTTAAGAACTTAATTACTTCCTTTAGTCATAACACTTGCTTATATGATATCCTAAGTATTCATGACATGAATGAAGGTGAGAAAATGCTTATGTTTATCTTAGGGCCATACATGCACATTTAATAGGATATGACATAAGCAAATCTAGGGCTATTAGTGAAGTATGCACTAAGAAGCATACCCTATGATCATGCACTACCATACCCTACACACCCCGCCCTTAAATTAAGACATTTAAGTTTGCTAGGTACTATGTTACGTTACCCTAAATGACACTCATCTCTAGTCACATGGTGTGTCACGATCGTACTTATTCAATTGTGGGGCGGCGTAATATTGACACACTCACAATAAGCATTAAGGGGGAACTCAAGCCCCATTCACATTTTTTGCCCTATTTTGCGGCTTCGTCGGACCTTGGCAGAGGATTTTCTTCGCTAACCGAACATCAGTTGTCCACAATCGAAGCTTGTTTGGCCATACACGTTGCCTTTGCGTGCATGTTCAATCATCTGGGACACAACCGACTTGCCTCTACACTAGGTAAAGTCATTCGGGTTGACCTTGCCTCTACCCGGGGCCAAGGTCTCTTAATATAACGTCGCATCTCGTTGTCAACTCAGTTACAAACAACAAAATTCATGTATCGTGATGTCATCTCATGTCTAGGGATAGCTCAACCATTTCCACTTGCTTGGACACATCCGTTTGAAACTGACCCATGTGTCGACCATCTCACTGGGACATCCTGAACATCCATCCATCCAAGTTTTCATTGGGAAATTAATTCTCCCATATCCATGCTAGACCATTTAGGACTTCCGTTCTAGATAGTGGACGAATAACCCAACCTCCGATACATGGATTGGGGCACATTACCTGCACAACTGTTTTGTCTGGTACTATCCTTGAAAGATCCTTTTCAAAGAACAATGCGTGCAACATTTTCCCATGCTATTACACACATATGTGCCACAGGGTAGCTCGCTTAGGGCACAAGACCCAGGGGTGGTGGAGAGCTAACACCATGCCTCTCCCTATTGTACAATTTGAGTCATTTCAATCCTTCTTGAGTATACGTCATTTTAGCGAGAGACATATAACCATGTGTGTATTTCGCGAAGTATCTAATTTGGTGTTCTTTAATCTTTCATAAAGACGGACATAATTCCAAAGCAGCATGCCGAATCTCACATTGAAACTCCAACTTAAGAGATTATGGACCTGGGCCCTACCCCCCTTCAAGCCTATTTTTGACACTCATGTCTTCTCGTTCTCTCGAATCTTGTGTATGCCTCAGTTGAGCTTGAATTCACACTCCTTATGTGTTGGATGATGCACCGTGCTCCCCGTGTTGGCCCTCATATTGCATCATGTCATTTCTCAATCTTGGCCCTCATGTTGTCGAATGGGCGCCACTGGAGGGTCGCTTCTTGTATATCTTGCGTGTGGGGGTCACAACCTACTTTCTCTCAGTGAGGTTGTGACACTCTCTCGAACTTAGCCTAGTAATCGCCCTAGATGACTTTGTCGATGGCCCAATCATATAATCGATTGTGACATTCTCTCCCACTTAATCTCGACATCATGCCGATGGCAACATGAATATTAGACTAGCCACTTATTTCACTCGCCGAGTTATTTGTGCATTCATAATGAATACAAAAACTTTACCACTATAGAACGTTCTTCCAGTCTCCAAGACTCACAACATAAGTACGACAAAACACAACTTGCCAAATAGTTGTGGGCTATTCCTCCATGGACTTAACTTTGCCAAAATTTTTAGTTTTGGCCTGGGACTCTACAGAAAAACCATGACAAAACTAGTATCGACATAACTCGTCTAAGCTAGGAGAAGCGTACCCCAAACGTGTCCATCATCGCCCAAACCATCGTATTCTCTAAGATGCATAGAGATCTATAACACAACATTCTCTCGTCATGGCGACATCCCTTTTCGAAAGGAAGGCCTAGAAGCTTATAACTAAGCCCCCTATTGGCACTACTCTTCAGCCAACTCCTCAACTGATCACCTTCATGTGACAAACGTTGCACTAACACTTCTCTTGTCTTGCTGCAACTTCGTTTCATAATTTTGACCACGTCCAACCAAATGTTCTCTTCTTGAGCAAATGCTTGTCTCGACACTCTTGTGAAGCCATCCACCGTAGGCACTAGGTGATGGCTCAAGGAACACACGTGTGCTTACTTCTAGGACTACTTCCTCGAAGTGATCAACTCATTCTCTCGAGCTCTCCCCCACTTAACTCAGTTGCCTCTCTTACAGCGACGTTGTCCACCCATATGGACTTGCATTGTATACATTTGGTACTTGGTCAACACTTGTCTATATGACCCCTTGCTTCTTTGTTTGCAACCATTGGCATTATTCCACTAATACTTGGGATTATTTATATATTTGTGCATTCATAATGAATTCATACATTCTCTCCCACTTAATCTCGACATCGTGCCGATGCCCTATTTATATAATTTGTTTTAGGCGCTAAAATGCTACTACTCATCGTTTGAAAATTCATTCGCACTTATACTTGGGATTATTTATATATTTTTCTATATACCTTCTCAAACGATGAGTAGTAGCATTTTAGCGCCTAAAACAAATTAGAAGGGATAAATTACCAAAATGTCCCTGCAATGTCTGTAAGTTATTTCTAGTCCTAAATAAACTTCAAATTACTTAATATCTTATATGAAGCATATTTTTAAGGTTAAGAATTGTTATAAAATATTTCAAAGTAACGAGAGAATGTTTACGACCCAAACAAAGACGAGGTGAATAATGACAAAAATACTTGTACAATGTCTTTAAGATATTTCATGGTTTAGATGGACTCCAAATAACTTAAGAATCTATATTAGGCCTACTTATAAGGATATGAAAGACTATGTAAGGTTTCAAGGTAGTTGGAGCACGTTTATATCCTAAACAAAGATTAGGTAGAAAAGTACCAAAATATATTTGACTTCATCATGTTTTTTAAGACTTTTAACGATACGAAATTTTATATGAGATTCATTTATGGTTAGATAGATGACTACATATGACTACATATGACTTCAGATTTATTAAAACATGTTTTGGAGTATAAGAAAATACTTTGATAGAAAATTATAAAAATAACTATAATGATTCTTTTTTTATGAACTTCTAATGATATGATATGTTTATAATGATATGATATGTTACTTGATGCTTATTTGGTATACTATTAAAGATTCATGTGATTACAAAATGTTTATGGTTATGATCTATTATTCTTGGAATAGAACTTACAAATCTCACATGGTGACTTGTGCTTCAAGTTTTGAGAAGAAACCTTTGAGTTAAGGATGAAAAAACTTAGGAACATAAGATGTTTCTCTAAGGTCAAGAAGATAAGGTTGGTCCTAAAGAAAGCACAACTCAAGACCTAAGTCATTAAGACTACTTGGTTCTACTTTAACCCATAACCTTAGACCTCCCACCATAATATGAACTCCCATCATAATATGAATTATGATCCCATGTTTTCTTTGCCTAGATCCAATTCTCTCCACATGTTTTTTTGAAGGACATCGTGTCCATGTTTCTTACTGGTTTACCCTACTTATGTTTTTGGCAAGATATTCTACCCATGTTTTATTTGGAGGATGTCATGTTTCATATTCCTGTTTTTTCTACACCTAGGTAGGATACCCCACTCATGTTATAGGAAACCTGTCCATTTTTACTTGTAAGATGTCATGCCCATGTTTTTATTATTTTTTTTTATTTGTAGGATGACAAGTTTAGGTTTATGATATTCACCGACCATTTGACTTTTTTAAATTTTCTAGGGTAGCAGTTTTTTGGCAGAAAAGGGTTGGGTACTAAGATTGACGGGGTATCATGACTCACCCATGATTTAGGACCTAGGTCCTGAGATAAGAAACTATGTTAAGTTGTTGGTCAAACCATAGAGATAGTACTTTAGCATCCACCATGGACACGATTAAGAGCCGATAACTATGCTACTTATTGTATTTTATACTTCTTTTTTACATGTTTTTCAGGTGAGAATTAGTAGTTGGTCGACGATGGAAGTGGATATAGAGAAGGTGCCATAGACATTGGTCCTACGAATTAGTGCCTCTTCTATTTTGTGTCAACTTTTGTCAATTTATTAATCATTTTTTAATAGGTTCGGCGTTTATATTAAAAACTTAAAACTTTTCTTTAGATGTAATTAATATAATATTTTTTATGTTTTATGTTTTTATCTTTTAAATCTTATTTTTTTTTAAACTCAAAAGTTCCTATCATATATTAGGTGATATTTATCTTTTTAGAATTCGTGGAGTCATTTGGTAGCTTAAACAAGCTTTTGTTTACACTCAAACTTACGGTTTTTTATGTCCTAGACTTATCTAGTCTACACTTTTTCACTTAGTTTGCCTTTTCACAGTTTCTCAAGGTCTAACTCAATCAAGACTCATATTTAAGCGTGACATCATATCACTCAATTCACTAAAGTGCATCTATTTATTAAGATTCGGTATGGGATTTTGGGATGAATTAGTTAGAACTTAACTATTTCATGTGCCATAAAACCAATATGTCATAATCTATAAGGTGTTACCTTGTTCTGGATTCAACTAGTTTACTACTAGGAATTAGTTGACGACTTCTTAATAGGCCAAACATATGTTTGCCAACTACTGTGTATCCATGTTAGAGATTCTTTACACTTTTCCACCCATGATATTCCGGTAGCACATGAGCTAATCTAGGAGCACTGCCCTGTCTATACTAACTCCCAGTCATTAGGGGCGTGGAGGGGAAATAGCCTTCCATGCAAATGATGATGGTGACGTCCATGTAGTCTTCAGGTCAAATGTGAGGAAATGATCCCATATTCGGGCCAGACCATACAAAATACTCTTAGTAAGTCTCCTAATAATTCATACATTGTCACAACATCCTACTGTACGATATTGATCACTAGACATAAAATAGAGTGTCGTACAGTGCATAACCTGAACCCTTATCATGGCAAAATTTTTGTTTCTCATGATCTCAAAATTATGAAGAGGGGCCAACCTCATTGTTTCTCTTGGGCTAAGAATTAGAAATGAAAATTACATTGTTCTTAAACATAGTCTGAAACATGATCTCAAAACGACAAAGAGTAGCAAAATTTTTATTGTTTCTCATAATCCCAAACTACAAGATTGTTTCCCATGGTCTTGTAATTACAAAGAGTTGTGATAATCTTGTTTTTTCACCGTTTGAAATCTAGTCTCAAAACTACAAAAAAAATTACAACAATCTTACTATTTATCATGATCACAACATGATCTCATAATTATAAATAGTGGTGACAACCTTAATCCTCCTGCTATAAATGGGTGGTATGAATGAGAGAAATAATCCAATCAAGTACAATCAATCTAGAAGAAAATCTCTACCATATTGTAGAATAATATTGAGTTTATGAAATAAAATAAAATATCAATTTATTACACATCAAAAGTACAATAGACTAACAATTGTATGTTGTTTAAAAATATATTTATCCTTAATGACTCTAAAATGAAGCTAAAATGAAGAGAGGGAGAAATTAGAAATTAAATAGTAAACATTCTATACTTAGAATACTCCCAACCCTACAAAATTTAAGAGGCTTTCTAAATTTGGTGGTCTTTTCTAAATATAGTTTTCCCATCAAACTATATATAAGGCTTCACATCATTAGAAAAATCCAAGCACCCACACATTAGCCATCGCTACTCTTCATCAGTTGTGAAACGAGCTTGTAACCCTACAACTTCCCGACACTCCACAATGGCCATGGGCAAAGGTTTCAAGCTCTTTCACACCCTTTTTTTAGTGATTGCTTGTCAATGTTTTGCGAAAGTGGGTGCCACTTTTGGTGATGTCACTGGTGTCGTAAGTCTCGATCATCAATTTTCATTTCGTGCATTTGGATCACATGACACACAAGTCCCAATGGTTGCACCAATTGGAAGTAGCACAGAAGTCCAAGTGCCTCCACCATTTGGAAGCATTGCTCAAACCTCGGAGGCTCTAACCTCGGAGGCTTCATCAGTTGGGAGCATTGCTCTAACCCCGGAGGCTTCATCGGTTGGGAGCATTGCTCTAACCCCGGAGGCTTCATCGGTTGGGAGCATTGCTCTAACCCCGGAGGCTTCATCGGTTGGGAGCATTGCTCTAACCCCAGAGGCTTCATCGGTTGGGAGCATTTCTCTAACCCCGAAGGCTTCATCGGTTGGGAGCATTTCTCTAACCCCGAAGGCTTCATCGGTTGGGAGCATTGCTCTAACCCCAGAGGCTTCATCGATTGGGAGCATTGCTCTAACCCCGAAGGCTTCATCGGTTGGGAGCATTGCTCTAACCCCTAAGGCTTCATCGGTTGGGAGCATTGCTCTAACCCCGGAGGCTTCATCGGTTGGGGGCATTGCTCAAACCCCAACCATTGCACCAATTGGAAGTGGCACACAAGCATGAGAGTAGCATTGTTGTGCATAGATGTTTCTTTGGCTATTAACAAAGCAAAACCTGTGTCAAACTGAATCACTATTTTGTACTATTTTGTAGACAAATTCATTATTTCTATATATTTTTTTTAATGGAATGATTTTCCTATTTTTTTTTATTTATATTTAATTTCCTATTTTCATTGAAGAAGGAGATTTTTAAATTTTAATGAAACACAATATTTAATTTCCTATTCTCTAAAATCATACTATTTTGAAGTTAATAATAATTCTATTTTTTTAAGGTTGAGTAGTGAATAATAATAGGTTATATACAATAGGAATAGCAAAACTTATTTTTCTAAAAATAGAAAAATCAACTCCACAAATTTTTCTACAATTTTGTACCGTCCTGCCCCGTTCCTTCTTGCAATTAATACATTTGTAACTGCTTTAAGTCAAAGTGTTACACACTAAATTATGGGTGGGGGTGAAACAAACCAAAATTTCAATTGCGTTATTATGTGGGCCTTTCCTTTTTTGTTGTGTTTGGTGATGTGTAATGCATTAAATCCAACCATGCTAGGCTCCGGAGTACATATATGAGCCCGTTTGGGTCCTTGTGTGCATACGTGGGTTGTGTAGGGAAGTACCATACATCCAACCCTACGAAATAGTCAAGGTCATGTGAAAGTTTTAAGATAGGTCTCAATTATGTTGTGTATGATTGCATTGCACCCAATTAGTTGAGCTATGTTCTACCCTATTTTTTAAGTAAAGGTAAAACTTTCATATACAGATGACGATAAACACTAAAGGGCATGATAGGGCTGTAGAACGAAGTATAGGGCTGTAAAACGAAGTCAGTTAAAGCATGCAATTTGTTTTATTATTAAGAACTAAGTTAGGTTTAATTTGTTGATTTGAATTAAATATGTAAGTCATGCTTTATTCTAATTTAGATTAAGAAGATTAGGGGGTTACAAATACTATTCTTGAAACACCATCTTCATAGTCGGAGTGGTTGGTCGTCAATTCCAGTACAAATATTTATTGAAATAATTATATTGTTGCTCGGATTTTGATATCCAATTAAACTGAATTTATTGATCATTACATATAGTTTCATTAAGATAATGTATGAAAGTTGGATTTCTTCTATTCTCTTTTTATTTGAGAAGGATTTTTTATTGGTCGAGTTCAAATCAAAAAAAGGTTTTTTGACCTACTTTATGTTATTAATTTTTTCCGTATCCCTTATAATAGCAATAATAGGGGATTAATAACTCAATCAAATCATTAGGCGACAGAGCCTATGAGTGGACATTCACCTTCACTTTGACCCACAAATATACTACAAGGTTGCTCGCTTAGGCCACATTCACTTTGACCCACAAATATACTACAAGGTTGCTCGCTTAGGCCATAGGGCCTAAGGGTAAGGGTTGTGGCCTAGGGGTGCGGTAGAGTTTACACCATGCCTCCTCTAAGGTACATTTTGAGGCATTTCAAATTTGGCAAGTGTGAACATGATTTAGGCGAACGATCATAGAGCGTAAAGCATCTCAAATTCTCTCTAACTCCAGTTTTAGAGTTTAATGCTTGGGGGCCTATCTTATCCTTCAAAAGCCTATTTTTGATACTCATGTCAACATTGTTGCCTCTATCTTGTTAATGTCTTAGCTTGACTTTCTTGCACATCTCTTTGGTGTGTTGGGTGATGCACCATCCACCTCAATTATTTCAAAGAATTTTCTATCTTGGCTCTCGCATGGCCGGATGGGTGTCACTTGAGCATTTGCCACTTTGCTTGTTGTTACGTAAGGGTCACATCGTCTGATACCTCGCCTCTCCAGCTCCATTCAAGGCGTTTCTTCCCTCGATTCTTCATGAAAATTATAAATGGTGTTATAAGGAAGAGTTAGGGATTGATTTCATACCTTCTCGTGGATTGTACCCCTAAGTTATTCTCCTCCAAAGGCTGTCAAAAATTGTTTCCCTCGTCGGAGATCAACCTATAAACAGCTTATTGGGCCGTCGTTTCTAGGGGCTTTCAAGGCTCGATTTCTTTAAGGAATTTCTTCCTTCTTTCATCTAGCTGAAGGAATTAATTTGGAAGAATGTCTTTTAAGTGTGTGGTCTTAATTTAGAGAAATTTTCATCCGTCATCAACTCACCTGAAAATACAAAATTAAACTTTCGTGGGTAGCTTGATCTACGACGTTTTGCCTTTTAATTTCTTCATCAAAATTACTCATCTCAATCCTCTTAAGCTATAGGAATTCTCAATATGAAGAAAAATGGACAGTAGATAAGCATTAGATACTTACCCCCAATTTGAATTGAAAAATGACTTTTTTCATATAGCACGTTCTTTAGGTTAATTTTCTTCGTGGACTTCTACAAAAATTTCCCTTGAAGGTGCGTGAAACCGAATGAGATTGGCCTTGCTCGACGAATTTGCGTGTATGCTCAGATTCGATTTTCAATCTTTCTTTGAACATCTACCCTGGCATTTCGTATTTAGGGAATTGGTTCTAGGCTCTTTCAATACTCATTCCTTCAAAAACTTGTGGGTAACTTATTTTGAAGGTATAGGAACAAAGTTGAAGGGAAATGGTGGAGAGTTTCTCTCAAATTTTGATGAAGAAAAGGAAACCAAAAAAGTAAACAGTTATAACTCACGATTGAGAGCTCGACTTAGCTCGATTCTCGATCCAAATGAAAGGTCATACTTTAAACTATATAGAGGGAGCTTAAACCGAAGTTGAAACCTTTAGAATCGTCATGATTTGGAGATTGAATTTTCTAGATTTTTCGTTGGAAATATCATCTTCAATCAGTGAGCTACTAACCTTCAATTTTAATTCTGATCGTTAGATATGATACAGTGTCTCTTCTCTAGAACGTACTCAAACTTGGTGAATATTCAACGGTTAAAAATGAAAATTCGAACAATTTTCTAATCACTTCTTACTGCCGCATATCTAATTTTCTGATCGAAGACATTTTCGTAATTATCTCAAAGTTTATGGGTATTTTAGTAATTTTCTATTTTTTAAATATATATATATATTTTTTTTCTTAAAAATCTAAACTTTTTCTGTCGGGGGTCATTTTCTGTTGTTGAGCTCCATGAAATTCCTTCCGGTTAAGAAATGAATAATTTGAAAAGTTCCCTACAACTTAGGAAAATGACTTTTTTTCTTTTTTTTTTTTTTTTTTTTGTCCTTTATTCTTAATTTTTTCTTTCCAATCTTTCTCTAAAAGCCTTTAACTCATTATTAATTTTGAGGGTATTAAAATGACCCGTTTAAAACCTTTATTCTGGCGTGAAATCCTTAATTCCTTATCTTGGATTATTCTGGTTGGAAATCCTTAATTCCTTTTCTTGGATCCTTTAGACCTTACATGAGCCGCATAAACTTCCTTGCATTACTTTAATCCTTATTTCGAGTGTTACAAGGGCCTCCTAAAATCTACACGGGAACAAGTTGGAAAGTTTCCTAGTCTCCAAACAAGCAAGACTATCTTTAGTAGCTCAAATTAGTTTTTGTGCTAAGCGACTACTGCAACTGGTTTATGCCGATTTATGTAGTCTGATCGCTCCATCGCCGATTGCTCGTCATAAGTATTTTCTCTTACTCGTTAACGATTATAGTCGTTGGATGTGGGTGTACATGCACAGAGAAAAAAGAGGCATTATGTGCGTTCCAAGAAGTTTAAAAGACTCGTTCAAAAATTGGTCTGATCACAAGCAAAAAATCTTGCGCATCGACCGAGGTGGAGATTATTATCCCAGAACTTCTCAAAGTTTTGCAAGAAGGAAGGTATCAAGAGTCAACTCACCGTACCGTACACTTCACAAAAAAATGGTGTAGTCGAGCAAAGATGCCGCACCATATTGAACACTAGAAGAAACTTACTCAAGAGCATGCAAGTCCTGACGATTTTCTGGGGGCAAGGCAATACGACATGCGGTTCATTTTCTAAACCGTTTACCAATGAAGGCGTTGGACACTTGCACCCCATACAATGCATGGTTCAGTAAGACACCTCACTTCAAGCATCTAAGGCTCTTCAGTTGTACAAAAAATGTTAAGACTACAAAGCAATATACAAAAAGCTTGATGACATAAGACAAAAGATTTTGTATTTTAGCGTAGAGTATTGGACCAAGGCACACAGCTATATGATTCACAATATGAGAAAATTCATGTAAGTAGAGATGTTGTATTCAAATAATAGAAGAAGTGAGATTGGTGCAGCGTTGATGACAAAAAATAGATTGTTACAGAGTTTACTCCTCTGAAAGAAGAGGGAGACACGACAGACCTAAAAAGTGCACTAAGAGAGACACCAACAAATCCACAAATGTAAAAAATGGTGACATTGAAAGGCGTGATGAATTATATAGAACAAGAGTGTTCACACAAAAGCACTAGAGGATCCATAATAGTAGAGAGTGGACCAAAAAAGTTTCATTTTCTTGATGAAATTTATGAAGATACGCTTAAAGAACTAGATTTTGATGAGTTAGTGTTCGTCACGACCCGATTTTCACCGGCCGAGACTTATTAAAAACAAAAAAAAACATGAAAAAGCACGAAAAATTGACGGTAAATTTTTTTTGCTTTTGAAATAGAACATAAGAACATAAGTTTATTTTATTTATCAATTCAAGTTAAAGTTTAAATACATTTGGCCGAGTAAATAAAATAACTTCAAATATTTAAGTAGTTGAAAATGGTGTAGTTTTGTATGACACCTATTCTTGATCTTTGACCATCTTTGACCAGCTCCTTCATTTCACATGAAAAACATAAGAGAACTTGAATAAGTACAAATACTTAGTAAGTAGCCTACTTATAGGCTCTTAATCATGTTCAAGTTTTTATTCTTGATTGAGAACTTATACTCATAGGTCTTGTTATTGAGTTTCGAGTTGTTGTTATGATCTAGCCAAAGGATCTTGGTCTTGGGTTCAGAGTAGTTGTTCTTGTACTTGACTTTTATTCTTGTTCATGTTTCTTGTTTTGTTATCTAAAACACTCTCCTTAGGATTTATCGTATAAGACATGAATCTAAAGACTTACGTTAAAGGTTTCATACTTCCCAAGTGACTTAATTTAAACTTGTATCCAGGGCTTCATAAAATGAAATCTACGTCCAAGGTTTCTTACGTTCCTAGCAGTGTAGTCTAAAAATCTACATTCAAGGCTTCTTACGTTCCAAGCGATATAGTGTAAGTCATGAACATGTTGTACCATTGGAGGTTTAGGGGTTCTTGGTTCATAGCTAAGGTAATATACTCTTTTTGTGCTAACCAGGGACTTATCTTAGTTTCTTGTATCATGAGTCATGGTATATATTCAACCTGTTAGCTATCCCTAACGTGGCCCTAGATTATTCCCCATAAAAGACCGAGAAGGTAACATATTTGATGCAAAACATGGATGTGACATCCTACAAAAATCGTCACTAGGGCATCCCCTAACATGGTGCAAGGCATCTTATTTAGGTGAGGGAAAGCATGAGGCTCGAACCTGACATCCTATTAAGAAAAACATAGTATAGGGTATCCCACCTAGAAGAGGAAAATATGGATCACGGAAAAACTGCATGGTGGGAGGTCATGAGTCCCCTTGGTCATGATTAGAGTATTACCTAGCATTCTTTATTGTCATGATAACTTTAGGGCATGAAGTGTAATTTTTCAATCTTGTTCATATCCTTAGGCTAGCAAATCTTGGCATAATCTCATGGGCTAACCCTAGGGTAACGCGTACTAGTAACACACCCCATCTTCGTGTCATGCTTAGAGTTCATGACCCTAAAGTATGCATGTCTTATTCATGTAACAAAAAATCCTCATGAGCTCAAGTCAATCGTGACACCATATTTGTGGTAACTCTTGAGTTCATAGAATCTTCGTGAATTCTTTTAAGTTGGTCATTAAGGGTATTTTTCGTCTTTTACTTCTTGAGTCTTGGGTCATACCCCAAATATACTCTTATCGTTATGTCTTCATGTTCTTGAGTTTGGTAGCCTAGGGTTGGTGTTATGCTCATTTCTTGTTACTTATCGTAACAACTTGCTTAAGTCAAACCATGGATCATAACATGTTTCTTAAGGTACTTAGAAAAACCATGGATCCTTACTAGGGGCCGTTAGGGTAGTTTAATCATTTTCCTTAGGTATTTCCTTATAGCCTAACCATGTTCTAATGTTCTTAGAAACTTGCATAAGTGTTTATAACACTTGGTGTTACTTAGGGCCTTGAGAACATCTTAGAATCTTTTACCGGAATTTTTTGTCATTTATTTCTCCATTTCTTAGTTTTAGCTATTAACGTATTTCGAACTCGTCAAACTCTTAGTAGCTCCTCATTTTCTTATATATAGGTCTTACTTAAAACCTTAGGTCATTTAGTAGCTCCTCATTTCCTTATATATAGGTGGAGGCCGTTTGTACCTTGAAAATTTCTTTATATATAAATCTTACTTAAAATCTTAGGTCATTTGGGGACGGTTTGTACTTTGAAATAACTTATCATTGTCTTAAATAATTTAAAACAGGTCATATATAAAATATTAGGTCATTTGGAGGTCATTTGGTCTACAAACCAAGGCTTAGGTATGTCCGTTCCATAGTTTTGTACTTTTCTAGGTTCAGGCCCTAAACGAACTCCAATAAATTTTAAATCTTGCATAACATCTCGAGATTTCTTCTCTTTTAGTTGAGAATTGAAGAATTTTTTATGGGCGGAGTTCAAAAGGTTTTTTTTATTAATTTTTCCTATCCCTTATATGATAGCAATAATAGGGGATTAATAACTCAATCAAATAAAAAAAAATACAATTATGTTCGAGAACAAAGAAAAAAAAAATTGTTAATTGTTATGCTTAATATCTTAAGTTTCATCAGTATCTTAATCTTTCATTTAATAACCTACCCTTTTTTTAATCCAATGCTTATTTGGAATTCGTTTGATCTATAACCAATGCTTAGGCATGTAGGGACATTATGGTAATTTTACACTCATTGCTTAGGGACATATTGGTAGTTTGGAGTAATTTGATCCATAACCAATATCATTGCTTAGGCTATATACCATTAAGCCGCAACTGAATAATATTGTCAGAGAACAAAATTGAAACCGAATTTGGATATTTTAATTTTTTTTTTAATTTTATTGCAACAATAACTGAGATGCTTTAGTCTAGTGGGTCTATCGATTTTACCATACTGGCTTTTACAAGATCGAAAAAATATAATTAGAATCAATTTTATTTAATTTATGAATAGTGTGATGTTGGAGAGTTTTGCAAACTAATTTAATTATTTGATAGAGACAATTTGTATTAATGTATCAATATATTCGTTGGGTATGGTCTTACTTAATAGATCGTGAAACTGTACCATATTAAGAACTATGTCATTAAATTTTAAAAATATCATTGTTTAGAGGTAGAAAATTAAATATAAAAAAGAAAATATAGGAAAATCTTTCCATTAAGAAAAAAATATAGAAATAATGAATTTGTCTACAAAATAATGATTCATTGGCTTAGGTTTTGCTTGGTTAATACCCAAAGAAACCTCTATGCATAGCAATGCTACTCTCACAAGTGTGAGATACTTCCAATTGGTGCACCCTCCGGGGTTTGAGCAATTCTTCCAATTGGTGCACCCTCCGGGGTTTGAGCAACATTTCACGCTCCCCCATGTTTTAGAGACTAGATTATGCACATGCTATCTAAACAATGTTCATAAATGATATCGCATGGACACGGGAGGGTCCAGCCTCGATAGAACCTGGATAGATTGATGTTCGAGATGTCCTTATGAATGACACATGGGCCCGTTCTCAATGAGCACGACCGAGTAAGCTTCGATGATTGATGACATCTCAGAACTGGGTATGCCATCAAGACATGATGGTCGAGTTAATTGGTAACAAAAATAACGAGATGAGATGTGATGATTGATGACATCTCGGGACATGGCATAGTGTAGAGGCAAGTCGGTTAAGTCATAGACTGAACATGTACGCCTAACAAGCTTGAATTTTAACCAAATTTTGTTCGGTTGGATAAAAAAACAAGTCTTACCTAAGGTCTAACCAAGCCACACACACAAGCGAAAAATATATATGAAATTTTGGTTCTCCAGACTTGTCATGAGCGTGTGCTTGTCATGAGTGTGTCAAGGTCATGACGTTAAAAAATACATATGAATTTTTTTATATGTTTCAAAATTTAGTTTGAATTTTAAAACTATTTTACAACGCAAATTACAAGACAATCATTGAAAGATGGAAATATTAATTCGTATATGAAAGTAATGAATTTGTATGGAGAAATAGGGTTCCCGAGTATAATTTACTATTACGCCTAAATGTCTATGAAAGGAGTGTTCATTGACTATTATTGAAATAATTATTGGATATTCTTCATTGTTCATTATCTATAAACAATGTATCATCAATTAAAAATCGATTAATACGTTGTTCAAATTCATCACCTAACATATTGTTAAACTAAAAGAATTTGACACCGCTCTTATACATAAATTCATATACTAACTTTAAACTAAAAGAATATGACACCGCTTTTATACATAAATTCATATACTAACTTTAAATTCTTAAATATAGCCGCTGCCTATGGCTCGATGGAGATGGAGGAAATTACTTGTGGATGTTAGGCGTAGAATTCGACACAAAATCCTATGTTGGAACTTGACCGATGAAAAAAAACTTCACTATTTGTTAAATAACAAAGCTAAGATGTGTGACTCATCATCAAAGAAGAAAGATCTTTTGGTCTTATGTATATCAAACATTTTGTATTAATGCATCGATACATTCATTGGGATAGGTCTAATTTAGTAGATTGTGAAACCATATCATATTAAAAACAACTTGTTTCATTAAATATTAAAAATATAATTCTTTAATTAAAATAGAAAATTAAACGTGAGAAAAAATGTAGGAAATCATTCCATTAGAGAAAAAATATAAAATAATGAATTTGTCAAAATAGTGATTCAATTTGGCTTAGGTTTTGCTTTGTTAATGGCCAAAGAAACCTCCATGCACAACATTGCTACTCTCATGCTTGTGTGCTACTTTCAATTGGTGCCATGATTGGGGTTTGAGCAATGCTTCCAACCGATGCACCCTCCGGGGTTTGAGCAATGCTTCCAACCGATGCACCCTCCGGGGTTTGAGCAATGCTTCCAACCGATGCACCCTCCGGGGTTTGAGCAATGCTTCCAACCGATGCACCCTCCGGGGTTTGAGCAATGCTTCCAACCGATGCACCCTCCGGGGTTTGAGCAATGCTTCCAACCGATGCACCCTCCGGGGTTTGAGCAATGCTTCCAACCGATGCACCCTCCGGGGTTTGAGCAATGCTTCCAACCGATGCACCCTCCGGGGTTTGAGCAATGCTTCCAACCGATGCACCCTCCGGGGTTTGAGCAATGCTTCCAACCGATGCACCCTCCGGGGTTTGAGCAATGCTTCCAACCGATGCACCCTCCGGGTTTGAGCAATGCTTCCAACCGATGCACCCTCCGGGGTTTGAGCAATGCTTCCAACCGATGCACCCTCCGGGGTTTGAGCAATGCTTCCAACTGATGCACCCTCCGGGGTTTGAGCAATGCTTCCAACCGATGCATCCTCCGGGGTTTGAGCAATTCTTCCAACCGATGCATCCTCCGGAGTTTGAGCAATGCTTCCAAACGATGCATCCTCCGGAGTTTGAGCAATGCTTCCAACCGATGCACCCTCCAGGGTTTGAGCAATGCTTCCAACTGATGCACCCTCCGGGGTTAGAGCATCCGGAGTTTGAGCGATGCTTCCAAATGGTGCATCCACCTGTACTTCTGTGCTACTTCCAATTGGTGCAACTACTGGGGCTTGTGTGTCATGTGATCCAAAGGCACGAAATGAAAATTGATTATCGAGATTTACGACACCAGTGACATCGCCAAAAGTGGCACCCACTTTCGCACAACATTGCCAAGCAATCACTAAGAAAAGGGTGTGAAAGAGCTTGAAACCATTGCCCATAGCCATTGTGGAGTGTCTTTTAAGTTTTAGGGTTACAAGCTCATTTCACAAATGATGAAGAGTAGCAACTGCTAAGGTGTGGGTGCTTGAATTTTTGTGATAATGTGAAGCCCTATATATAGTTTGATGGATAAACTATATTTAGGAAAGACCACCAAATTTAGAAAGACTCTTAAATTTTGTGGGTTGGGGAGTATTCCAAATATACAATGTTTTGACTATTTAATTTCTAATTTCTGATTTCTCCCACCCTTCACGTCATTAACGATAATTATATTTTTTAAGAAAAACATAGAATTGCTTGTCTTTTTTACTTTTGATGTGTAATAATACCTTGATATTTTATTTTATTTCATCAACTCAATATTATTTTATAAAGCTGTAGAGATTTTCTTCTTCATGAATTGTATTCAATTGGATTATTTGTCTCATTCATACAACCTATTTATAGCATGAGGAATAAGGTTGTCACCACTATTTTTAGTTGGGAGACCATGTTTGTGATCATGATAAATAGTAAGGTTATAGTGAATTTTTGTAGTTTTGAGACCAAGTTTAAGACGGTTTTCCTAACTCTTTGTAATTATATGACCATAGAAACAATCTTGTAGTTTGAAGATGATGTGAAATAGTAAGATTTTCACCACTGTTTCTAGTTTTGAGATCATGTTTGAGAGTATGAGAAAGAACAAGGATATCGTCATTTCTAATTCTAAACCCATGAGAAACAATGAGCTTGGTGCCACTCTTTATAGTTTTGAGATTATGGGAAACAACAATGTTGTCAAGTAGCTAATTTTTATAGGCTAGATACCATGTCAAGTAGGTGAAACATGAGTATGAAAAAGGTACGACACTCTATTTTATGACCAGTGATCAATATCGTGCGGTAGGATGTTGTGACCATGTATGGATGATTAGGAGACTTGCTAAGAGTATTTGCATGGTCTGGCTAGAAGATGGGGACACTTCTTCACATTTGACCTGAGGACTACATAGACGTCACCATCATAATTTGCATGGAATTTCCACAACACACCCCCGATGATTGGGAATTAGTATAGATAGGGCAGTGCTACTAGATTAGCTAATGTGCCACAAGAATATCATGCTGGAAACGAGTAGAGGATCTCTAACATGGATACACAGTAGTTGGCAAACATGAGGGTTGGCCCTATTAAGGAGTTGCCAACTAATCCCTAGTAGTGAATAAGTTGGATCCATAATGAGGTCACACGTCATAGATTATGATACATTGGTTTTATGACACAAAAAATAGTTAAGAGATAACTAATTCATTATAGGATCCCGTACCGATACTTGATGAATTATGCACGTTGAGTGATATGATATCATGCCCAGATAGAAGCCTTGATTGGGCTAAATCATAAGAAACTATGGAAAGCTAAACCAAGTAAAACAACTAAGCTTAAATAGGATTAGAACAATAGAAACCAAAGACCAAAGGTTTGAGTGTTAGGGTGCGAACAAAAACTTGTTTAAGCTATCAAACGACCCCTAAATGGTGAAATGATAATTATCACCTAATATATGATAGGATTTTTTTAGTTTAAAACAAATAATATTTAAGAGATAAAAGCATAAAATAAATTATATTTATTACATCTAAAGTAAAGTTTAAGTTTTTGATATAAACCTAAAAAGATTACAAAATGACTAACAAATTGATATAAGTTGACACAAAATAGAAGAGTCTCTAATCCGTAGGATCAACCTTTTATGGTACCTGTTCTAGATCTATTCCCATCGTCGACGAGCTACTAATCCTTACATGATAAACTTGTAAAAAAGGAGTATAAAACTCAATAAGTAGTCTACTTATCGGCTTTTAATCATGTTCATGGTAGATGCTAAGGTACTATGTCCATGGTTTTATCCTGAGACCTTGATCCTAAATGATTAGTCATGAGTCATGATACTCGTTCAATCCTTGTACCTAACCCTGTTGTAACGAAAAACTACTCCTCGTAGAAGACTTTAAAAGGTAAAATGGTTGATTAAAATCACGAATTTGAACTTGTCATCCTAAAAAAAAACTTGGGCAAAACATCTTACAAGTAAACATGAGTAGGGAATCCTACTTAGATAGTGGTAGAAAAAACTGGAATATGAAACGTGACATTCTCTAAATAAAATATGGGTAGGATATTTTGCAAGAAACAAAGATATCTAAGCCATGATATGTCTTTTCCTTATTCACTTGTCTTTGTTTTGGTATTCTTAACCTTAAAAATATGCTTCATAAAAGATCTTTAAGTTTAGGACTTAAAATAACTTACGAACATGGTAGAGACATTTAGGTAAGTTATCCTTTCTAATGTGAAGAAAATGTTATTCAAATTATCGAAATATGTTGCAATTCATGTCACATTAAACAAGAATAAAGATTCATTTCTTCTTAGATAGTTACCAAATTTTGGGTGGATGATATTTAAGAGTTAGGGTGTTTTTTTTAATATAATTAAGACTTATTTACATAAGGGCTAATTATAGCTATAAAGTATACAGAGTGGCTAATTATAGTTATAAAATATGCAAATTACAACTCTTAGAATGTGTAACACTCAAAAAATGAAGGAAATTAGCTCGAATAAGAATAAGCCCAGGTAAGACCCAAAGGATCAAAGGGTAGAAATTAAAGGATTAAGGAAAGTCTTAAGCAAGTCATTTCTATACCATAACAAGTAATTTTAAGAAGTCAAGGATGTTGGGGAAGGATTGGAAAGGAAAAAGTGAGTGAAAAGGGCAAAAATGTCATTTTTCCAATGATCTAGGATCTTTCCATATTTTTAATTCCTTATCCGGAATGAATTTGAAGATGCTCAATAACCAAAATAAAAAAAATGACCAACAATAGCGAGTTCTTAGAAAAATTCTAAATTACAAATAATAAACTATTTGAAAAATTCAAATTACCAAAATGCCCGTGAAATTTCACTGGATTACAAAACTGTCATTAAAGAAAATCAGCAATCATATTTTGTTCCAGAACCATCCACAAGAGGAAAATCGATCATCTTCACATCCAACCTTTGGATCGAGCTGAAATTTGGATATGTTTAACAAGACTCAACATTCTGTAGATCCAACGATTAAAATTGAAAATCAATGTCGGTAGCATTCTCATAGAGTACATATTTCCGACGCAAATTCCAGAAATGTTTTAAAATAAAAAACGAAAAAATTCACCACGATTGTAGAACAATCAATGGCGGTGCAAGCTTGATCTATAAATAAGAAATTCTGGGCAATGTTTTGAGACATGAATCCAGTGATGAGGATTACTAAAACTTAACTTTGAAGCTTCTAGATTATGGTTTTTTCTTCTACAGATATCATCTAAATTCAAGTGTTGTGGTTAATCATTTTCCATCCTACCAAATCTAACACATTCCATATGGGATTTCCAATAAGTTTTGTGAAGGAATCGAGACCTGAAAAACTCTTGAATCGGCTGCCCAACAAAAAATTTCTAGATTTCAGCAAGAAACATGTTTCCAGCGAACTTTAGAAGGTTATAACTCGAGATACAAACAATGAAACGACATGAAATTGGTCTTTATTTTTACCTTAAAACTTCATCTAAACATTACGTAAAAAATTTGATTCCATTAGAGGTCTATATAGAGCTGTATAAAAGAAAAATGAGAGGGGTATGATAAGGAAAAATAGTGATTTTTCTAGCAACCAAGGAAGAAGATGAAGTCCAAAGTCAAAGGTAGTAATATGTTGACCTTTCTACATTTTTTTATCAATATTAACTCCTTCAAGTTCTCATGAATTTCAGTATGATTTCTAAGACTAAACTCAAAGATGAATCTAATAAAGAAAATTTGGAATAATTCGGATACAAGAAGTTCAAGAACGGAGGTCCCGAACATCGATAACGAGGTAAATAGCCACCTTGGACTTTTCTTAAGAAATACTTCTAGAAATCGCTCTGATTTTTATATGAACCCTAAACCAAGTATGAATTAAGTATATATGAAAAAAAAACTCAGAGAACGGTGAGTTAAGGCCTTGAACCAATAAAATTACTTGGGATTTAACTAATATTAAAATAACCCACTAAATAAAATCTGATACCTATGAAATTTGAATGTCCGTATATCTTAGTATGTTCAGATTATGTATGAAATTTGGTGGTCATTGGATAAAGATGGGTAAACCAAGAAATGGTGTAAAATGACTATAATGCCACTAACGTAATTTATCTTCAGTTCATGTCCTAGACTCCAAATTCTATGAAACTCTGCAGTAGATCTTATCTTATGATGTTTGATGAAGTTGTAAAGTTTGAAAGCCATTGAAACACGTTAAGTAGCAAAATCAAGATTTTAGGGTAAAATGACAAAAATCCCATAGGACTACTTATGATATTTCAAGGTCTATACATGCTCCAATTGATCTACTACTTTCCATAAGGCCTATTCTTAACGAAATGAAGATATTTTTTAGTTGTGAAGTTGATTAGAGTAATTTTGAAACCTAAACCAAGTTCGGATCCAAGAAACACTCAAAGGAAATACCTCAAGACTCTAGACCCGAGAAGAACCCTATAAAGAATTTATTATGACTCTATGACTTTCTAGAATAACTCATGCTTGTTATTACAATGGGTTCATATGTTTATCAATGCATGTTAGAACTTATGTCACAAGGAATTATGAACATTGGAAACTTACGAGATTGAGAATCAAGAATAATACCACACAAGCTCTACAACTAACAATGTAAGAAAAATGTTAGGTACCACTCAAGGATAAGAGACCACGATCCTCAGACTCAGAAACTCGTGAATGTTAGGTAATACTCTAATCATGTCCAAAGAGACCCATGACCTTCCACCACGCGGTGCTTTCAAAGACCCAAGTTTCCTCTTCTAGGTGGGATGCCATGCACCATGTTTTCTTTGCAGGATGTCATGTTTGCCATTATGTTTCCCTCACCTAGATGAGATGTCATGTACCATGTTATGCGTATCCAAAGATTTGCAGGATGTCATGTTCATGTTTTGCACCGATCACGTGACCTTTATTGTCTTTCATGGAGAATAATCTAGGACCACAATGGAACAAGAAGAGAGTAAGTTACCTTAGCCACGAATCAAGAACCTCCTAAGACCTTCCACGGTACAACATGCTCATAACTTAGACAATGCTGCTTGAAACACATGAAGCCTTGAGCGTAGATAATCAGACTATACCACTTGGAACGTATGAAGCCTTGGGCATAGGTATTGAGGTTGTATCACAGGGCAAGCCCTAGATGCAGGATTAGACTACATCGCTTGGATCGTAAGAAGCCTTAGATGTAGGTTTATAGATTATGCCGCTTGGAACGCATGAAGCCTTGGGCATAGATTTTCAGACCGTATCGAAGGGCAAGCTCTAAGATGTGAGTCCAGACGACGTTGCTTGCCTTGGACGTACGTTAAGACTGTGTCGCTTGGAACGATGAAGCCTTGAGTGCAGGTTGTCAGGTTCATGACTAGTACCGTAAATCCTAGGGGGAGTGTCTTGGAGAAAGAACAAAGAATTGAACAAGAACTTAGAAGGTAACCAAGAAAAAGATAAAGATCAAAAACTAGAATATGGATCAAGATCGAAGTCCCAAGGATAAGAACCAAAAACTATAGTACTAAAGCTCTTAGAGAATAACCAAGGTTTCAGACTTCAAAAACAAGGTCTTTAGGATAGATCATGATAAGAACCCAAGTCAAGAATAGAACTGAGGGGCCTGAGTACTTACAACAAGATCTCGAACAAGACAAGAAAGAGTGAGACACCCTAGCATATCAAGGACATGATTAAGAACCTACAAGTAGACTACTTACTAAGTCTTTGTACTCATTCCTTATTTTCCATTTTTTTCAGGTAATAAGGAGCTGGTTGAGGTTGGAAGCGGACTTTGGAGTAGGTGTCATAGACAAGCCTCACCAGTCTTCCTCAACCCTTTTGTTTTAAAACGTTTTGTGTCCATTCCTTATTTTGTGTTTTAAATGTTGTGTTGTGTTTTAATACTTATGTACGAACATTATCAAAATAATATAAATATACTGTAGGTTATATTTTAAATTCCATTTATTTTATTTCGCGAAAAATTTAATAATCTTTTTGGAGTCATCGAGTCAACCCGATCCCTACATAATGACTCATGGAAGGTTAAAGGTTTTAATTTGGAGGCTAAATAAAATCATGTATGTTTTCTTTGTAAAGGAGACTCGAAAAATGTAGTAAAAAGAACATTTTTTCTTTCCTTTAGCCAATGACAAAGTTTCTTTACAATTCCATGTAGTTTAAATTGTACGTTCAGAATCATTCAAGCTTGATATGATCGACCTTGCTTATGGAATGATTTGAATCTCAATTAAGTGTTCATTCTTTGAGATATATGATCAACATAGAGTGATTCCTTATCATTAGGTTTAAGTGTTCTTACCTTTTTCGTTAGCCAATGACTAAATTTCTTTGCAATTCAATGTAGTTTAGATTACATGTTTAGAATCATTCAAACTAGGCATGATAGATATTTCTTATGGAGTGAATCGAATCTCAAACAAGTATTCCCTTATAGTATATTTGATCAACAATGTAGTCTGAATTTTACTTCTCTTATAATAATTTCTTATCATTTGGTATCACAGTTTTCTATAGGATTGATTCCTTATCACTATCACAAATATTAATATTAAGTAATAACTAAATTACCAATTTCATAAAGTAATAACTAAATTACCAATTTCATAGGGAGTTTAATTGATTCTTTAATCACTCACGTGAGAACAAATTAATTATGTGTAATATCATTTATGAGTGTTATGGTTTGTTGTTGTTTAATAACTATTCCAACTATGATGCCAAAGTGAGATATAGTAGAGAGGAATCATGAATAACCATATCTAATTTGATGGGAGTCTGTAATCTTAAGCTACTCGTCTATTTTTCCAAAATACATGAGGGCGATGACTCTTTCCTAACATCTCAAAGATGTGCTAATAAACTTGTGCGAGCTGATTTCTTCTCATGGCTATCTCTCGACTAACCTTGTGTCATATTAGTTTCGATATCCCTATTGAATTATTAAAAATTCCCAACTTTAATGCATTGTATAAATAATTTCAAAAGAATCAATTATCAATAAAGGATAAAAAACATAAGATTACGTTCTCCGTCTTAGAGTTTAGCTTCTAAGAATTTTCACATTCAACCAGATAAATACAACTGTAACTATATCTTGTTGCATAATGAATATATACAAAGATGATCTAGGAAATAAGAAAATGTCTCCTCCAATTAAATAAGTTTTTCTCTTCATGTAGATTCATAGATGATGAAGGTTGTTCCCGCTCGCTCCAATGCATTCTTCTCTACTCTGTTGATGATCGTCAAAGTTTCCTTGCTTCTACTATACCTTCCTTGATGTGACTATCTTTTTCTTCCCGATAAGCTATTCTATTTACAGGACTCTGTATTTGTCACCTATAATTAGGGCTAACAATGTTCTCCATGTGTTTTTCACTCACCATACACAATGCTACCTACTTGTAGTCTCCTCCTTATAATATTCTTGTACTTGAGGTACTATTTACAGAAAGGATGCTTCTACAACGATCACAAATTTACTTTTGTACAAGTTGCCTAACAACAACCAATGCAATATTCTATTTTATTATTATTTTTTTTAGCAACATCACGAACTTTGAGACGAATGCAAGATCGGCTGCAAAGGCAGTTTGAGAATTCTGAGCTGGATGCTCAAGATTATTGTCGGTAGAGGGATAGAATGTAATGCTTTTTTTTTTTCTAAATGAGTGACGTCACCCACCGTATACATATTTTAACTAACATATGCAAAAATACTTCATCAACATCTTAAAATGATTCAAATGAAGCCATAGACTTACATATTTGATTTAAAATAAGAGATTAGAAATAATATAGTTTTTTTTTTACACAAAACGAGAAGAAATCAACTATCAACTACTAACATAAAAACAAATTTTTACTACTACCCTATCTTAACATATATGGACATTTCAGTATTCACCGTCATCCGTGCGGGCACTTTAACTTTACCTTGAAATGTTGAGTAAGTCACACCACTATTGGGGTTTGACCTTAGGCTCTTTCTAGTTGCGCACTTTACCTTTACCTTGAAATATTGAGTAAGTCACACCACTATTGGGGTTTGACCTTAGGCTCTTTCCAGTTGCAGGGTTGAATGTATGATAGTTCTCCACACACAGCCCACGTACGCGCACATGGTGGGTATCCGTATCTCCTTGGCCTGACCTGGTCGGGCATTACACATTACAGGATTCCTCAGAAAAGGAAAGGTCGGCATGATATCATGACCATAACGAACATAAATATTGAAGGTACGCGTCCGTACTAACATAAAATATAACATAATGGAGATTTATCCCGATGCACATGACATAAATACATGGATGAGGTCCCATGATTTTCATTCATACTTGCATTTATTTCATTTCCTTTCTCCTTTTCTCCATAACATATTTCATATATGCATCATGTATACATGTAAAACATCACGTAATCCATCACATAACTTTACATGGAAAAATGTATGAATTTTCGATCGTTAGTTTTAGTTTAGTGTTACATGGCAAAATGTATGAACTTGGTCGGGCAAACGTAATCCATCCTAAGCTGTTAGTGTTTGTAGTTCTTGTTTGTATTTTGGTTGAATCCCAAACTCTAGTATCTAGTATCCATTATTTTAACTATCTCCAATTTTAGTTTTCAAATGTAAATTTGAAGGAGTGACCCGTGGCTGACAGAGCTAAGCCGCTAAATAATATTTTCAGAGAACAAAATCGAAACCTTACAGAGTTGCAACCATTGCTAATTTTTGGAGTTGAAATTTTCATTTTTTTATTAATTTGACTGTTCGTTGGATTCAGAAAAACTTATCTTTTAGAATTTTGACGGATAAAAAAAAAACAATACTTTCACTATTTGTTAAATAACAAAGCAAAGATCTGATTTTCTTTTAATGATCAAACATTTTTTATTGATGCATCGATCAATTCATTAGGTATGGTCTCACTTAATAGATGGTGAAACGGTACCATATTAAAAACAACGAGTTTCGTTAAATGTTAAAAATATCATTCTTTAATTAAAATAGAAAATTAAATATGCCAAAAAAAAAAAATGGAGGGAAATCATTTCATCGAAGAAAAAAATATAAATAATGAATTTGTTTGATTGAGTTTGGCTTAGGTTTTGCTTTGTTAATAGCCAAAGAAACCTCCATGCACAATAATGCAACTCTCACGGTTGTGTGCTACTTCCATTTGATGCAATGGGTTTGAGCAATGCTTCCAACGGGTGCAACTTCTGAGGTTAGAGCAATGCTTCCAACTGAAGCACCCTCCGGGGTTAGAACCTCCGAAGTTTGAACGATGCTTCCAAAAGGTGCAGCCACTAGGACTTCTATGCTACTTCCAATTGGTGCAACTATTGGGCTTGTGTGTCATGTGATCCAAAGACACAAAATGAAAATTGATGATTGAAATTTGCGACACTAGTGACATCGCCAAAAGTGGCACCCACTTTCACACAACATTGCCAGACAATCACTAAGAAAAGGATGTGAAAGAGCTTGAAACTTTTGCCCATGGCTATTGTGGAGTGTCTTCAAGTTGTAGGGTTATAAACTCGTTTCACAAATGATGAAAATAGCAATGGCTAAAGTGTGGATGCTTAGATCTTTCTCATAATGTGAATCCTATATATAGTTTGATGGAAAAACTATATTTAGAAAAGGCAACAAAATTTAGAAAGGCTCTTAAATTTTGTAGGTTTGGGAGTATTCAAAGTAGAGAATGTTTGACTATTTAATTTCTAATTTCTAATTTCTAATTTCTCCATCCATTTACTTGAGCGTCATTAAAGATAATTATAATTTAAAACAAAAATATAGAATTGCTAGCCTCTTATACTTTTGATGTATAATAAATTAATATTTATTATATTTTATAAACTCAATATTATTCTATAATATGGGAGAGATTTTCTTCTCGAGAGATTGTACTTGATTGGATTATTTGTCTTGTTCATACAACCCATTTATAACTTGATAATTAAGGTTACCACAACTATTTATAGTTTTGAGATCATGTTTGAGGTTATAAGAAAGAACAAAGTTATTGTCATTTCTAATTCTAAGACTATGAGAAACAATGAAGTTGGTGCCACTCTTCATAGTTTTGAAATTATGAGAAACAAAATGTTGTCAAATAGCTAATTTGTATATGCTAGATAGCATGCCAAATAAGTGAAAGATTAGCATGATAAAGGTTCTAAGTAAAGCACTAAATAGAACTCTATTTTATAATTATAGATCAATATCGTACGGTGAGATGGTGCGACCATGTAGGGATGAATAGGAGATTTGCTAAGACTTCCTCACATTTGTCCTGAGAACTACATGGACGTCATCATCATAATTTGCATGGAAGTCTATTTCCCCTTGATATGATATCAACCCAAGGGAAAGTATGGAACGGATTACCTTGATGATCAAGATCAAGAGTAAAGAAAACTCGTTTCTAAACTCGTGATTCGAATCACTCCACAAGTGGTTTGATCAATACCACTTGAATGACTCAAGCATGCAAGTTCTAAACACAAGAATTTGCAAAGAAAAACTTAGCTCTCAACAAAGCTTAAGTAGAAATTCTATTCTTAATTCCAAAATCTGATGTCTCTGATCAAAGAAAAGAAGGCTTTATATAGCCTTTACAACCCTAACCTATGTGATACATAACTCCCAAATTAAATGGGCTAGTAAATGAGAAATACCCATAACCTCCATATTAAAATGGCTAGTTAATGGTGGAATATGGTAACCTATGTGGGTTACAATATAACCTTAACTCCTATATTTAAAACTAGCTTAAATATGACCAACAAATATTTAAATTATAATTAAATAGTGCAAGGAATGAAATGTGCTTATTAGTCATATTTAGACTAATATCATAAATTCAGCTGAGTTCATTAAATGCAACTTAAAGTGCATTTAATTCATCTCTATCTTGAAGCTCAACTTTGTACAACACATAAGGGAGGTCTCCAACGTCTTCTAGAATTTCCTTTGATGAGCTCACCATAGCTTGAATATAAGTGTATAAGGTTTGTTGTAGCTTCTTGGCTCTCATCCTTGTAATTGGACCTTCAGGTATGGAAATTCCTTGGTCGTGGTTCATATCACCCCTCCTCACCTCGATGACTGGGAGTTAATATAGATAAGGCAATTTTCCTAGAGTAGCTTATGTGCCACAAAAATATCATGAGTGGAAAGAGTAGAGGATCTCTAACATGGATACACATTCGTTAGAAAACATGAGGGTTACCCTGTTAAGAAGTTGTCAACTAATCCCTAGTAGTAAACTAGTTGGATCAAGAATGAAATCACACGTCATATATTATGATACAATAGTTTTATGGCACAAAAAATAGTTAAGAGCTAACTAATTCATTATAGGATCACGTACCGAACCCTGATGAATAGATGCACTTCAACGAGTTGAGTGTTAAGATATCACACCCAGATAAAAGCCTTGATTGGGCTAGACCATGAGAAACTATAAAAAATTAAACCAAGTAAAAAAAGATTAGAACATAAGAAACCGTAGGCTTTAGTGTTTGGATGCCAACAAATGCTTGTTTAAGCTATCAAATGACTCCATGAATGATAAAATGATAACTATCCGCTAATATACAATAAGATTTATTTGAGTTAAAAATAAATAAGATAAAAACATAATAAGAATTATATTTATTACATCTAATGTAAAATTTAAGTTTTTAATATATACGTCAACACATTACAAAATGACTAACAAATTGAAAAAAGTTGAAATAAAATAGAAGAGGCTCTAATTCGTAGGATAAACTTTTTAAGTCACTTGCTCTAGATCCACTCCCATTGTCGACCAACTACTAATCCTTACCTGACAAACTTGTAAAAAAGGAGTATCAATGGTTGATGTTAAGGTACCATCTCTATGAATTGACCAAGAGCTTAACATAGTTTTTTTTTTTTTTTTAATCTTGAGGACCTTCGTCTTAAATCATTGATCATGAGTCATGATATTCGTTCAATCCTTATACCTAACCCTATTATGCAGAAAAACTACTCTCCGTAAAAAACCTAAAAAGGTAAAATGGTTGGTGAGTATCATGAACCTTAACTTGTCATCCAAAAAAAAACATAGGCAAAACATGGTTGGTGAGTATCATGAACCTTAACTTGTCATCCAAAAAAAAAACATAGGCAAAACATCTTGCAAGTAAATATGGGTAGGTTTCTGTAACATGGGTAGGGCATCCTATCTAAGTAAGGTAAACTTGGTGGGAAAAACAAGAACTGAAACATGACATCCTCCTAATAAAACATGAGTAGGATATTTTGCAAGAAACTTGGACACAATGTCTTACCAGAAACATGTGTAAGGCATTTGATCTAGGTGAGATAAACATGTGATCACAATGCATATCATGGTACGAGGTCTAGGGTGACTAAGGTTATGGGTTAGAGTAAAACCTAATAGTCTTAGTGGAGACTTGAGTTGTGCTTTCTTGGGGACCAACCTATCTTGCTTAGTTCTTGACCTGTGAGCGATATCTTGCAGTCATAAGTGTATTTTGGTCCCTTTCCACCCATCTCAGTTTAGGATTTAAACTTGCTCCAATTACCTTAAAACTTTACATAGTCTTTCATATCTTTATAATTAGACTTAAATAGATTCTTAAGTCATTTAGAGTCCCGCCATGAAATATCTTAAAAATATAGTAGAAATATTTTTGTCATTATTCACCCATCTTTATTTGGGTCCTGAACATTCTTTGTTTACTTTGAAATAGTTTATAATAATTCTTAAACCTTAAAAATATGCTTCATATAAGATCTCAAGTAATTTGAAGTTTATTTAGAACTTGGAATAACTTACGGACATAGTTGAGACATTTTGGTAATTTATCGCTTTTGATTTTTTAGGCACTAAACATGCTACTACTCATCGCCTATTAAGGTATATAGAAAAAGGTGTAAATAATCAAAATTATAAGTGCAAGTATATACTATCTGATATGATCCAAGACATCAATCAAGCAATATAAACTTTAAGGAAGATGTGAAGAAAATGTTGTTCAAATTATCACAAGATGTTACAATTCATGTCGCATTAAAGAAAAATAAATATTCATTTGTTCTTAGATAGTAACAAATTTTGGGTGGATATTAATTTAGAATTATGGTGTTACATAGTGGCTAATTATGGTCATAAAATATGAAAGTTACAACTATTAGAATGTCTCATGGAACGTTAAAGGTTTTAATTTTGAGGCTACATAAAACCATGTATATTGTCTTTGCAAAGAAAACTCGAAAAATTTAGTAAAAGAACATTTTTGTTTTTCTTTAGCCAAGGGCTAAGTTTCTTTGAAATTTTATGTAGTTTAGATTAAACGTTTAGAATCATTCAAGCTTGATATGATCAGCCTTGCTTGTTGAGTTATTTGAATCTCAATCAGGTGTTTTTGCCTTGAGATATTTGATCCACTTGGAGTGATTTCTTATCATTAGGATTAAGTGTTCTTACCTTTTCCTTTAGTCAATAGCTAAGTTTCTTTGCAATTCTATATAGTTTAGATTGCATGTTTAGAATCATTAAAACTAGACATGATAGATCTTGCTTGTGGAGTGAATCAAATATCAAACAAGTGTTCTTGCCTTGATATATTTGATCAATAAAGTAATCTGAATCTTACTTCCATTGTAGTGATTTCTTATCATTTGGTATCACAACTTTCTATAGGGTTGATTCCTTATACTATCACAAGTATCAAATAATAACTATATTACCAATTCACAGGGAGTTTAATTAATTTTTTAATCACTCGGTTGAGAAGTACAAGTTAATTATGTGTAACACTATTTATTAGTGTTATTGTTTGTTGTTGTTTAATAACTATTCCAACTTTGATGCCGTAAGTGGGATATAGCATAGAGGAATCATGAATAACAATATCGGATTCAATTAAGATAGGTGAATGGGAGTCTGCAATCTTAAGCTACACGTATTTTCTTTTTCCAAAATACATGAGGGTGGTGACTCTCTCCTAACATCCTAAAGATGTGCTAATAAATTTGTGAGAGCTCGTTTCTTCTCATTGCTATCTCTTGACTAACCTTGAGTAATATTAGTTTGAATATCCCTATTGATTGATCAATACTTCCTAGCCTTAATGCATTGTATAAATAATCTCAAAAGAATCCATTATCAATAAAGAATAAACAATGTAAGATTGCGTTCTAGTCTTAGGGTTTAGCTTCGAAACATTTTAGCATTCAATGAGATAAATACAACAATAACATTATCTTGTTGCATAATAAAAATATACAAAGATCTAAGAAATAAGAAAATGTCTCCCTCAATGAAATAAGTTTTTCCCTTCATGTAGATTCATAGATGATGAAGGTTGCTCCCGCTCGTTCCTAATGAATTCTTCTATGCTCAGTTGCTAATCGTCAAAGTGTCGTTGCTTCTACTATACCTTCCCTGACGTGACTTCCTTTTTCTTTAGGGTAAGCTACCCTATTTATAAGACTTTATATTTGTCACCTATAATTAGGGTTGACAGTGCTCTCCACGCGTTTTTCACTCATCATACACGAGCTACCGACTTGTAGTCTCCTCCTTATAGCATTCTTGCACTGGATGCACTTTTTACAGAAAAGGATGCTCTTGCAATGATCACTCATTTACTTTTGTGCCATCCTTTTTCTTCTTCAAAACGACATGCAAAACTGCATAAGTTAACACACCAAGAGTCCTATTTTGTGTAACTCGTGATGTTAATCATCAAACTCAAGTTGTATCAAATATAAATATTTTTCTTATTGTAAACAACGAGATATGCACAATTGGTCCGTTAAGCTATCCAAAAATAAACAAAATGTTATAAAAAAAAAGAAGTAAATTTTACTATATGTTAGCCTTATCACATCCTCAAGCTTAATATGTTGTTCATCTTTGAGTAACGATCTACTTTTATTTTATTTTTTTTCATGACTTTCTTTCTCTTCGGTTACCTTTTTCTTTCTTTCATTTGACACTCGCTCAGCTCATCCTTTTCTCACGAGTCCCCGGCAACCATAATACTAATTCTATCGAGTAGTCCTTTAGATACTCTCAACTACAAAATTTAAAATTTTCTCGACACCTTTCCATTACCTGATTCAAATGATTGCTCAATGAGTTTCCTATTGCAAACGTTTGTTTTGTTCGAGTTGCTAACAACAAGCAATGCTAAATACTATTTTATTATTATTATTTAGCAACACCACAAAATTAAATACTTTGCGACAGAGGAATGTGTTAGGATCACACAACAACGCACACACTTGATCTAGATAAACTTAAAAAAATAGAAGAGAGAAAATGCTAGGAAGAATATTGGCGAAAGGATGTGAGCACTATATATTCACCTTTGGATGTGACGAGCTATGGATCTTCTAGATCATCTCCAAAAATGAAGGAAAGTCAACCGCTATATTTCAGACCCGGTAGATTTTTTGCAAATTGGTATGGTAGTACGTCTCGTTAGTTTGCGTAGGGGTATTTTTGTAATTTTATCAACTTTGAGGGATATTTTTGTAAATTGCAAATTTTTTTATTATTTTAATATTATTTGTCTAAAAAATCTAAAAAATTTCTAAAACCATTCTTACTCCTTGTTAGTCATTTTTTCCTTATTGACCATCTTTAAATTATGGTCAAATTAAAAAACTGGGAAGTTTGGTAATATTAGAAAAATGTCTATTTTCAAACTTTTTCTATACTTTCCTTTATTATGTCCTTTTCAAATCTTTACAACTTATTTATGCTAACTTTTTAACTTTAGTGGAGATCCTATAAGATTCTGTATCACAGAGACCTATTTAAAGAAGAGCTAGGATCAATACAAGAACATTCAAGAATTGTGTGTCATAACCATATTATAAAAAAAAGTAGGTTGTGACCCTTACGTAATAATAAGCAAAGTGATCCTCCAGTGAAACCTAATCGGCCACGCTAGTGTCAAGATAGACAAGTCCATGAGATGATCGAGGAAGAACGTACATCATCCAACACACCAAAAACAGAGGTAAGGATGTTGACATGAGTATCAATAATAGGCTTTTTGAAGGGTCAGGTAGGGCCCTGAGCCTTAACCTCTAAAGCCAGAGGTTAAGAGAATTTGGGTATACGAATTTGAAATTAAGCCCGTCTCTATGAAATATGAAAGCCCACCAAATTTTGTATCCATCGAACACCAGACGGATTCTCTACGATACCACATATGATGGTTCATCTAAAGTCAATACTTGCCAGATTTGAAATGTCTCAATGTACTTTAGACGAAGGCAATGCAACAATGTACTTTAGACGAACGCATTGTGTCAGCTTTCACCACCTTTGAGCCCTATGACCTAAGCGAGTTACTCTATGGTATATGCGCAGGTCACAGTATTGTTGCAATAATTATTTGATATTATTCAACAAGTATTGAATTTATTTAGTTTCGTTAATAAATTAAATAAATTAGTTTTTAATTGATTACCTTTACTTGTTAATTTTTTTAAAATTATTAATTTCTTATTCTAATTAGATTATTATGACTCACATCAATATCAATATTTTTTCACCGTGGAAGTTATTACAAATATTCAACAACAAATATAATATAGATATAATTTAGTTAATTCAGAATATTTATTATCGAATTTTTTTTTATATTTATGATAATGACATTGAAAAAGAAACAAATATAAATATATTTAAATCAACATTGCTCATTCATCAACTAAAAATCCACTAAAAACCATGTTTGAATCCATCACTCAACATATTGTTAATGGAAAAGAATTTGAACTTGCTCTTATACATAAATTCATGTACTAACTTTATATTTACCCGGAAATCTTAGTAGGTTATGTTTGATTATTTGATTTAGATTTGATTTGGTTATTTGAATTAGATTTGATTTGGTTATTTGAATTAGATTTGATTTGGTTATTTGAATTAGATTTGATTTGGTTATTTGAATTAGATTTGATTGAGACATCACATATTTATTCATACTATATTCTGTAACCTATATAATAGCAAATTTCATTCCTAGGATGTGAGGAACCAATTTCATTCTTCCATACGTGAGATTTCTCTTCATTGTTTTGATCTTTCCAATTTTCTCTCTTTGTTCCTAACAACTATTAGAGTCATGCCCTAAACTTAGCCAAGTTAAAACTAGAAGCAACAGTCTTCTACGTGTGTCATAATAAAGGTATGTCGATGGAGAGTTCATTTGTGCAGCCTGCAATTCCGAAATTTGATGGGTACTATGATCATTGGGCGATGCTCATGGAAAACTTTTTGCGCTCAAAGGAGTACTGGGATTTGGTGGAGAATGAGATTTCTGCAGCAACAAAAGACATTGTTTTCATAGATGCCCAAAAGAAGCACATTGAAGATCAGAAGTTGAAAGATTTGAAAGCAAAGAATTATCTATTTCAAGTATTAGGTCGTTCGATCTTGGAGACAACCCTCAACAAGAATACAGCAAAGAACATATGAGATTCTATGAAGTTTCAACACGGGTAAAGCGTGCACATTTGCAAGCTCTTCGGAAGGAGTTTGAAATGCTTCACATGAAGGCATGAGAATCTGTAACTGAGTATTTTGCTCGGACCCTTAGCATAGCCAACAAGATGAAACTAAATGGTGAGAACAAAGGAGATGTTGAAGTAGTTGAAAAGATTCTGAGATCTATGACTCCCAAGTTTGATTATATTGTGTGTTCCATTGGGGAGTCCAAGGATACAACCATCTTAACCATTGATGAGTTGCAAAGCAGCTTGCTTGTGCATGAACAACGCATGAGTTCTCATGTTGAAGAAGAACACGCTTTGAAGATCACTCACGGTGAACAATCTGGAGGAAGGAGTCAAAGTCGTGGAAGTTGTAGAGGCAGAGGAAGGGAACGAGGCAGACAAACCTTCTACAGGGCCATAGTGGAGTGCTATAATTGTCACAAGCTAGGACATTTTTAATGGGAATGTCAAAGCAAGGAGATGGAGACAAACTATGTAGAGACTCAAGAAGAGATGTTGCTAATGGCTTACGTGAATATGAATAAAGCCAATAGAGAAGATATGTGGTTCCTTGACACGGGATGTAACAATCATATGTGTGGGAGACTCAAGAAGGAATATTTTTCAGATTTTGATGGAAGTTTCAGAGGTTTAGTGAAGCTAGGCAACAACTCAAGCACGGTTGTAATGGAAAAGGGTAATGTACGGTTGAAAGTGAATGGAATCATACAGATAATCACAGGAGTGTTCTATGTGCCAGAGCTGAAGAACAATCTGCTGAGTATTAGGAATTTGCAAGCAAAGGGGCTTAGCATTTTGTTTCAAAATGGAACGTGCAAGGTGTTTCATCCTGAGATAAGCTTAATCATGGAGACAAAGATGTCTTTGAATCGAATGTTCGTACTGCATGCTATATCTCAGCCTGTAGCAACCGTTCAAACTCAATTGAAACTTATGGGGAGAAGTGTTTCAAGGTCTCCGTCGTACACTCCTAGCTCAAATTCCTATCGCCATAATCGGAAAGCAGAAGGGACCCAAGTCCTTTGCCCTATTATTCCACTACCCGTTCCAGGAGAAGAAGTCATTCAAGTTCCCTCCGCCGCCATCGAAGTCGTTCGCCGTCATACCGCCGTCGAAGAAGTCGCTCTCCCACACGAGACGCCGCCGACGCAGAAGTAGGTCTTCCTTGTTATCTCCTTTCCCCAAATCGTCTAGTTCCAGTCCTAGTCGTGCATCCACTAATTGGAAACATTCCATAGAGAAGTTTAAGAAAGAGGAAGAAGAGAAGAAAAGGCGTGATTAGAGTTGAAGAAGTTAGAAGAAGATGCAACTAGGAGGATGGAAGAATTAATTCAGAAGAATGTTGAAAAAGACTAAACTCTGAAGAGACTAAATTAGAAATACAGAGGCGAATAGAGGAAGGTCGCAAGAAGTTGTTTGATGATGTTGATATGCAGCTTGAGAAAGAGAAAGAAGCCGCTCTTACTGCTGCAAGAGAGAGAGAAGCTAGATAAAATGCTGGAAGAGAATAGGAGAATGATAGAAGAAGCTCAGCGACGAGAAGCTCTGGAGTTGCAGCAGAAGGAAGAAGAACGATATCGTGAGATCGAGTTGATTCATAGACAAAAAGAGGAGGCAGCTCGTAGAACTAAGCTAGATGATAAGAGTTTTAATTGTGTTTTGCTCGGAGATAAGAGTTTGAATGGTGTTTTGTTGGGAGATGAGTTTGAGTTGCTGGGAGATAAGAGTTTGAATTGTGTTTTGGTGGGAGTTAGTGAGTCAAAAGCTTACCGACTCTATGATATAGAAGAAAATACTATTTCCTCTGGCTCTTTGGAAGTTCTTCTTTGGTTGAAGCAAGCTCTCCTAGCTCGAATAAGGGGAGAAATAGGAGACAAGAGACCACCAGGATGGGAGACTATGCAACAGGAGAAGATCTTTTTGAAAAAGATGATGAAGCTCACTTGGCCATGTTTACCACTACCGAGACGCATTGATTCGAAGACAGAGTGAGAAATGGCACATGGATCTGGAAATGGAAGCAATAAACAAAAATGGTATATGGAAAGAAGATTGGAATAAAATGGAAAGAGGACTATGGGTGTTTGTTCTGAAATAGATATAAACTGATTACTATTTTTAGTTTAAGGTCTTCAATAGAATGTGAGATTTCTCCCAATTCTTCTCCTCTTTCTAATTTTCTCTGTAAGGAGAAAGAAATGGGTCGACGAGGGGACAGCAAAGCAAAGCTGCAGTTGTATAAAATTTTCGGAGAACAAAATTGTCTTCCTATTGCCATATATATGTAGAGAGGAATGACTTTGGAGTGAAGTTACAGTCTCCTTTTTAACTTTTCAATAAATTGTTTGGCTATTGTTGAATATTGACCGAAGCCTTAGTTTTGAATCATACTAATCTATTTTTATTCACTCATCACGATTTGAATCATACTAATCTATTCGATTTGAATCATACTAACTATTTTTATTCACTCATCACTATTGAAAAAATAGAATTATAATAAATTTTATTAATTTAAGAATAGTTTTATTTTAGAGAATTTTGCAAACCAATTTAATTATATGTTCAACCCATTTTTGTATTAATGCAATGATAAATTCATTGGATAGGATCTATTAAAAACTTAATAAATTATAAAAATATCCTTCTTTAATTAAAGTAGAAAAAATTAAATATGAAAAAAAAATAATAGAAAAATCATTCCATTTAAGAAAAAAAAATAGAAAAATTAGAAATAATGAATTTTTCTACCAAATAGTGATTGAGTTTGGCTCAAGTGTTGTTTGTTACTAGGCACAGAAACCTCCATGCACATCAATGCTACTCTCATGCTTGTGTGCTACTTCCAATTGGTGCAACGGTTGGGGTTTGAGTGCTTCCAGCGGGTGCAGCCTCTGGGGTCAGAGCAATGCTTCCACCCGACGCAGCCTCCGGGGTCAGAGCAATGCTTCCGCCCGACGCAGCCTCCGGGGTCAGAGCAATGCTTCCGCCCGACGCAGCCTCCGGGGTCAGAGCAATGCTTCCACCCGACGCAGCCTCCGGGGTCAGAGCAATGCTTCCACCCGACGCAGCCTCCGGGGTCAGAGCAATGCTTCCACCCGACGCAGCCTCCGGGGTCAGAGCAATGCTTCCACCCGACGTAGCCTCCGGGGTCAGAGCAATGCTTCCACCCGACGCAGCCTCCGGGGTCAGAGCAATGCTTCCACCCGACGCACCCTCCGGGGTCAGAGCAATGCTTCCACCCGACGCACCCTCCGGGGTCAGAGCAATGCTTCCACCCGACGCACCCTCCGGGGTCAGAGCAATGCTTCCACCCGACGCACCCTCTGGGGTCAGAGCAATGCTTCCACCCGACGCACCCTCTGGGGTCAGAGCAATGCTTCCACCCGACGCAACCTCTGGGGTCAGAGCAATGCTTCCACCCGACGCAACCTCCGGGGTTAGAGCCTCAGGAGTTTGAGGTGCAGCCACTAGGACTTCTGTGCTACTCCCAATTGGTGCAACCGTTGGGGCTTTTGTGTCATGTGATCCAAAGGCACGAAATGAAAATTGATGATCGAGATTTACGATACCGGTGACATCGCCAAAAGTGGCACCCACTTTAACAAAACATTGCCAAGCAATCACTAAGAAAAGGGTGTGAAAGAGCTTGAAACCTTTGCCCATGGCCATTGTGGAGTGTCTTGCAGTTGTAGGTTTACAAGCTCGTTTCACAAATGATGAAGAGTAGCAATGACTAAGATGTGGGTGCTTGAATTTTTCTGATAATGTGAAGCCCTATTTATAGTTTGATGTGAAAACTATATTTAGAAAAGACCACAACATTTAAAAACGCTCTTAAATTTTGTGGGTTTGGGAGTATTTCAAGTGTAGAAATATTTGACTATTTAAGTTCTAATTTCTCTCTCCATTTGACCGTAATTAAGGATAATTATATTTTTAAACAAGAACATACCATTGTTAGCCTCTCCTACTTTTATGTTTAATATATTAATATTTTATTTTATTTCATGAACTCAATAGGGTATAATATGGTATAATATGGTAGAGATTTTATTCTCTATGATTATACTTGATTGGATTATTTGTCTCATTCATACAACACATTTATAGCATGAGGAATAAGGTTATTGTAATTCTTTATAGTTTTGAGACCACGTTTGAGACAGTGAAAAAACAAGATTGTCGCCATTCTTTGTAATTCTAAGACCATGAGAAAAAATCTTGTAATTTGAAGATTATGTGAATCAGTAAGATTTTCTCTACTATTTGCAGTTTTGAGAACATGTATGAGACTATGAGAAAGAACAAGGTTATTGTCATTTCTAAATCTAAAATCATGAAAAATAATGAGGTTGGCACTACTCTTCATAGTTTTGAGATCATGAGAAACGACAACATACCGTATAGCTAATTTGTATATGCTAGATACCATGCCAAGTAGGTGGAACATGAGCATGACAAGGGTTCAAGTTATGTACTATACGACACTATATTTTATGACCAGTGATCAATATCGTACGGTATGATGTTGTGACATTGTAGGGATGATTAGGAGATTTGCTAAGAGTATTTGCATGGTCTGACCGGAATATGGGATCACTTCCTCATATTTGACATGAGGACTACATGGACGTCTAATTTGCATGGAAGCCTATTTCCCCTTGAATATGGGGTCACTTCCTCATATTTGACATGAAGACTACATAGACGTCTAATTTGCATGGAAGCCTATTTTCCCTCAACACCCCCGATGACAGGGAGTTAGTATAGATATGGCAGTGCTCTTATTATTAGCTTATGTGCCACGAGAATATCATGGGTGGAAACGAGTAGAAGATCTTTAACATGGATAGATAGTAGTTGGTAAATATGAGGGTTGATCTTTTAAGGAGTTGCCAACTAATCCCTAATAGTGAACTAGTTGGGTTCGGAACGAAATCACACCTCATAGACTATGATACAATCATGTTATGGCATAGGAAATAGTTAAAAGCTAACTAATTCATCTTTGGATCTCATAGCGAATCTGAATAAATGCACTTTAGTGAGTTAAGTGATATGATATCACGCCCAAACAAAAGCTTTAATTGGGCTAGGCCATAAAAAACTATTAAAAGCTAAATTAAGTGAAACTGTGAAGCCTAAATAGGATTAGAACATAAAAAACCATAGGATTGAGTGTTTGGGTTCCAACAAAGGCTTGTTTAAGCTACCAAATGACTCCCTGGATGGTAAAATGATAATTTTAGCTAATATACACGATAAGGATTTTTCGAGTTGAAAACAAATAAGATTTAGAAGATAAAAACATAAAAAGAAAAAAAACATAATAAAAACATGAACCGATTATAAAATGACTAAAAAATTAACAAAAGTTGATACAAAATAGAAGAGGTTCTAATTCGTAGGATCAGCTATCTATGGCACCTGCTTTAGATTCACTTTCATCGTCGATCAACTACTTATCCTTAATTGAAAAACTTGTAAAAAAACGAGTATAAAACTCGATAAGTAGCCTACTTATCGGCTCTAAATCATGTCCATGGTGGATGCTAAGGTACTATCTCTATGATCTGACCAAAATCTTAACATAGATTCTTATCTTGAGGACCTTGGTCCTAAATCATTAGTCATGAGTCGTGATACTCGGTCTGTCCTTGTACCTAACTCCGTTCTACCAAAAAAATACTTCCCTCAGAAGACCTACAAAGGTCAAATGGTTGGAGAATATTATCAACATCTACTTGTCCTCCTACAAAAAAAAAAAAAAAAAAATTAATAAATAATAATAATAATAATAATAATAATAATAAATTAAAAAAATAAAATAAAATAATAATAATAATAAATAAATAAATAACAAACATGGCCCGTCGGGCCGGTTTCTTGTAACATGGATAGGGTAGCCTGCCTAGATGTTGAAAAAATAGGAACATGAAACATGACATCCTCCAAATAAAACATGGATAGGATATCTTACGAGAAACATAGATAGAGTAAACCAGAAAGAAACATACGTAAGACATCTTATTTAGGCGAAGAAAACATATAATCATAATACATATCATGGTGGGAGGTCTAAGGTGATTAAGGTTATGTGTTAGAGTAGAACCTACTAGTCCTCGTGGCTTAGGACTTGAGTTTTGCTTTCTTGGGACCAACCTATCTTGCTTGGTTCTTGACTTTAGAGCGACATCTTGAGATCAATAGTGTATTTGGGTCCTTTTTCACTCCAATCTCGATTTAGGATCTAAACTATCTCTAATTACCATGAAATGTTACATAATCTTTCATATCCTTATAATTCGCTCTAATATAAATTCTTAAGTAATTTGGAGTCCATCTAAGCCATTAAGTATCTTAAAGGCATAGTAAAAGTATTTTTGTCATTATTTGGCCGTCTTTATTTGGGTCCTAAACATTCTTTGGTTACTTTGAAATATTTTATAATATTTTTTAACCTTAAAAATATGCTTCATATAAGATCTTAAGTAATTTGAAGTTTATTCCGAACTTGAAATACCTTATAGACATAGTAGAGACATTTTGGTAATTTATTCCTTCTAATTTGTTTAGGCACTAAACATGCTACTACTCATGCTACTACTCATCGCTTGGGAAGGTATATAGAAAAAGATGTAAATAATCACAAGTATAAGTGCGAGTATATACTATTTGATATGAACCAAGACATCAATCATGCAATATAAACTTTAAGAAAGATTTAAAGAAAATGTTGTGCAAATTATCACAATATGTTGCAATTCATGCCACATTAAAGAATAATAAAGTTTCATTTGTTCTTAAATGTTACAAATTTTGGATGGATGATAATTTAGAGTGATGACGTTTCTTTAATGTAATTAAGGCTTATTTACATACCGGCTAATTATGGTCATAAAATATGAAAGTTACAACAAAGGTTAAAAAATTTAATTTTGAGGCTATATAAAGCCATGTATGTTGTCTTTGTAAATGAGACTTGAAAAATGTAGGAAAAAGAGGCTTTCCTTTGGCCAAGGGCTATGTTTCATTGCAATTCTTTGTAGTTTAGATTGCACGTTTAGAATCATTCAAGTTTTATATGATCGATCTTGCTCATGGAGTGATTCGAATCTCAATCAAGTGTTCTTACATTTTTCATTAGTCAATTGCTAAGTTTTTTTTTTTTGCAATTCTTTGTAGTTTAGATTGCATCTTTAGAATCATTCATAATAGACATGATCGATCTTCCTTGTAGAGTGATTTGAATCTTAAACAAGTGTTTTTGCCTTGAAATATTAGATCAACAAGGTAATCTGAATCTTACTTCTCTTGTAGTGATTTTTTATCATTTGGTATCAAAGATTTCTCTTGGGTTGATTCCATATCACTACCACAAGTATCTAGTAATACGTAAATTACCAATTCCACACCGAGTTTAATAAATTCTTTAATCACTCAATTGAGAAGTACAAGTTAATATATGTTACATCATTTATGATTGTTATCGTTTGTTGTTGTTTCATGACTATTCCACCGTAAGTGGGATATAGTAGAGAGGAATCTTGAATAACAAGATCGGATCCGATTAATATCGGTGGATGGAAGTCTTTAATCTTAAGTTGTTCGTCTATTCTTTTCCCAAAATACGTGAGGGTGGTGACTCTCTCCTAAGATCCTAAATATGTTCTAATAAACTTGTGCGAGCCCGTTTCTTCTCATGGCTATCTCTCGACTAACGTTGGGTCATGTTAGTTTCAATAGTGTTAGTTTCAATATCCCTATTGAATTATTAAGACTTTTCCGCCTTAATGCACCGTCTTAAATAATCTCAAAATAATCAATTATCCTTAATAAAGTATAAATCGAAAGATTATGTTCCACCGTCTTAGGGTTTAACTTCTATATCTTGTTGCATAAGGAAAATATACAAAGATGATATATGAAATAAGAAAATATCTCCCACAATGCAATAAGTTTTTCCCTTCATGTAGATTCATAGATGATGAAGGTTTCTCCCACTCGCTCCTAATGCATTTTTCTCTGCTCAGTTGTTGATCGTGAAGGTTTCGTTGTTTCTACTATACCTTCCTCGATGCAACTTTCTTTTTCTTTAAGGTAAGCTACCTTATTTATTGGACTCCGTATCTGTCTCCAATAATTAGGGTTGATAGTGCTCTCCACCTGTTTTTTCACTCAGCATACACGGTCTATCGACTTGAAGTTTCCTCCTTATAATATTCTTGCATAGGATGCATTTTTTATGGAAAGGGATGCTCACGATCACTCATTTACTTTTGTACCATCTTTTCCTTCTTCAAAGCAACACACAAAATAACACAAGTTAACACACAAAAAGACCTATTTTGTGTAATTTGTGAAGTTAATCATCAAACTCAAGTTGTATCAAATATAAATATTTTTCTTATGGTAAACAACGGGTCCATTAAGCCATCAAAAAATCAACAATAGGTTACAAAAATAAGCAAATTTCTAATATTTTACTCATCCTTAAGTAACAATCTACTTTTATTGTATTTTTTTCATTCTCGATGTTCAGTCCCTTGACTCTTCCTTCTCTTGGGTTACGTTTTTCATTCTTTCATTTGACACTCCCTCAGCTTATCCTTTTCACATGAGTCCCCATGCAACCATAGTACTAATTCTAACCCGTAGTCCTTTAGATGTTCCCCATTATCGAATTTAAAATTGCTCCACACCTTTTCGTTACCTTGATTCAAATGACCGCTCTGTTGGATGATGAAAGTCCCACATCGGCTAATTTAGGGAATGATCATGGGTTTATAATCAAGGAATACTCTCTCCATGTATGAGGCCTTTTGGGGAAGCCCAAAGCAAAGCCATGAGAGCTTATGCTCAAAGTGGACAATATCCATACCATTGTGGAGAGTCGTGTTCGTCTAACATGGTATCAGAGCCATGCCCTAAACTTAGTCGTGCCAATAGATTGGTAAATCCTCAAATGTCGAACAAAGGACTCCAAAAGAAAAGGAGTCGAGCCTCCTCGAAGGTAGTAAAAAATGACTAATGACTCCAAAGGAGTCGAGCCTCGATTAAGGGGAGGCGTACTTTGTTCGAGGGGAGGTGTTGGATGATGAAAGTCCCACATCCTCTAATTTAGGGGATGATCATGGGTTTATAATCAAGGAATACTCTCTCCATTGGTATGAGGCCTTTTGGGGAAGCCCAAAGCAAAGCCATGAAAGCTTATGCTCAAAGTGGATAATATCATATATCATACCATTGTGGAGAGTCGTGTTCGTCTAACACGCTCAATAGGTTTCCTATTGCAAACGTATGTGCGAGTGTGAGAATTCTGCTCTTACGAGAATTATTAGTCAACGGTAATTGTCTTAACTGAATAAGCTGTAGAATGTAACGCCCCTAATTTTCTTGCCTAAATTAGTGATGTCACCACATGTATGCTTTAAATAACATATACAGAAATTCATCATAAATACTTTAAAATGAAGCCATAGACTTACACATTTGATTTAAAACAAGAGATTAGAAATAGCATAGTTTTTTTAACACAAAATATGAAGAAACCACCTATCAACTACTAACATGAAAAACAATGCATACTGCTATCCTATCTTGACTTCTATGGCTATTCCAGCATTCACGGTCATCCGTGAACGGGAACTTTACCTTTACCTTAAAAATATAAGGGTAGTACGTGGCATGAGTATTTTAGGAAATACTCAGTAAATCACCCGACTGTTGGGGTTAGTAATGCAATCACACATAATACATGATTGAGACCTATCTTTTAAAACCATACCATGATCTTACACTCTCTCTAGTTGGGGTAGAGTTGGATGCATGGTACTTCTCCACACATGGCCCATGTACGCGCACATGGACTCACCAAGTGGGCACATATATGTATTCTTTAGGCCCGACTTGGTCAGGCACAATGCCTTACATGTCACCAAACGCCTCAGAAAAGGAAATGCTTGCATGATATCATTGAGACATAAATATCGAAGGTACTCGTCCGTAGGTATTCAGACTATGCCGCTTGGAACGCATGAAGCCTTGGACATAGGTTTTCAGGCTGTATCACAAGGCAAGCCCTAGATGCAGGATTAGACTACATCGCTTGGAACTTAAGAAGCATTAGATGTAGGTTTTCAGACTATGCCGCTTGGAACGCATGAAACCTTGAACATAGATTTTTCAGATCGTATCGAAGGGCAGCCTTAAGATGGAGGTTCAGACTACGTCACTTGGAACGCATGAAGCCTTGGACACAGGTTGTTAGGTTCATGTCTAGTACCATAAATCCTAGGGGGAGTGACTTGAAGAACGAATCAATAACATAACAAGAAACTAGAAAGTACCAAGAACAAGACAAGAATCAAGGACGAGAACATGGATCAAGATCCAAGTTCTAAGGCAAGAACCAAGAACAGACAAAAACCTAGAAAGTACCAAGAAAAAGACAATGATCAAAGAGTAGAACATAGAAAAAAATCCAAGTAAAAAGAACAAGAACCAAGAACCAAGAATCAAGAATCAAAGTACTAAGGCCCTTAAATGTTTCAGAATCCAAGGATCATGATAAGAACCCCAAATAAAGAACAAGAATTAGAGGGCCCAAGTACTTACAACCAGGAACAATAAAAAAAGAGTGTGGTACCCTAGCATATCGAGTCCAGAGCAGGTGCCATAGACAAGCCTCACTCGTCGTCCTCAACCCTTTTGTTTTAAAATATTTTGTGTTCATTCCTTATTTTGTGTTTTAACTAATATGTCGTGTTTTAAAGAATAAGAAACTCAAAAACTCAAATTCACAAACTCTTGATTGGAAGCTAGGTTTAGTTTGATTTTTGCTCCAATGTTTGCCCAAATTTCATAATGTATAGAGAAGGATTCACTAACTTTGAAATGTCAATAATCACCACGATTCCAAAGCTGAATTTTCTAGAATCTCAAACGAAAATATCTTCAAAGAATCATATAAATATATAAATAATGGATTGAAGAACAAAATTGAAATCTTATAAAATTATAATTTTGTGGAGTTTAAATTTCTATTTTTCTATTTTGAAAAAAAGAATTTTAGAATATGGAATCCGCTCTCCTGTGTTTGAGTGATGCCTTATATTTGAATCACAAAATCCTATTATTATTAGCTTATAATAATATAATTCGGTATATTGATAATCATTTTCATTAGAATATTAAATAGATCGATGATAATATAGTGCCAAAATTGTTAAAAGTAAAATAGAATTAATTATATTATAGAACTTGTTTATAATGTAACATGGCATGCCGCTATTCATCAAATTCAAATTGAGATGCTCTAGCACTGCTTCCTAAGAGAAGCATGTCAACCGATTTAATAACCTATGATTATTCACTCGTCAAGATTGAAAAAATAGAATTAGAATCAATTTTATTAATTTAAGAATAGTTTTATTTTAAATGAACTTGCAAACAAATTTAAATATATATTCGAGACATTTTAGATTAATTTATCGATAAATTCATTAATTATGGTCTCACTTAGTAGGTTGTGAACCCGTGCCATATTATATTAAAAACATGTTTCATTAAATTTCAAAAATATCTTTAATTAAGATAGAAAATTAAATAGGAGAAAAAAAAATAGGAAAATCATTCCAATTAAAAAATAAAATAAAAATAATGAATTTGTCTACGAAATAATAATTCAGTTTGGCTTAGGTTTTTGTGTTAATAGCCAAAGAAACATCCATGCTTAGCAACGCTACTCTCAAGCTTGTGTGCTACTTTCAATTAGTGTAATGGTTGGGGTCTCGCTCCCATCTGATGCAGCCTCCGGGATGCTCCCATCTGATGCAGCCTCCGGGATGCTCCCATCTGATGCAGCCTCCGGGATGCTCCCATCTGATGCAGCCTCCGGGATGCTCCCATCTGATGCAGCCTCCGGGATGCTCCCATCTGATGCAGCCTCCGGGATGCTCCCATCTGATGCAGCCTCCGGGATGCTCCCATCTGATGCAGCCTCCGGGATGCTCCCATCTGATGCAGCCTCCGGGATGCTCCCATCTGATGCAGCCTCCGGGATGCTCCCATCTGATGCAGCCTCCGGGATGCTCCCATCTGATGCAGCCTCCGGGATGCTCCCATCTGATGCAGCCTCCGGGATGCTCCCATCTGATGCAGCCTCCGGGATGCTCCCATCTGATGCAGCCTCCGGGATGCTCCCATCTGATGCAGCCTCCGGGATGCTCCCATCTGATGCAGCCTCCGGGATGCTCCCATCTGATGCAGCCTCCGGGATGCTCCCATCTGATGCAGCCTCCGGGATGCTCCCATCTGATGCAGCCTCCGGGATGCTCCCATCTGATGCAGCCTCCGGGATGCTCCCATCTGATGCAGCCTCCGGGATGCTCCCATCTGATGCAGCCTCCGGGATGCTCCCATCTGATGCAGCCTCCGGGATGCTCCCATCTGATGCAGCCTCCGGGATGCTCCCATCTGATGCAGCCTCCGGGATGCTCCCATCTGATGCAGCCTCCGGGATGCTCCCATCTGATGCAGCCTCCGGGATGCTCCCATCTGATGCAGCCTCCGGGATGCTCCCATCTGATGCAGCCTCCGGGATGCTCCCATCTGATGCAGCCTCCGGGATGCTCCCATCTGATGCAGCCTCCGGGATGCTCCCATCTGATGCAGCCTCCGGGATGCTCCCATCTGATGCAGCCTCCGGGATGCTCCCATCTGATGCAGCCTCCGGGATGCTCCCATCTGATGCAGCCTCCGGGATGCTCCCATCTGATGCAGCCTCCGGGATGCTCCCATCTGATGCAGCCTCCGGGATGCTCCCATCTGATGCAGCCTCCGGGATGCTCCCATCTGATGCAGCCTCCGGGATGCTCCCATCTGATGCAGCCTCCGGGATGCTCCCATCTGATGCAGCCTCCGGGATGCTCCCATCTGATGCAGCCTCCGGGATGCTCCCATCTGATGCAGCCTCCGGGATGCTCCCATCTGATGCAGCCTCCGGGATGCTCCCATCTGATGCAGCCTCCGGGATGCTCCCATCTGATGCAGCCTCCGGGATGCTCCCATCTGATGCAGCCTCCGGGATGCTCCCATCTGATGCAGCCTCCGGGATGCTCCCATCTGATGCAGCCTCCGGGATGCTCCCATCTGATGCAGCCTCCGGGATGCTCCCATCTGATGCAGCCTCCGGGATGCTCCCATCTGATGCAGCCTCCGGGATGCTCCCATCTGATGCAGCCTCCGGGATGCTCCCATCTGATGCAGCCTCCGGGATGCTCCCATCTGATGCAGCCTCCGGGATGCTCCCATCTGATGCAGCCTCCGGGATGCTCCCATCTGATGCAGCCTCCGGGATGCTCCCATCTGATGCAGCCTCCGGGATGCTCCCATCTGATGCAGCCTCCGGGATGCTCCCATCTGATGCAGCCTCCGGGATGCTCCCATCTGATGCAGCCTCCGGGATGCTCCCATCTGATGCAGCCTCCGGGATGCTCCCATCTGATGCAGCCTCCGGGATGCTCCCATCTGATGCAGCCTCCGGGATGCTCCCATCTGATGCAGCCTCCGGGATGCTCCCATCTGATGCAGCCTCCGGGATGCTCCCATCTGATGCAGCCTCCAGGATGCTCCCATCTGATGCAGCCTCCGGGATGCTCCCATCTGATGCAGCCTCCGGGATGCTCCCATCTGATGCAGCCTCCGGGGTTTGAGCGATGCTTCCATCTGATGCAGCCTCCGGGGTTTGAGCGATGCTTCCATCTGATGCAGCCTCCGGGGTTTGAGCGATGCTTCCATCTGATGCAGCCTCAGGGGTTTGAGCGATGCTTCCATCTGATGCAGCCTCAGGGGTTTGAGCGATGCTTCCATCTGATGCAGCCTCAGGGGTTTGAGCGATGCTTCCATCTGATGCAGCCTCAGGGGTTTGAGCGATGCTTCCATCTGATGCAGCCTCCGAACTTTGAGTGATGCTTCTAAAGGGGGCAACCACTAGGACTTCAGTGCTACTTCCAATTGGTGCTACCGTTGGGGCTTGTGTTTTATGTGACCCAAAGGCTCGAAATGAAAATTGATTATCGAGATTTAAGACACCGGTGACATCACCAAAAGTGGCACCGACCTTCGCACAATATTGCCAAGTAATCACTAAGAAAAGAGTGTGAAAGAGCTTGAAACCTTTGCCTACGGCCATGGAGTTTCTTAAAGTTGTAAGGTTACAAGCTCGTTTCACAAATTGTGAAGAGAGTAACAATGACTAAGGTGCGGATGCTTGGATTTTTCTGATAATGTGAAGCCTTATATATAGTTTGATAGGAAAACTATATCTAGAAAAGACAACCAAATTTAGAAATGGTCTTAAATTTTGTAGGTTTTGTTATATTCCAAGTATAGAATGTTTGACAATTCAATTTTTAATTTCTAATTTCTCCCTCCTTTCATTTGATAATCATTCAGAATAATTATATTTTTAAACAAAAACATACTATTGCTAGCCTCTGCTTACTTTCAATGTGCAATAAATTGATATTTTATGTTATTTCATAAACTCAAAATTATTGTATAATACGGTAGAGATTTTTTTCTCCATGGATTATATGCCTTATTCATACCACCCATTTATAGCATGAGCAATAAGGTTGTCATGATAAATAGTAAGGTTATTGTAATTCTTTGAAGTTTTGAGACCATGTTTAAGATTGTGAAAAAAACAAGGTTGTCGCCCCTCTTTGTAATCATAAGACCATGAGAAATAATCTTGTAGTTTGGAAATTATGAGAAACAATAAGATTTTCACCATTCTTTGTAGTTTTGAGATCATGTTTGAAACTATGAGAAAGAAAAAAAGTTGAGACTATGAGATAGAAAAAGGTTATTGTCATTTCTAATTCTAGGACCATGAGAAACAATGAGATTGACATCTTCATAATTTTGAGATCATGAGAAACAACAACGTTGACAAGTAGCTAATTTGTATGTGCTAGATACCATGCTAAGTAGGTGAAACGTGAGCATGATAAGGGTTTAGGTTATGCACTATCATAGTGTAGGATGTTGGGACAATGTGGGGATGATTAGGAGAATTGCTAAGAGTATTGGGATAACACCAGATTATTGGAAGTTAATATAGACATAGTAGTGGTCCTAGATTAGCTTATGTGCCACAATAATATCATGGGTGGAAACGAGTAGAGAATCGCTAACATTGATACATAGTGTTGGGAATAACGACTCTCCACAATAGAATGATATTGTCCACTTTGAGTATAAGCTCTTATGGCTTTGCTTTGAGCTTCCCAAAAGGCCTCATACCAATGGAGATAGTATTCCTTACTTATAAACCTATGGTCTTCCACTAAATTAACCAATGTGGGACTCACTCCCAATAATCCTCAACACACAGTAGTTGGCAAACATGAGGGTTGGCGTTTAAGGAGTTGCCAACTAATCTCTAGTAGTGAACTAGTTGGATCTAAAACCAAGTCACACCTAAAAGATATGATACATTGATTTTATGGCACAAGAAATTGTTAAGTGCTAGCTAATTTATCTTAGAATCCTGCACCGAACCCTGATGAATAGATGCATTTTAGTGAGTTGAGTGATATGATATCACATCAAGATAAGAGTCTTTATTGAGCTAGACCGTAAGAAATTATTGAAAGCTAAACAAAGTGACACAATGAAGTTCAGATAGAACATAAAAAACCAGAGGTTTGAGTGTTTGTGCTAACAAAAAAAAAAGCATATTTAAGCTAATAATATACCATAGATTTTTTTAGTTTAAAATAAATAAGATTTAAAACATAAAAACATAAATAAATATATATATATTATATATATATCTAAAGTAAAGTTTAAGTTTTTAATATAAACCTGAACGGATTACAAAATGACTAAAAAACTTATAAAAGTTGACACAAAAGAGAAAGGCGGTAATTTGTAGGATTAGTTCTCTATGACAGCTGCTCTACATCTAGTCCCAACATCGACCAACTACTAATCCTTACCTAAAAAACTTGAAAAAAAAAAACTATAAAATTCAATAAGTAGTCTAGTTATCGGTTCTGAATCGTGTCCATGGTAGGTGCTAAGGTAGTATCTCTATGATTTGACCAAGAGCTTATCATAGTTTCTTATCATGAACACCCTGGTCCAAAATCATGGATCATGAGTCATAATACTTGGTCAATCCTTGTACCTAACCCTGTCTTGCCCAAAGACTACTCCCCTTTATAGTTAGCATTCTTTGGGTTACGGGAAATAAGTTAGAATCAATCTTTCCCTTTATCCAATTATTCAAAGTTATATTTTAGTTAGTATTATAGAAATTATAGGAAATGACGTAGGTGTTATAGGAAATCACTCTAGAATCAATAAAATTGAGTCCAGTAAATCTATGAGTAACAACTAAAAATTGGTTAAGAATATCTGTGAACATATTTAGACCATAAAATAGATAGAGTAAAAAAGGAAAATTTTAATTGAATAAATACATGGATGAAAAAGAAAAAATTAAGATAAAACAGAGTAAATACAGAAAATCTTTTATTTTATATACAATTCATGAATGGATTTGAATTGGCAAGAACGTAATTATTAACATAATTATAAAAAAAAACAGACTAAATACAAAAAACAAAAATGGGAGTCTTGTCTGTCGGATCCAACCAACTAAATAATATTGATAATTTTTTTAATAAAATTAAAAATAGGATTAAAATTGGCTTAAAAATAATTGTTAACAGAATTAAAAGAAAAATAAATAGAGAAAGAAAAAATGGGAGATGTGGAATTGATTAAACTGTCTTTTATTATCTGTATAACTGAAGCAACTAAATAATGTTGACAATTTTTTTTATGTGGACGGCCAAACACAACTTGATTTCTAAGAACAAGAATCAAAGAAGATAAACCATGAAAAAGAATTGCATTTTGAAATATTAGCGCGCAAGAAAGCCGGTAATACTCCCTTTAAAATAACTCCATCAAATTCTTTCATATAACCGTTACTATATTTTCCACAAACTAATAGTAATAATAGAAAATGAGATCTTTAATAATATATATTTATATATAATATTCAAAAACTCTACTCATGCAAAGTTTTTAATGCTAGCATGAAATCTAACACTCGTACCATTGTAAGATGTAGAGAATTGAACTTGAAATTGATGTCATGGATTCACATAAGTTGACTTCGATACAAAAGACAAAATCAAACTTTCTTAAGGATAAATTGGTGAGTTATGATGATGTATGAGTTGTATCGTATGATGTCGTATACTAGTATATGACGATGTATTTATATATGATGATGTGTGAGTTATGATGATGTATGTGTTACGATGATGTATGAGTTTCGATGAGGTATGAGTTATGATGCTTGATGATGTGCGTAGTATATATATTTTGATGAATGTCGTATGTGATATGCTTGATGCACTTTATGGGAATATGACGATTATGATGATTGCATGATGTTTACCTTAATATGATGGTTTTTTCCACATTGAGCATGATATATGATGATGAGTGTCATATTGCATCATGTCGTTAGATCGACATAGGACACAACCCTAAGAGCATGAAAATGATATTAATAAAAATATCCACGAGTATGTGTTATTTAATGTAACAAAGAGATGAGACTAGAGGGTTGTGTTAGAAGAGATGATAAGATGGACATTAGAGGGACCTCATGCATATTGTATGTAAATAAACATAGGAATACTTCCCCTAGAGATGATGAGTACGAACGCGCACAGTATGATGATGAGTGCGATTGCGCACAATATGATGAGCAGAGTGTTCATAAGGTGCATGACACTATGGGGTTTCGCTGACCTCCGAACGTCGCTACAGATTACCTTGACCATAGGGTCTAGGGGGTGTGCGAGCATCCTGGGGATTCATACTTGCATGTGTGGGTCGTGTGTAGGGAAGTAGTACACATCAAATTTGTCTGAGATTGGAGGCCACCCCTAGATGAGCTAGAGATAGGTCCCTAAATCATGAATGCATGTGTTTGCATTTGCATGACCCCTATAGTGGGGCCACTTACTAAGTATTCTAACAAATACTCAGGTCGTGTGCCCCATCATTTTTCAGGTAGAGGCAAGGCGCACTTGTACGTTGGACGGTGACATCACGAGCAGAGACTGTGTCACGTGCATAGGATAGACCCATATTTAAATTTCTAGTCTTAGGTTATAATAAATTTTTTTTGCACTCCATTGTTTTAAATTACTTTATATTTGTTTTATGTTTTTGTTCTCAATTTCAGTATTTCATATTTAAATACGTAAGATCATGCCTGTGTTTTCAGAGAAAAAGTTGTTTTAAGCATTTTCGGAGTTTTATTATAAATGATGTTCATTTTAAGAGTTATATTTCCGTATTAGAGATGAGCATGAGACGTTAGTAACGACTCTGAATATGTGAAAATTTAGGGTCGTTACACTGATGTGATTTTTTAATAAGTATAAAAACAAATCGTATTTAATTTCTAACAAAAATCTAAATAATTACCACAAATTCAAGATAAAAGAAAAGGAGGGTGTAAACTGCAACTTCTGGCCATCTAAAATATAAATTACTTTTTAATAGAATAAAAAATGTTAAAATAATTAATAATTAATTTTTTATTCTAATTAGATCATTTTCACTCTATTCAAACAAAAAAAAAATTCATTTTTTCGTAGTTAAAGTTATTACAAATATTTAACCAGTTTCAATACATACAATGTAGCTAATATTATTTTGATATATGACAATGACAATAAAAAATAAGAAACAAATAGAAAATATTGAAATTAACATGACTCATTCAGTATAAAACATGTATCGTTCGCTAAAAATCGACCAAAATGTTGTTTTAATTCATCGTCAAACATATTGTTAAACTAAAAGAATTTTACATCTCTTATACATAAATTCATATATTATCTTTAAATTCTTAAATACGATAGCTGAAATCTTAGTTTGTTTGACCACCGTTTCTCTGACTCGTTGGCGGCGGAGGAACACTACGGCTTAAAGAAGTTACAAATGTATCAGTTGCCGGTGGCTGTAAAGAAGGACCAGGAACTGGGTCGACGGTTGTAGACCGCATGTTGCAAAAGTTTTAGTTGCTATTTTTATGTTTTAGTTCATGAATATTAGACCACTGATATGATCTTATGCCGATATATCACTGATATGATCTTATGCCGCATTCTTTGTTTTGGCATGATATTTTGCTTCCTATTAGGATTTTATTTTTATCTTCTGTTAAGCATTGTACGGACTATAAATATAGTCATTTCTCACGTAATACAATATTAAATTTCCTTCCTTTTGTAAACTTATATTCATTTAATTTATCATTTGGTATTAGAGCCTTGTCTTTTTCAGCTGACGCTAAAGATGACTACTGAAGGCAGCTTTATTCAACTAGCAATACCAAAATTTGTTGGTCACTACGATCATTGGAGCATGTTAATAGAGAACTTTCTTCGCTCTAAATAATATTGGCAAGTAGTTGAGTCTTGGATTGTTGTTGTAGCAGATGATGCTGATTACTCAGATGAACAGAAGGAGGCAGCAAATCAGAAATTGAAAGACCTAAGAGCTAAGAACTACCTTTTCCAGGTCATCGATCACTCAATTCTGGATACAATTTTGGATAAAGAAACTTTGAAAGGAATTTAGGATTCAATGAAGAAAAATTTCAAGGAAATACAAAGGTGAAACGATCACAACTACAGACTCTGCGCAGGGACTTTGAGACCCTTCATATGAAAGAAGGTGAGACTGTTTCTGATTTCTTTTCTTGTACTCTCACCATTGCTAATAAAATGCGTTTCCATTGTGAAAAGATGAGTGATGTTAGTATTATTGAGAAAATCCTGCGCTCCATGACTTCAAAGTTTGATTACGTGGCTTCCTCCATTGAAGAATCCAACAATTTGGACATCATGACCATTGATGAATTGTAGAGTAGTCAACTCATTCATGAACAACATATGCAAAGAAATACTGTGGAAGAGTAGGCATTGAAGATCACTCTTGACAGCAATATAGGGTAAACAAATCGTGGAGGTGACACATTTCGAGGTAGAGGACGAGGACGAGGACGTGGGAATAAGGGAAAGGAATCACAAGAAGAATAAGGGAGAACATTTCGAGGTCATTTTCAGTATGAATGTCCCAATAAGAATAAGGGAAAGAAATCACAAGCTCATTTTGCTGAAACTTCTAAACCGTTGCTTCTCATGGCATATGCTAAAGAGATGGTAGAACAAAAGGAGTACTCAACAGGTTGTTTGTCTGAAATTGAAGCTCCAGAAGCTGTAACAACAAAATAATTGCTTCTTATGGCAAATGTTGAAAAAGAAATATACGAAATCTCATGGTTCTTAGATTCAGGCTTCAAGAAACATGTGTGGATATAAGGAATTCTTTTCAGAACTAATGATGGCTTTCGCAAGTCTGTAAAACTAGGTGACAACTCCAGCATTGGTGTGAAAAGAAAAGGATGCATTTAGCTCCAAGTTAATAACATCTCCTTGGTTATCAAAGAGGTATTTTACGTTCCTGAATTGAAAAATAACCTTTTGAGCATTGGCCAACTGCAAGGGAAAGGTTTGGCTATCATATTTCATGATAACAGGTGTAAGGCGTATCGCCCAGAGAGAGGTCTTATCATTGAGACAAGCATTTCTATAAATAGGATGTTTATCCTTCTGGCCAAGATTCAATCTCAAAATGATCTATGTTTTCACACTCGTACACACAATTTGTAGAATCTCTGGCACTACCGGTATGGTCATCTAAGTTTTGGAGGCCTCAAACTCTAAAACAGAAGCAGATGGTTCATGGCTTGCCAGAACTGGTATGTTCTAATTTATTATGCGAAGACTGTCTATTGGGAAAGCAAAATAGAAGACCCTTTCCACGAGAAAGTAATTGGAGAGCATCAAAGCCACTTCAACTTCTTCATTCAGACATATGTGGTCCAATTACATCTATGTCAAACGGCCAGAAAAGGTATATTCTGCCCTTTATGGATGATTTCAGCAGAAAAGTATGAGAATTTTTCTTAACAGAAAAATCAGACGCCTTCAGAATGTTCCAACTTTTCAAAACAAAGGTGTTGAAAGAAACTGGGAAAAATATTTTAGGTTTGAGAACCGATAGAGGTGGAGAGTTCACATCTACTGAGTTTATTGAGTTCTACTCAAATCATGGAATACATCGATAACTCACTGCAGCCTACACACCAAATCAAAACGGAGTGACAAAAAGAAAAAATCAAACAATCATGAATATGGTGCGAAGTTTGCTGACTAGTTGACAAGTTCCTAAAACTTTTTGGCCAGAGACTGTCAATTGGGCAGTGCATATTCTCAACATAAGTTCTACGCTTATAGTTCGAAACAAAACCAAGAAGGAGGCATGGAGTGGCATCAAACAATCTGTTGCTCATTTTCGAGTATTTGGGTGTGTATCCTATGTTCATGTTCCAGATAGCAAACGAACCAAATTGGATAACAAGAGCACAAAATTTGTTATTCTGGGAATCAGTGAAGTGTCTAAAGCCTATCACTTGTATTATCCATTGTCTCAAACTGTGCTCATCAGCCGTGATATTATTTTCAATGAAGAGGAGAGTTGGCCATGGGATGAAAGTTATATTGAAGCAATTCAAGCATCTCTTGACCGGAGTGATACAGACGAAGATAGCCACCATGATGACAAAAATGAAGCCCCAAACAACTCAGCAGTTGACCTTCATGAAGAAAATTCAGAGCAACACACATTAGAAGAACATATAATTGTTGATCCATCTAATGATCCTGCTGCTGTTCTTATTTCTATACCAACAGACAAACGCTCTAGACACCCTCCAACTTGGATGCGTGACTATGAGAGTGGAGAAAAAATCTCTATTGATGATGATCAATGTAATTTTGCTCTATTTGTTGAACAATATCCTTTAACATATGTGGATGCAGCAAAAAGTGCCAACTGGCGATGTGCCATGGATTCTAAGATTGAAGTAATACGAAAAAATGATACTTGGGATCTCATTGATCCTCCTCATGGTGCAAAAAAAATTGGGGTAAAATGGGTGTACAAAACAAAGCTGAATGAACATGGAGAAATCAACAAATACAAAGCTCGACTTGTCGCTAAAGGATACACACAACAACATGTCGTGGACTACACAGAAGTCTTTGCCCCTGTAGCTCGTATGGACACTGTACGACTGATACTTGATCTAGCAGCTCAAAAGAGATGGACTGTGTTTCAATTGGATGTTAAATCAGCATTTCTTCATGGAGAGTTGGATGAGGAGGTTTATGTTACACAACCTCCTGGTTATGTGATCAAGGGAGAAGAGGATAAAGTATATGGCTTAAAAAAGGCTTTATACAGTTTAAAGCAAGCTCCACGTGCATGGTACAACCATATTAAAATTTATTTTCTAAAGGAAGACTTTGAAAAGTGTCTTTATGAACACACTCTGTTTTTCAAGAAGTCATTACAAGGTACTTTCTTGCCTGTATGTCTATATGTAGATGACCTCATATTTAGTGGAAACGATGAAGCTTTGTTGAGTTCTTTTAAGGAATCCATGATGAAGGCATTTGATATGACTGATCTTGGACGAATGCGATATTTTCTTGGCTTAGAAGTATCACAAAGAGCTTATGATATTTTCATTTATCAAAAAAAGTATGCCTAGTAAGTATTGGAAAGATTTAATATGACCAGCTGCAATGCTGTATACAATCCTATTGTACCTAGATTTAAGTTTGTTACGGATTCTACTAGCTTATCTGTCAACAACACCTTATACATGCAAATGGTAGGAAGCTTAATGTACTTAACATCTACGATACCTGACATCATGTTTTCCGTCAGTTTGTTTAGTAGGTAGTTGGCTAAGCCTATAGAAATTCATTTCCAAGCCATTAAAGGGTGTTTCGTTACATAAAAGGGACACTCACATATGGTATTTTCTACAACCAAGATGGTAATACTAAGCTTATTGCCTACACTGACAGTGATTATGTAGGAGATTTGGAGGATAGAAAAAGTACATTAGGTTATTCATTTTTGTTAAGTTCAGGAGTTGTTTCATGGTCCTAAAAGAAGCAACCCGTAGTCACACTCTCCACTGCTGAAGTTGAATTCATTGTTGCTGCCGCTTGTGCTTGTCAAGCCACATGGTTGAGAAGGATGCTGGAAAAACTCAATCATATCCCAATTGGAGGTACGGTGGTGTACTGTGATAACAGTTCCATTATTAAGTTGACTAGAAATCCAGTCTTGCACGGTCGAAGCAAACACATTGATGTTCGTTTCCACTTCGTCTGTGATTTAAGTAAAGATGGAACTGTGATGTTACTACATTGTCATACTAAAGAGTAAGTGGTTGATATCATAACAAAACCTTTGACTCGAGTTGTGTTTGAGAAGCTACGCATGTTGCTTGGTGTTTATCAAGATCTAAAGACTGTGTCATCAGTTAAAGGAAGGGAATGTTGGAAAAGTTTTAGTTGCTATTTTTATTTTTTAATTCCTGAATATTAGATCACGGATATGATCTTATGCCACATTCTTTATTTTAACATGATATTCTGCTTTTATTAAGATTTTATTTTTATTTTCGGTTAAGCATTGTACTCACTATAAATATAGTCATTTTTTACCTAATAAAGTAGTGGATTTTTTTCTTTCTGCAAACTTATCTTCATTAAATTTATCATGGCAGAGCTAACAAAATTGTCAGAGAAGGCAAATTGAAACCTTATAAAATTACGACCCTCGCTTATTTTTAGAGTTGAAATTTCCATTTTTCTATGGTGAGAAAAAGAATTTTAGAATATGAAATCCGCTCTTCCTGTGGCTATATATATATGAGAGAGATGAATGGTTTTTTTTTTAATGAAATTACAGTCATACCCTTTTAATTTTTCAATAAATTGTTTGGTTTTTAGTTGAATTCAACACAAAATCCTGTCTTGACGGATGCTTATTTTGAATCATTATATCTCTAGACTCCAAACCAATGCTTATTTTGAATCATTATATCTCTCGACTCCAAATTTTTTTTGTGTAGGTGCTTCTCGAAAAAGTATAGTACTCTGTTTCATTACAAAAATCGGGTGTAATCAACTAAACCTAGTACGGTATTCTTTCAAATTCGGAATATGATGCTACCAATAATTGCGGTAATTCACATATGATACATATGGCTTTCTCCCATTAATCAGTACTCATTGATGAAAAATGTGGAAAAAAAAAAAAAGAGAGAGAGATCCCATTTGGAATAAAATTAAGTTGTGTTATTTGTTCTCCCTTTCGCGGAAAGGAAGAGATGAATTGATGTATTAGTTTTGAATTATTATATCTCTTAGCTGAAAATTCAAACTTTGAATCACAAATTAAGAGCCATTCCAACATCTTAGAAAATGTCTTTCAGGTCAACCCTATTAGATGTCTTACCGACGTTGTTTGATCACTGCTGTCATGACTCGGTGACAGTGAAGGAACCCTTCGACTTAAACCAGTTACAAATATATCAGTTGCAGTGGCTAAACGGAGAATGAACTAGGTCGACGACTGTGGATGGCAAAGCAAAGCGACAACGAGCAACGATATAAAATTGTCAGAGAACAAAGTCGAAACGTTACAAAATTACAATCATAGCTTATTTGAGGAGTTGAAATTAAATAGAAAAATGATGGTAGAATATGGAATCCGCTCTTCCAATTGCTATACATTTAATAGAGGAATGACTTTTAAATTAAATTACAGTCGTACCTTTAAATAAATGGTTTGGTCTTCGACTCAAAATCGTGTGGTCTGAATTCGACTCAAAATCATGTGCTTGACTGATGCCTTACATTTGAATCATGTATGACGATTCAACTTTGAATCACAAAGTCCTAGTTCTGGGGTATTTTTAATTTACATCTATCTCAATAAACCGTTTATCGAATTATTGCAATTTATGTTCGAACCCGAAGAGAAGGAAGAGATCTTCGTAAAGTGGGTTTTTATGATCCGATAAAGAATCAAACCTATTTAAATGTGCTATTCTAGATTTCCTTGAAAAGGGTGCTCAACCTACCTTCATGATATTTTAAAGAATGCAGAGTTTTTTACATAACTTCACCTTAATCAATAACCGAAAAAATAAAGAAAAGAGTGTGTGGATAACCCCCTCTCTTGTCAGTACTGAATAGGGAGTCGCCGAATACACCAGTTACATCTAACATGTGGAATGGGTGCATAAGGATGTTGGCTCAGCCTAGAATACAATCATGAAGTTGAAAGTACCAGAGATTCGTAGAGGCATACCGTCAGAAAAGCTTCCTTGACCAATTGGGTATATCAAGAAAATAGCAATAGCAGCTACAACAGGAGCTGGATATGCAACAACAATCCAAGGACGCATACTCAGACGGAAACTTAATTCATTATATCGATAGTCATTTTCATTAGAGTATTATAGATGATAATATAATGCCAAAATTGTTAAAACATAAAATAGAAGTGCTTGAAAACAAACCATACATTCACTATTTGTGAAATAACAAAACTAAGATGTTTGACTTAAAAATCAAAGAAGAAAGTTCTTTTAATTTTATGCATGGGAACATGAATTAATTATATTAAAGAATTTGTTTATAATGTAATACGGTATGCTGTTACTTGAACTCAAATCGAGATGTTCTAGCACTGCTTCTTAAGAGTTGTGTCTATCAATTTCACCATAGTGATTTTCTCGAAATCATAATAACTTATTATTATTCACTCGTCGAGATTGAAAAAATAGAATTAGAATCAATTATATTAATTTAAGAATAGTTTGATTTTAAACCATTTTGATTATGTATCGGAGACATTTTGTATTAATGCATATAAATTTACTCGTTATGGTCTCACATAGTAGATTGTGAAATCGTACCATATTAAAAACGTGTTTGATTAAATTTTAAAAATATCCTTTCTTAAAATAGAAAATTAAATATGAGAAAAAATATAGGAAAATAATTCCATTTAGGAAAACAAATATAGAAATAATGAATTTGTCTCTAAAATAGTCATTTAGTTTGGCTTAGGTTTTTATTTTTTAATAGCCAAAGCAACCTCCATGCTTAGTAATGCTACTCTCAAGCTTGTGTGCTACTTCCAATTGGTGCAATAGTTGGGTTTGAGCAATGTTTACGACTAGTGGGGTAGCCTTCGGGGTTAGAGAAATGCTACCAACGGATGTAGCCTCCGAGATTAGAGCAATGCTTCCAACGGGGTTAAAGCTTTCGAGATTAGAGCAATGCTTCCAACGGGGTTAAAGCTTCCGAAGTTTGAGCGGTGCTTCCAAACGATGCAGCCACTAGGACTTCTATGCTACTTTCAAATTGGTGCAACCGTGGGACTTGTGTGTCATGTTATCCAAAGGCACGAAATGAAAATTGATGATCGAGATTTATGACACTAGTGACATCGCCAAAAGTGGCACCCGCTAAATTGGCACTTGCTTTTGCACAACACTGCAAAGCAATCACTAAGAAAAGGGTTTGAATGAGCTTGACACCTTTGCCTGTTGCCATTGTGGAGTGTCTTAAAGTTATAAGGTTACAAGCTCGTTTCACAGATGATGAAGAGTTGCAATGGCTAAGGGGTGGATGCTTGGATTTATCTGATAATGTGAAGCCCTATATATAGTTTCATAGGAAAACTATATCTAGAAAAGACCACCAAATTTAGAAAGAGTCTTAAATTTTTTGGATTTGGAAAAATTTTCAGTAATAGAAAGTTTGACTATTCAATTTTTAAGAGTAGTTATATTTTTAAATAAAAACATACCATTGCTAGCCAATGATGTGCAATAAATTGATATTTTATGTTATTTCGTAAACTCAATATTATTTTATAATACCGTAGATATTTTCTTCTCCATGAATTGTATTTGATTGGATTACTTGTCTCATTCATACAACATTTGTTATGAAACCAGGTTTGTTATCATGATAAATAGTAAGGTTATTTTAATTCTTTGAAGTTTTGAGACCATGTTTAAGGGTGTGAAAAAACAAGGTTGTCGCCACTCTTTGTAATTATAAGACCATGAAAAACAATCTTGTAGTTTGAAAATGATGAGAAACAATAAGATTTTCTTCCTTCTTCGAAGTTTTGAGATCATGTTTGAAGATCATGAATGAGAAAAAGTGGTTATTGTCATTTCTAATTCTAAGACCATGAGAAACAATAAGGTTGGGGTCTTCATAGTTTTGAGATCATGAGAACCAACGGAAGGGAATGAACTCTTCATCCACGTAGCGGAAGCAATGAGAACCGTTTTGATTTTATTACTAATTAAAACAAAAGCAATAAATACGAGAGTAAGAACTCTACCTTTGTAGAAACCCTAGCTTGCAAGACTCCTCGGAGTATTCCAACCATGCAGAAGTTCTTCAACATTCCACAAGATATTCCTTACTCTGACTCGAACACAAGGTCAAGGCTTGTGGGAGCCACTTGAAAGAAAATCTCAAAGGGATTAGAGAAGAGAGTTTCCAGAATTCTCTGAAGATGTAATTTCATTCCTCAGAGAAAGTGGAAGAGATTGATTATCTTTAGCTCAACCGGAGGGTCCTATTTATAGGGACTCTTGCAGAATCTTTGTCAAATAATATATCTGCATATTTAATATATTAGATATAATACTCATATCAATCATATTCAGATATTATGAGATATCCTAATATATATTTAATTAATTTGAATCTCATTCAAATTTTAAATATATTTTTATTTAATGTATTAAATACATTAATTGATTTAATATTTAATTCTATCAAATACCATAAATATATTTTTTCTTTTTAATATATCTAATAATATTAAATATTAATGGAACCCTTCACATTAATATATTTTTCTCCATTTATATTTAACGTATCTAATATTTAAATCTTAATTTGTTCAAATTAAATATATTTTCTCTATTTATTTAATATATCTAATATATTAAATATTAGTTTGACATTTCAAATTAAATTTATTTTCTCCTTTATATTTAATATATCTAATATATTAAATATTAATTTGAACACTTCAAATTTTCTTTCAAATAAATTGAACCTTTTAACGTTACTATGAGCTAGCAAGGGGACCTTATGGACCTACAGATTATAAGCTCCAATGATATAAAAGTAATTAATTAAACTCTTTAATTAATCAATTTTCGTTCATTAACTATAGGTCACTCCACTATAGACCTAGAGTTGCACTCTTATGCACTGTAGGACAAGTTATGTCCATTGATATAATCATTACAAGCAAGTTGATCATTCACGAGTTGTTCATAATTACAACTAGGTCAAAAGTCCGTTTTACCCCTGTAATTACATCTTTTCACCTTAAGTACCACTGATTTTATAATGAACAATTTGTTTATGATCTAATCATAAACCAAGTCCCTCTCGGACCAATGAGAGGGTGGGGCCCCATTGTTCAAGTCCTGAAATCAGTAGTTAAAGAACAACTCATCTACTTTCCTTATATGGAAAGGAGTGAATTACATCTCATGATATTATGTTCCCAACTCCTTATTCGGTCAAGTCTCCAAAATGGTAGGCATATTGAATCGGCTAACAGAGTCATTCTCACCCATGTAAATTAAAGAACAATCCCTCACAGGCAGGAGTTCATAACTCACTCAGGATTAAGATCAAGTCGCATATGATCATCATGTGAAATATTAATCTTCTCACTTAACGGATTTAAAAAGAGAGATTAAATATTTCTTGGTCTAGTCTTATACAAACTCATTGTATAGGATACCCCCACTTACATGTCTCCACATGAACGATTTGGATCAAATCATTTGTAACGATTACAAAGTGGGCCGTATCAATAGTATTTCCAGGATAAGGCACCCAACCTTATCCATATACTATAGACTCTTTAGGTTATTACTTGAACACGATCCTCTTGTATGTCAACCACATACTGTTCAAGATTACATTAATAACCTTGGATTTTTATACAATGGATAACAATTAAATTACAAATAAAATAATAAAAATTATTGTTAAAAACTAAATAATTAATTACGAGGCTTTAGGGCAAAAATCCCAACACCAACAACGTTACAAAGTCGTTAATTTGTATGTACTAGATACCATGCTAAGTAGGTGAAACATGGGCATGATAAGGATTTAGGTTATGCACTGTACGACACTCTATTTTATGACCAGTGATCAATATCATACGGTAGAATTTTGTGACCATGTGGAGATCATTAGGAGACTTGCTAAGAGTATTGGGATGACTTCCTCATATTTGAATACCCGATGATTGGGAGTTAGTATAGATAGAGTAGTGGTCCTAGATTAGCTTATGTGCCACAAGAATATCATGGATGGAAACGAGTAGAGGATCGTTAACATGGATACACAGTGGTTGGCAAACATGATGGTTGACCTTTAAGGAGTTTCCAACAAATCTCTAGTAGTGAACTAGTTGGATCTCGAACGAGGTCACACCTAAAAGATTATGATACATTGATTTTATGGCACAAGAAATAGTTAGGTGCTAGCTAATTCATCCTAGAATCCCGTACCGATCCCTGATGAATAGATGCACTTCAGTGAGTTGAGTGATATGATATCACACCGAGATAAGAGCCCTTATTGAGCTAGACCATGAGAAATTATGGAAAGCTAAACCAAGTGACACAGTGAAGCCTAGATAGGATCGGAACATAAGAAATCAAACATTTTAGTGTTTGGGTGCTAACAATAGCTTGTTTAAATTACCAAATGACACTAGATAGGATTTTTTTTAGTTTAAAACAAATAAGATTTAATGGATAAAAACATAAAAAAAAAATTTATATTTATTACATCTAAAGTAGAGTTTAAGTTTTTGATATAAACCAACCTATTACAAAATGACTAAAAATTTGACAAAAGTTGTCACAAAAGAGAAGAGGCTGTAATTTGTAGGATCAGCTCTCGATGGCACCGTCTTTACATCCACTCCAAACGTCGACCAACTACTAATTCTTACCTGAAAAACTTGTAAAAAATAACTATAAAACTCAATAAGTATCCTACTTATCGATTCTTCATCGTGTCCATGGTGGATGATAAGGTAGTATTTCTATGATTTGACCCAGAGTTTATCATAGTTTCTTATCACGAGGACCTTGGTCCTAAATCATGGGTCATGAGTCATTATACTTGGTCGATCCTTGTACCTAACCCTGTCCTGCCGAAAAACTACTCCTCGTGGAAGACCTAAAAAGGTTAAATGGTTGGAGAATATAATGAACCGAAACTTGTTATCCTTATAAAATAAAAAATATATATAAAAAAAAGAACCGAGCGCTAATGAGCCTAGAACCAATTCCCCCATACGAATGACCATTGAAGAAGTTCAAAGAAAGATAGAAAATCTAATCCGACCATACACACAAATTCATCGAGCAATGCCAATCCCATTCGATTTTTGCACCTTCAAGAAACATTCTTGTTGAAGACTACGAAGAGAATTAACCTTAAGAACGTGTGTAATTAAAGAAAGTCAATTTTCGGTTCAAATTGGGGGTAAGTATCGAATTCCTATCTACGGTTTATTTTTTCTTCAAATTGAGCATTCCTTTAGTTTAAGAGGATTGAGATGAGTAATTTTGTTGAAGAAATCGAAAGTCAAAACGTGGTAGATCAAGCTGCTAAAGAAAGTTTAATTTGGTGTTTTCCGGTGATTCGCTGACCAAAGACAATTTTTCAAAATTAAGGCCACACATTTAAAGACATTTCCCCAAACCAATTCATTTAGCTAGAGGGAATAATAAAGAAGAGTTTCCTGAAAAATCCATAGACCTGGCTAGCCAATAAACTTTTTCTAGGTTGATCTCGGTTGAAGAAAACAATTTTTGACGAACTTTGGAGGAGAATAACTTAAGGTACAATCCACAAGAAGGTAAGAAATTATCCCTGCCTAACTCTTCCTTATGACTCCATTTTTAAGTTTCATGAAGAAATCGAGGGGAGAAATACATTGAACGTAGCTGGAGAGGTAATGTTTCAAACAGTGTGAACCTTACGTAACAACAAGCAAAGTGACAAACCCTCGAGTGATACCAATCCGGCCATGCGACGACCAACATAGACAATTCATGAAGTGATCGAGAAGGACGGTGCATCATCCAACGCACCAAAGAAAGCCAAGCTAAGGAATAGGCAAGACAGAGGCAATAATTTTGACATGATTATAAAAACTAGACTTTTTCAAGGCTGAGGTAGGGCCCGAACATTAACCTCTAAAGCTTGAGTTTTAGAGAGAATTTGGGTATGTAGTTTTGGAATTAAATCCATCTATATGAAATATGAAAGCTCAAAAAATTTTGTGTCAATCGGAGACCATACGGATGCTTTATGATAGCGTATGATTGTTTGCCTACATCATGTTCACACTTGCCAGATTTCAAATGACTCAAAATGTATCTGAGAGGAAGGAATGGTGTAAACTCTCCACCACCCCTAGGCCCCGTTGCCTAAGCGAGCTACCCTGTGGTATATGCGTGTGTCACAATGAAGGTGAACGTTGCTAGACGTGTGCCTTGTGTGACTTGCATTGAAGATATTGTTTCAAGAATAGTATTTATAACACCCTATTTTCTTAGCCAAAATTAGTGACGTTACTACAGGCATGCTTTAATCTCATATACCCAAGTTCATAATAAATATTTTTAAAATAAACTCATGAACTTATACATTTAATTTAAAACAATAAATTAAACATAACATAGTTTTTAAATATATAAAAAAAAAATTGCATTTAAAACACCTACCAACTACTAAATAAAATTCAATGCGTTCTACTGCCCTATCATGTCCTATTCTTACTTCCATAGCCTTTCCAGTGTTCACCGTCATCTGTGCGTGAAACTTTACCTTTACTTAGAAAGTATAAGGGTAGTACGTGACTCGAGTATTTTATGAAATACTCAGTAAACCATCCCACGGTTGGGTTTAGCAATGCAATCACACACATAACATGATTGAGACCTATCTTAAAACCGTCAGATGTGCGTGAACTATTTTCAGTTCCAGGCAAGGTGGGCTCATATACGTACCCCTAGGCCTAACATGTTCAGGCTTAATGGGTTACACGTCGCCATACGCTACAAAAAATGAAAATACTCCCATGATATCGTGAGGAACATGTATATCGAAGGTACACATCCGTATTAACACAACATAACGGGGAAGCGTCCCGATGCACATGACACACATACATACATGAGGTTCCCATGATTTACATTTAAAACATAGTATTAAGATCATTCATTTTCTCATTTCATCCATGACATATTACATACATGCACTATGCATACTTGGTAAACATCACATCGTCTATTACATAATTTTTAAATGACATTCTTACCAAGCATTTCATTTTAGTCATAACATGATATAATAGACATGACATCGCATACATAATAAAACGTCACATTTCAATGCATAAAGCACACAAGCCTAACATAAAAAATGTTATGGGGCATGTAGAGGTCACAAGGTCACTTACTTGATTAGCTTAGGCTGTTGTCACTAATTTATTCTTAATGAAAGTTCGATTCTTTAAACTAAAATTCAAGTCAACGTATGTGAGCCCATGACATCATATTCATGTTTGAACTTCTGCAAAATTATTTCTCTAACTTACAATAGTCCATGTGTTAGATTTCATGTGAACATTAAAGTCTTTTCCGGGGTAAAGTGTTGGAATGTTTATATATGTTTTTTATAATATTATTTTCATACAAATATTTATATACATTTGTTAAATCTACCATATAAATTATTAAGAGCCATCTCTCTAGTTAAATCTACCATATAAATTATTTTTTAATTGAACACTTTTAAATGTTAAAATAATTAATTTCTTATTCTAATAGGTCATTTTGACTATATTGACCAAAAAAACGGATATAAAACTAGAATATTCATTATCAATATTATTTTAAATTTATGATAATGACAATAAAAAATAAGAAACAAATAAATAATATTAAAATCAATATGATTGATCCAGTATAAAACATGTACAGTTCGCTAAAAACCGATTAATTAAAATGTTGTTTAAATCCATCGTCAAACATATTGTTAAACTAAAAAATTTTGACATCGCTCGTATACATAAATTCATGTACTAACTTTAACTTCTTAATCACGACAGCTGAAATCTTAGTTTGTTTGACCACCGTTGCCATGACTCGGTGGCGGCGGAGGAACACTATGACTTAAAGCAGTTACAAATGTATCCATTGTCGATAGCTTTAAAGAAAGATCAGAAACTGGATCGACGACGGTAGACGGTAGAGCTAAGCCGCGACGGTACAAAATTTTTCGAGAACAAAATTGAAACCTTGCAAACTTACCATCCTCTCTTATTTTTGGAGTTAAAATTTCCATTTCTCTATTGTGTGAAAAAAAAAATTAGACTATGGAATATACTCTTCCTATTGCTATATATATATGAGGGAGGGGAATGACTTTTTGAATGAAATTACAGTCAAACTCTTTTAACTTTTTAATAAATTATTTGGCTATGGTTGAATTCGACACAAAATCCGTGTTTGACCAATGCTTAATTTTGAATACTTTGAATCACAAATTAAGAGTCATACCAACGTCTTAGAGGATATCTTTCAGTTCAACCTTATTGGATGTCTTAAATACGACAGCTGAAATCGTAGTTTGTTTGACCGCCGCCGCTATGACTCGGTGGCGACAGATGAACATTTCGATTAAAGCAGTTACAAATGTATCAATTGTTGGTGGCTATAAAAGAGCATGAACTAAGTCGACGGTTGTAGATTGCAGAGCAAAGTCGCGACGGGCGACAATATAAAATTATCGGAAAAAAAAATTGAAACCTTACGAAGTTACAACCATAGCTTATTTATGGAGTTGAAATTTTCATTTTTCTATTTTGAGAAAAATAATGTCTTTTCACTTATGGAGCATATTCAAATTACTATCTATTAGAAATTAAAAAACTTGGAAGTTGGGTAATATTAGAAAATATCTATTTTCAAACTTTTTCTATACTATTAATCCTTAAATTCTTAAATAATCTTACTTTGTTTGACCTTCTTGATATCTTTGATTAATTTAGTATTTATTTTTATGAACTAATGAAATAAACTAATGAAATACCTATGGTTTGAGATATAATAAATTGTCCATCATTTTCTACAGAAAGATGAACAGGTTCGATAATCAATATTCCCCCGTTTAAGAATTTTTTATGAAACTGGAACTCCTTGGAAACTATTAGCATCTCCAAATTTATTTCTCCTCTTTCAATAGAGGATATAGTAATTTTTATGGGATTTATCAGTCTAACCAAGAGATAATATATGTTGATGTTATTATCAGTTTGCCAGTTAAGGAATTCTCAATTGAAAAAGAAAATAGTTGTTTAGGAAGGAATCAAACTCGGCTTCCAAAAAAAAAGGAGGGAAATTATTTATCTTATCAGTTATATATTTATATGGGCGAATGACGGGAATTGAACCCGCGCATGGTGGATTCACAATCCACTACCTTGATCCACTTGGCTACATCCGCCCCCCTACCCTATATATAAGTCCCGATTTATCAGAACCATTTTTGATTTATTACCTAAGTAGTGAACAAATTTAATGAATTTATAAATTATATTTTATATATAAATAACTAGACAAAATTCTATTAGTATATTTTACTATATTAAAGGGTTTGTGATATCTGATTGTGTCATCCAGAAAGAGGGAATCGAGTGATTCTCTCTTTCTTTCTTTTTTTTCACTTTGAAAGTATCGACCGAAAGAGATGGTCTGAATCAATTTTTTGAAACAATTCACAATCAGAAAGAAATAAGTTTTGAAACATTGAAAAGATCCATTTTGTCATTTATATGTATATGAATAAATTATTCTAATTAGTAAGAGCTCAACGGGACCTACCCCTCTTTTTTTCTGATTCGAGGGAGATCCTGTTGAGTTCTTACGCTTTCATGTCTACAACTCAGTTCATCCGATTATTACAGAGATGAACCTAATCCAGAATATGAACCATAAAAGAAAATACCGACTAAACCGATCATAGGAATACCAGTTACAGTACCTATTATCCAAAGAAGAATTCTTTTTTCACATCTGCTTCCGCGGAATCTTTTTCAAGATTTTTTTTTGTTTGATAAAACTGAGTCACGAACTTGGTCGACTTAAAGCAATTACAAATGTATCCGTTTTGGTGGCTATAAAGGAGTAGGAACTAGGTCGACAGCTGTGGACCGCAGAGCAAAGTCGCGAAGGTATAAATTTGGAAAACCAAAGTTCCAACCAAATCAAATCTTGTGTTTGACTGATGCCTTAGATGAATCATTATCTCTTGACTGAGGATTGAATCACACAATCCAATTATTGTTAGCTTATAATAAATTAATTCATTATATTGCTATCATTTTTATTATTAGCTTATAATAATTTAATTCATTATATTGATAATCATTTTTATTAGAATATTATAGAGGTCGATGATAATATAGTCTAAAATTGTTACATAAAATAGAATTGCTTAAAAATCAAAGAAAGTTCTTTTAATTTTATGTGGGGGACGTGAAATAATTATATTATAGAACTTGTTTATAATGTAATATGACATCTTCTTAAGAGGAGCGTGTCTACCGATTTCACTATAGCGGCTCGAAATCATAATAACCTATTCAAGATTGAAAAAATAGAATTAGAATCAATTTTATTAATTTAAGGATAGTTTGATTTTAAACGATCTTGCAAACAAATCTAATTATGTATTCGAGACCTTTTGTATTAATTTATCGATAAATTCATTGGTTATAGTCTCACTTGGTAGATTCATTTGTTATAGTCTCACTTGGTAGATTCATTGGTTATAGTCTCACTTGGTAGATTGTGAGGTTATAGTCTAACTTGGTAGATTGTGAGGTTATAGTCTCACTTGGTAGATTGTGAGGTTATAGTCTCACTTGGTAGATTGTGAGGTTATAGTCTCACTTGGTAGATTGTGAGGTTATAGTCTCACTTGGTAGATTGTGAGGTTATAGTCTCACTTGGTAGATTGTGAGGTTATAGTCTCACTTGGTAGATTGTGAGGTTATAGTCTCACTTGGTAGATTGTGAGGTTATAGTCTCACTTGGTAGATTGTGAGGTTATAGTCTCACTTGGTAGATTGTGAGGTTATAGTCTCACTTGGTAGATTGTGAGGTTATAGTCTCACTTGGTAGATTGTGAGGTTCTCACTTTGTAGATTATGAGGTTATAGTCTCACTTTGTAGATTATGAGGTTATAGTCTCACTTTGTAGATTATGAGGTTATAGTCTCGCTTTGTAGATTATGAATCCGTACCATATTAAAAATGTGTTTCATTAAATTTTTAAAATATCTTAATTAAAATAGAAAATTAAATAGGATAAAAAATGTACGAAAATTATTCCATTTAGAAAAACAACTATAAAAATAATGAATTTGTCTAAAAAATAGTCTTTTGGCTTAGATTTTTCTTTGTTAATAGCCAAAGAAACATCCATGCTTAGCAATGCTACTCTCAAGCTTGTGTGCTACTTTCAGTTGGTGCAATGATTGAGGTTTGAGCAATGCTTCCATCCGATGGAGCCTCCGGGGTTAGAGCAATGCCTCCATCCGATGCAGCCTCCGGGGTTAGAGCAATGCCTCCATCCGATGCAGCCTCCGGGGTTAGAGCAATGCCTCCATCCGATGCAGCCTCCGGGGTTAGAGCAATGCCTCCATCCGATGCAGCCTCCGGGGTTAGAGCAATGCCTCCATCCGATGCAGCCTCCGGGGTTAGAGCAATGCCTCCATCCGATGCAGCCTCCGGGGTTAGAGCAATGCCTCCATCCGATGCAGCCTCCGGGGTTAGAGCAATGCCTCCATCCGATGCAGCCTCCGGGGTTAGAGCAATGCCTCCATCCGATGCAGCCTCCGGGGTTAGAGCAATGCCTCCATCCGATGCAGCCTCCGGGGTTAGAGCAATGCCTCCATCCGATGCAGCCTCCGGGGTTAGAGCAATGCCTCCATCCGATGCAGCCTCCGGGGTTAGAGCAATGCCTCCAACCGATGCAGCCTCCGGGGTTAGAGCAATGCCTCCAACCGATGCAGCCTCCGGGGTTAGAGCAATGCCTCCAACCGATGCAGCCTCCGGGGTTAGAGCAATGCCTCCAACCGATGCAGCCTCCGGGGTTAGAGCAATGCCTCCAACCGATGCAGCCTCCGGGGTTAGAGCAATGCCTCCAACCGATGCAGCCTCCGGGGTTAGAGCAATGCCTCCAACCGATGCAGCCTCCGGGGTTAGAGCAATGCCTCCAACCGATGCAGCCTCCGGGGTTAGAGCAATGCCTCCAACCGATGCAGCCTCCGGGGTTAGAGCAATGCCTCCAACCGATGCAGCCTCCGGGGTTAGAGCAATGCCTCCAACCGATGCAGCCTCCGGGGTTAGAGCAATGCCTCCAACCGATGCAGCCTCCGGGGTTAGAGCAATGCCTCCAACCGATGCAGCCTCCGGGGTTAGAGCAATGCCTCCAACCGATGCAGCCTCCGGGGTTAGAGCAATGCCTCCAACCGATGCAGCCTCCGAGGTTAGAGCAATGCCTCCAACCGATGCAGCCTCCGGGGTTATAGCAATGCTTCCAACTGATGCAGCCTCCGGGGTTAGAGCAATGCTTCCAACTGATGCAGCCTCCGAAGTTTGAGCCTCTGGAGTTTGAGCGATGCTTCCAAACGGTGCAGCCACTAAGACTTCTGTACTACTTTCAATTGGTGCAACCGCTGGGGCTTGTGTGTCATGTGATCCAAAGGCACGAAAAGAAAATTGATGATCGAGATTTACAACACCAGTGACATCAGCAAAAGTGGCACCTACTTTCGCACAACACTGCCAAACAATCACTAAGAAAAGGGTGTGAAAGAGCTTGAAACCTTTGCCTACGGCCATTGTGGAGTGTCTTAAAAGTGTAAGGTTACAAGCTCGTTTCACAAATGATGAAGAGTAGCAATGGCTAAGGTGTGGATGCTTGGATTTTTCTGATAGTGTGAAGCCCTATATATAGTTTGATGAGAAAACTATATCTAGAAAAGAGAATAAAATTTAGAAAGGGTCTTAAATTTTGTGGGTTAGATAATATTCTAAGTATAGAACGTTTGACTATTCAATTTTTAATTTCTAATTTTTACTTGAGGATCATTAAGAATAATTATATTTTTAAACAAAAACATATCATTGTTAGCCTCGATTTACTTTTGATGTGCAATAAATATTATTTTATACTGTAGAGATTTTCTTCTCTATGGATTATTTATCTCACTCATACAACCCATTTATAGCATGAGAAATAAGGTTGTCACTGGTATTTGTAGTTTTGAAACCATTTGTTATCATGATAAATAGTAAGGTTATTTTAAATCTTTGTAGTTTTGAGACCATGTTTGAGATTGTGAAAAAACAAGTTTGTCGCCCCTCTTTATAATTATAAGACCATGAGAAACAATCTTGTAGTTTGAAAATTATGAGAAACAATAAGATTTTCGCCACTCTGTGTAGTTTTGAGATCATGTTTGAGACTATGAGAAAGAAAAAGGTTATTATCATTTCTAATTCTAAGACCGTGAGAAAAAATTAGATTTGCGTCTTCATAGTTTTGAGATCATGAGAACCAACAACGTTGCAAAGTAGCTAATTTGTATGTGCTAGATACCATGCTAAGTAGATGACCAGTGATAAGGGTTTGGGTTATGCACTATACGACACTCTATTTTATGACCCGTGATCAATATTATACGGTAGGATTTTGTGACCATGTAGAGATAATTATAAGACTTGCTAAGAGTATTGGGATGACTTCCTCATATTTGAACAATGGATGATTGGGAGTTAGTATAGATAGAGTAGTGGTCCAAGATTAGCTTATGTGGCACAAGAATATCATAGGTGGAAACGAGTAGATGATCGCTAACATGGATACACAGTAGTTGGTAAACATGAGGGTTGGCGTTTAAGGAGTTGTCAACTAATCTCTAATAGTGAACTAGTTGGATATAGAACGAGGTCACACTTAAAACATTATGATACATTGATTTTATGGCACAAAAAATAGTTAAGTGCTAGCTAATTCATCTTAGAATCCCGTACCGAACCCTAATGAATAGATGCATTTCAGTGAGTTGAGTGATATGATATCACATCCAGATAAGAGCCTTTATTCAGCTAGACCATAAAAAATTATTGAAAGCTAAACCAAGTGACACAGTGAAGCCTAGATAGAACATAAGAAACCAAAGGTTTGAGTATTTGAGTATTAACCGAAGCTTGTTTAAGCTACTAAATGACTCCTTCAATGGTAAAATCATAATTATCGGCTAATATACCATACGATTTTTTGAGCTTAAAATAAATAAGATTTAAAACATAAAAACATAAAAATAAAAAAAATAAAAAATTATATTTATTACCTCTAAAGTAAAGTTTAAGTTTTTAATATAAACTGGAATGGATTACAAAATGACTAAAAAAATTTAGAAAAGTTGACACAAAAGAAAAAGGCAGTAATTTATAGGATTAGTTCTCTATGATACTTGCTCTACATCCACTCCCAACATCGAAGAACTACTAATCCTTACCTGAAAAACTTGTAAAAAACAACTATAAAACTCAATAAGTAGTCTATTTATCGGTTCTTAATCGTGTCCATGGTTGGTGCTAGGGTAGTATCTCTATGATTTGACCAAGAGCTTATCATAGTTTCTTATCATGAGGATCTTGGAACAAAATCATGGGACATGAGTCATAATACATGGTCAATCCTTGTACCTAACCCGGTCTTGCCGAAAGACTACTCCCCTTTGTAGTTAGCATTTTATTGGTTACAAGAAATAAGTTAGAATCAACCTTCCCTTTATCCAATTATCCAGAATTAGATTTTAGTTAGTATTGTAGGAGGTGTTATAGGAAATCACTTTAGAATCAATAAGATTGAGTCGAGTAAATCCATCGGTAGCAACTAAAAATTGGTTAAAAATATCCGTGAAGCAGAGTAAAAATGGAAAATTTAAGTGAATAAATACATAGATGAAAAAGGAAAAATTAAGATAAAACATAGTAAATAGTGCAATTCATGAATTGATTCGAATTGGCAATAACATAATTTAAAAAAAACAGACGAAATACAAGAAAACAAAAATGGGAGTCTTCATTGTCGGTCCAATTCAAGAATGGATTAAAATTGGCCAAAAATAATTGTTAACAGAATTAAAAGAAAAACAGACCGAGAGAGGAAAAAATGGGAGATATGAAATTGATTAAACAGTCTTTTATTATTTGTGTAATTCAAGCAACTAGATAATATTGACAAGACACAACTTGATTTCTAAGGATAAGAATTAAAGAAGATAAACCATGGAAAAAAAATTGAATTATGAAATATTATAAGACAAGAAAGCAGATATTACTCCAACAAGAAAGCCGATATTACTCCAATTTAAAATAATTCCATCAAATTCTTTCCTATAATAATTACTATATTTTCCAGAAAATAATAGTAATAATAGAAAATGAGATCTTTAATATATAATTTATATATAATATTAAAGACTCTATTCGTGCAAAGTTTCTAATGCTAGCATGCTAGTATGGAATCTAACATATGGACCATGGTAAAATGGAGAGAATTGAACTTGAAGTTGATGTTATAGGATAGAGAATTGAACTTGAAATTGATGTCATGGGTTCACATAGGTTGACTTCGATACAAAAGACAAAATCGAACTTTCTTAAGAATAAATTGATGAGTTATGATGATGTATGAGCTGTATCGTATGATGTCGTATACTAGTATATGATAATGTATTAGTATATGATGATGTGTGAGTTATGATGATGTATGAGTTACGATGATGTATGAGTTATGATACTTGATGATGTGCATAGTATATATATATTTTGATGAATGACGTATGTGATATGCTTGATGCACTTTATGGGAATATGATGATTATGATGATTGCATGATGTTTACCTTACTATGATTGTAACAATTGTACAAAAAAAAAAAAAAAAATAATAATAATAATTAAATAATTAAATAATTAAAATAATAATTTTCCCTAAACTACCCTCCATTAACCCTCCTTCTTCTTCCAACTATCTCTCCTCAACCAACTCAGGAGTCAAAATCCCAAATCCAAATACAGGATGCATTGGTGGTTCCTCCAACGAAAAAAGAAAAAAAATGCCAACAACCAGATTTACGAGGAGAGCTGGAGATTTCATCATGTGCTTTGTTATTAAGGTAAGTTATATTTTAGATCTCCTTTTCATTTATCCAATGGTGTTATAAGAAATCAAATCAGAATTATTATTGATTAGATCTCTTGTTCCCTTGTCCAGTTATTTAGATTTTTGTTATCATGTTAGGTTATAGAAAATAACTAGAGACCAATATCTGCCAACCGAATAAAAAAAAATACAGAAAAAAAATCAAAGAGAAGACTAGAGAGATTTGAATACTGTTAACAAAATAAAAATAAATAAAAAATATAGATAGCAGGCCAAATACCGTAAACAAAATTGAAAGAAAACAAAAGGAAATACCGAGCCGAAGAAAAAAAATACACAAAAGAAGAAAAATAAATAAATAAGGAGAGCAAGAAAGAAAAGAGGAAATATAGTAAGGCTAAAATACAAAATAAAAAAAAAAGACTAAAATTAAAAGAAATATATAGAAAGAGAAAAATAAAAGAGAATAGTTGAGAATAAGAATTGGCTTTCTCCCATAAATCAGTACTCGTTGATGAAAAACACGAAGAAAAAAAAATCCGGTTTAGAATGGAATAAAATTAAGTTGTGTTATTTGTTCTCTTTCACATAAAGGAAGAGAAGAATTGATGTATTAGTTTTGAATTATTATATCTCTTGGCTAACAATTCAACTTTGAATCACAAATTAAGAGCCATTCCAACATCTTAGAGAATGTCCTTCAGTTCAACCCTATTAGATGTCTTAAATACGATGCTTAGTTTGTTTGACTACTGCCGCCATAGCTCGGTGACAGCAAGGAACACTTCGACACTTCGACGTAAAACAGTTACAAATATATCCGTTGTAGTGGCTATAACGGAGAATGAACTAGGTCGACGACGGTGGATGGCAAAGTAAAGCGACAACGAGCATAAGTTCTATTACAAGTCATATGAATACTATTATGAATCCATTCCCTGTTTTTTAGTTTTTGATTTGTTATTCATTAGTTAATCCTTGAATTTCGAAATAATTCAGAAAAAAATATCAAAGAATCCATTTTGTTATCATACGCATAAAAATTTCGGACAAAGACAGTTTTCTGTCTGTTCCGTATACGTCTGCTTTGGCTCAAATGAGCATTCGGAAGAAATTTCCGTTAAGTTATACTATTACTATGGTCTATAAAAAAGACTATTTTTTCTTTTATAAAATTGTGGAAGAACAAAATTGAAACCTTACAAAATTACAATCATAACTTATACTCTTCCCTTGCTATACATTTAACAGAGGAATGACTTTTAAATTAAATTACAGTCGTGTGGTCCAAATAATTCGACTCAAAATCGTGTCTGAATTCGACTCAAAATCGTGTGTTTGATTGATGCATTAGATTTGAATCATGAATGCGATTCAACTTTGAATCATAAAGTCCTATTATTATTAGATTATAATAATTATAATAATAATTTAATTAATTATATCAATAGTCATTTTCATTAGAGTAGAGTATTATAGAGATGGATGATAATATAGTGCCTTGTTAAAGCATAAAATAGAAGGGCTTTGAAAACAAACCATACATTCACTATTTGTGAAATAACAAAACTAAGATGTTTGACTTAAAAACCAAAGGAAAGTTCTTTTATGCGACGTGAATTAATTATATTAAAGAACTTGTTTATAATGTAATATGGAATGTCGTAATGTAATATGGAATGTCGTAATGTAATATGGAATGTCGTAACTCAACTCAAATCGAGATGTTCTAACACTACTTCCTAGAATAGTGTCTATCGATTTCATCATAGTGACTTTCTTGAAATCATAAGAACCTATTATTATTCACTCGTCAAGATTGAAAAAATAGAATTAGAATCAATTTTATTAATTTAAGAAGATTGTTATAGAATCAATTTTATTAATTTAAGAAGATTGTTAACCGTACCAAACATGTTTCATTAATATCTTTACTTAAAATAGAAAATTAAATATGAGAAAAAATATAGGAAAATCAGTCCATTTAGAAAAAAATATATATAGAAATAATCAATTTGTCTACAAAATAGTCATTTAGTTTGGCTTAGGTTTTTGTTTTTTAATAGCCAAAGCAACCTCCATGTCTAGTAATGCTACTCTCAAGCTTGTGTGCTACTTCAGCTTGTGTGCTACTTCAAATTGGTGCAATAGTTGGGTTTGAGCAATGTTTTCAACCGATTGGGTAGCCTCCAAGGTTAGAGCAATGCTACCAACAGATGTAGCCTCCGAGATTAGAGCAATACTTCCAATGGGGTTAAAGCCTCCGAAGTTTGAGCGGTGCTTCCAAACGATGTAGCCACTAGGACTTCTGTGCTACTTCCAATTGGTGCAACTGTTGGGGCTTGTGTATCATGTTATCCAAAGGCACGAAATGAAAATTGATGATCGAGATTTACGATACCAGTGACATCGCCAAAAGTGGCACCCACTAAAGTTGCACCCACTTTTGCACAACACTGCAAAGCAATCACTAAGACAAGGGTTTGAATGAGCTTAACACCTTTGCCTGCTGCCATTGTGAAGTGTCTTAAAGTTATAAGGTTACAAGCTCATTTCACAAATGATGAAGAGTTGCAATGGCTATGGCTATGGCTAAGGTGTGGATGCTTGGATTTCTCTGATAATGTAAAGCCCTATATATAGTTTGATAGGAAAACTATATCTAGAAAAGACTCCAAATTTAGAAAGGGTTTTAAATTTTGTGGATTTGGGAGAATTCTAAATATAGAATGTTTAACTATTCAATTTCTAAGAATAATTATATTTTTAAATAAAAACATACCATTGCTAGCCTATGATGTGCAATAAATTGATATTTTATGTTATTTCATGAATTCAATATTATTTTATAATACTGTAGAGATTTTCTTCTCCTTGTATTTGATTGGATTATTTGTCTCATTCATACGACACATTTATAGCATGAGGAATAAGGTTGTCACATGTATTTGTAGTTTTGAAACTACATTTGTTATCCTGATAAATAGTAAGGTTATTTTAATAGTAAGGTTGTTTTAATTCCTTGTAGTTTTGAGACTATGTTTAAGGCTGTGAGAAAATAAGGTTGTCCTCTTTGTAATTATAAGACCATGAGAAACAACCTTGTAGTTTGAAAATGATGAGAAACAATAAGATTTTCTTCACTCTTTGTAGTTTTGAGATCATATTTGAGACTATGAGAAAGAAAAAGCGGGTTATTGTCATTTCTATTCTAAGACCACGAGAAACAATGAGGTTGGTGTCTTCATAGTTTTGAGATCATGAGAACCAACAACATTACAAAGTAGCTAGTTTGTATGTACTAGATACCATGCTAAGTAGGTAAAACATAAGCACGATAAGAGTTTAGGTTATGCACTATACGACACTCTATTTTATGACCAGTGATCAATATCATACGGTAGAATTTTGTGATCATGTGGAGATCATTAGGTTTCTTGCTAAGAGTATTGGGATGACTTTCTCATATTTGAATACCCAATGATTGGGAGTTAGTATAGATAGAGTAGTCGTCCTAGATTAGCTTATGTGCCACAAGAATATTATGGGTGAAAACGAGTAGAGGATCGCTAACATGGATACATAGTAGTTGGCAAACATGAGGGAAGACCTTTAAGGAGTTGCGAACAAATCTCTAGTAGTGAACTAGTTGGATCTTGAACGAGGTCTCACCTAAAAGATTATGATACATTGATTTTATCGCACAAGAAATAGTTAAGTGCTAACTAATTCTTCCTAGAATTTCATACCGAACCCTGATGAATAGATGCACTTCAGTGAGTTGAGTGATATGGTATCACACCGAGCCTTTATTGAGTTAGACCATGAGAAATTATAGAAAGCTAAACCAAGTGACACAGTGAAGCCTCGAAAGGATTAGAACATAAGAAATCAAACGTTTTGGTGTTTGGGTGCTAACAATAGTTTGTTTAAATTACCAAATGACACACCATAGGATTTTTTTTAGTTTAAAACAAATAAGATTTAATAGATAAAAACATTAAAAAAAAAAATTATATTTATTCCATCTAAAGTAGAGTTTAAGTTTTTGATATAAACGGATTACAAAATGACTAAAAATATGACAAAAGTTGACACAAAAGATAAGAGGCTGTAATTTGTAGGATCCGCTCTCGTTGGCACCTGCTTTACATCCACTCCAAACGTCAACCAATTACTAATCCTTACCTAAAAAACTTGTAAAAAATAACTATAAAACTCAATAAGTATCCTACTTATCGATTCTTCTTCGTGTCCATGATGGATGATAAGGTAGTATTTCTATGATTTGACCCAGAGCTTATCATAGTTTCTTATCATGAGGACCTCGGTCCTAAATCATGGGTCATGAATCATTATACTTGGTCGATCCTTGTACCTAACCATGTCCTGTCGAAAAACTACTCCCCGTGGAAGATCTAAAAAGGTTAAATGGTTGGAGAATATAATGAACCTAAACTTGTTATCCTTATAAAATAAAAAAAAAATAAAAAAAAGGAACGAGCGTTGAATGAGCCTAGAACCAATTTCCCCATACGAATGACCATTGAAGAAGTTCAAAGAAAGATAGAAAATCTAATCCGACCATACACACAAATTCATCGAGCAACGCCAATCCTATTCGATTTTTGCACCTTCAAGAAACATTCTTCTTGAAGACCACGAAGAGAATTAACCTTAAGAACGTGTGTAATTGAAGAAAGTCAATTTTCGGTTCAAATTTGGGGTAAGTATCGAATTCCTATCTACGGTCTATTTTTTCTTTAAATTGAGCATTATTTTAGTTTAAGAGGATTGAGATGAGTAATTTTGGTGAAGAAATCGAAAGCCAAAACATCGTAGATCAAGCTGCTAAAGAAAGTTTAATTTGGTGTTTTTGGGTGATTTGCAGACCGAAGACAATGTTTCTAAATTAAGGCCACACATTTAAAGACGTTCCTCCAAACCAATTCCTTTAGCTAGAGGAATAATAAAGAAGAGATTCCCGTAAAACTCTTAGAACTGGCTAGCCAATAAGCTTTTGCTAGGTTGAGCTCCAGTGAGGAAATTTTTTGTTGACGAAATTTGGAGGAGAATAACTGAAGGCACAATCCACGAGAATGTAAGAAATTAATCCCTAACACTTCCTTGTGACTCCATTTTTAAGTTTCATGAAGAAATCGAGGGGAGAAATGCATTGAACGGAGCTAGAGAGGTAAGATTACAAACAGTATGAACCTTACGTAACAACAAGCAAAGTGACAAACCCTCGAGTGATACCAATCCGGCCATGCGACGACCAACATAGACAATTCATGAAGTGATCGAGAAGGACGGTGCATCATCCAACGCACCAAAGAAAGCCAAGCTAACGAATAGGCAAGACAGAGGCAATGATTTTGACATGATTATAAAAAATAAAACTTTTTCAAGGCTGAGGTAGGGCCCCGAACATTAACCTGTAAAGTTTGAGTTTTAGAGAGAATTTGGGTATGTAGTTTTGTTATTAAATGTCACGACCCGATTTTTGAGGTTTCGAAAAACCGAATCGTGACTAAAAAGACGAAGTCGAAAACAAATAAAATTCAAAAGAAAATAAAATAGAAGGTAAAAGTCCGAAAAAATTTAAAAACAAGAAAAGGAAATCAAGGACACCAAAATTAAATATAAAATCAAAGTCAAATGTTACAAATGGGAATTACAAATATAAAATAAAATAGAAAAGACTTCAAATATGAAAATGGACAAAGGACTCTAAAAAAATCGACAAGGGACTGACGCTCCGTAACGCACCCCTCTGTGATAGTGCAGCTCTCGAACACCTCCCCGTATCGACTGGTACTTGAAAAAAAGGGGAGAAAGGGGTGAGTATAAAAATATACTTAGTAAGCAACCTACTTGTAGGCTCTTTTCGCATCCTTATCTTAGTAGGTATACACGGTCTTATCTCTAGGTTCTAGTGAGTGCAAATCACACTACAACTCTCTTTTCTGTATCTTAGGAGGCTTGCCCATCTTATGCAGTGGAATGATCAGTGTCCTGAGGTGAGGCGCGACCTCATAAGTAAATCTGAGGGGATCGTATGGCTGGATCTGAATACATAACTCTCTCTGAACATCATCCATGGAGGTTAGCTGACAACCCTCACACGGGACCATACATCCACTAAATTTGGGGTGCGACCCCCTGTGTGCCGGTCAGCTACTAAGTCATCCTAGTGGTTCAACGTCTCCCGCTCAGGGACGGGTTTCTACGGCCCAGGAGTCCTGTTCAGAAGACCCCTTAGCTATCACCACTAGGTCTGGGCACCTGTCACACTTCCCTGTCCGGATCTGCCAGGCTCAACGATCTCCGTATCGGAGCTCTGTCTCGACGGTACGGTATCAGAGTAGAGAGGGAAGTGAAGGTTCTAATGACACTATCCACACTGCTCAACTCTAGCGGGCTACCTACCGTTACCGTGGTGACCTACTATTTTTTCTAGGGTGGAACTTGGTGGCTTAGACTTGGATTCATGCATCTCTAGGATTCTCGTGCAAGGTCTCACAAACCTATCGGGTTTGGAATTCTGGGCTCTGGATCTGCTGGTAATCGTTTCGCGGGTCTAAATGCACGGTATTCTAGAGGTTCTCCAATCTAGGGTCATAATTTCTTCCTATTTAACAACAAAGATAACACAAGCAATCATCATGCATAGGAGTTAACACGCAGCAGTTCATGCAATATTAACAAACATGCTCAATAGGAAGATAACGTCCATCTTCACCCGGAGCGCAGATTCCACAAGTTTTCCATCCTCCTCATGCATACATACATTATCAGAATCTCAATCTAAACAGATTACATAATCATTAATATCTAGAAACCATAGATTTTCTTATTTATTTCATCTTCATGGTTTCCATACTAATATGCTAGGTTCGGCTAGCTAGGTTTATGGGTATGATAGCATGCATGCTTATTACAAGCGGTTCCTACAAGTACTGCTCATGGGAACCCAAATGGCTACTTACTTGGTTGACGCGTGCCTTCCCAAGCTCGAGTTTTCTTGACAGAAAGGATTCCAAAAATTCTTGAATTTCCTTGATAGGTCCTATTTCACATAAAAATAGGATCAGAGTTGAAATCGGGGCGAAAAACAAGCAACGGAGGTCCAACAGAGGGAAAAAGGTAACTCACGTGCCTAAACGCGCCTACACACGCGACTGACACGCTCTGGAGGGCGTACTACACGCGACTTCCCGCGCAGTCGCGGGTTAGCAGCCGATTTGGTTTGGTCGCACGGTTCGGACTCAGGCCGACCCAATTGCGCACACCTGATGCGCCTCTCCAGCCCGCGGTTTTCACGTGTCGCTCGTCGGTCCTACCGCGCTCCTCCGTACGCTGGCCGACGCGTGGCGGCGTTCTTCTCTCTCCTCCTGCATTTTTCCAAATTTTCCAAAAATGTGAGCTTTTCGCATTTTCGATCCATTGTCTTTCGATTTTTTTATCTTTCAATCCGTAATCCGAATCAACAGGTTTTCTTCACGAATATTATAGATCTCATATTCTACTTCTTCAATATATTTTTCTTATATTTTTCTGGTAATCACAGGTCTTAATATTCGAGTTTGAATTTGGAGAAAAATACGAGTTCTTACCGAAAATCGCATTTTCTTGAAACTCCGATTCGAACGCAAATCTTAGCCGCTTTCACTCTGAAACTTGAGAAGATCATACTTCTGAAGGTAATAGTCCAAGAATCACTCAAAAACGCCACTAACACATGAAAATTTCGATAAACATCTCGATCTAGACATTTGCGGACTAGCCTCGAGTTCTTGGACGTTTTTTACGAAATAGGAAGGTGCGATTCGTGAAAGCACCTTTCCTCAGAATACTGAAGGTCTAGACCAAGGATTCTCAGATCTCCGGCGTCGGTTTTTTATCAGATCTTCTCCTCCAACCTCAAAACCCTAATCTCCTTTCTCTCTTCTTTCTCCTCTTCCTCTCCCTTCTCTTCTTTCTCTTTTTCTGATTATGACCCAATTAACAAGACCGCTCAAGTAAGAGTAGGTGAAAAATGACCCTTTTGCCCCTATGTTGATCTTAACCATTTTTATTTTATTTATTTATTATTTTATTTATTTATTTATCTAAAAAATTTGGGTATTACATTAAATCCATCTATATGGAATATGAAAACTCAAAAAAATTTGTGTCAATCGAAGACCATACGGATGCTTTATGATAACGTATGATTGTTTGCCTAAATCATGTTCACACTTGCCAAATTTCGAATGACTTAAAATGTACCTTAGATGGAGGAATAGTGTAAACTCTCCACCACCCCTAGGCCCCGTAGCATATGCGTGTGTCACAATGAAGGTGAACGTTGCTAGACGTGTGCCTCGTGTGACTTGCATTGAAGATATTGTTTCAAGAATAGTATTTTTAACGCTCTATTTTCTTAGCCAAAATTAGTGGCGTTACCACAGGCATGCTTTAATCTCATATGTCGAAGTTCATAATAAACAGTTTTAAAATAAATTCATGGACTTATACATTTAATTTAAAACAATAAATTAAACATAACATAATTTTTAAATATAAAAAAAAAATTGCATTTAAAACACCTTCCAACTACTAAATAAAATTCAATGCGTTCTACTGCCCTATCATGCCCTATTCTTACTTCCATAGCCTTTCCAGCGTTCACCGTCATCTGTGTGTGGAGCTTTACCTTTACTTAAAAAGTATAAGGGTAGCACGTGACTTGAGTATTTTATGAAATACTCAGTAAATCATCCCACGGTTGAGTTTAGCAATGCAATCACACACATAACATGATTGAGACCTATCTTAAAACCGTCACATATGCTTGGACTATTTTCAGTTCTAGGCAAGGTGGGCTCATATATGTACCTCCTGGACCTGACATGTTCAGGCTTAATGGGTTACACGTCGCCATACGCCACAGAAAATGAAAATACTCCCATGATATCATGCGGAACATGTATATCAAAGGTACACATCCGTATTAACATAACATAACGGGGAAGTGTCCCGATGTACATGACACACATACATGCATGAGGTTCTCATGATTTACATTTAAAACATAGTATTAACATCATTCGTTTTATCATTTCATCCATGACATATTCCATTCATGCACTATGTATACCCGGTAAACATCACACAATCTATTACATAATTTTTAAATGGCATTCTTACCTAGCATTTCATTTTAGTCCTAACATGATATAATTGACATGACATCGCATACATAATAAAACATCACATTTCAATGCATAAAGCACACAAGCCTAACATAAAAAATGGGTCACAAGGTCACTTATCTGATTAGCTTGAGCTGTTATCACTAATTTATCTTTAATGAAAGTTCAATTCTATAAACTAAAATTCAAATCAACGTATGTGAGCCCATGACATCATATTCATATTTGAACTTCTGCAAAATTATTTCTCTAACTTACAATAGTCCATGTGTTAGATTTCATGTGAACATTAAAGTCTTTATCGGAGTAGAGTGTTGAAATGTTTATATATGTTTTTTATAATATTATTTTCATACAAATATTTATATATATTTATTATAATATTATTTTAATACAACCCATTTAAAACCGTAAGACTTTACCGATCTTTGTTTAATTCTGTACATAATCTTCCCTCTTTCTCTATTGGTTTCTTTTTTCTGTAACAAGTAAAATGTTTTTGGTATTTAATTTCTAACCTAAAAAAAAAAAAGAAAAAACATCTAAATAATTAGAACAAAATTAAGATAAAAAATAAAAGAAAGGAAGAGGTAAGATATTACTGACCGTAATAATAAACTATCAAGCGCCATCTCTCTCGTTAAATCTACCATATAAATTATTTTTTAATCGAATACTTTTAAATGTTAAAATAATTAATTTCTTATTCTAATTAGATCATTATGACTATATTGCCCAAAAAAGAAAAAAGAAAAAGAAAAGACAGGATATAAAACTATTAGATGTGATATTTTTTTCAATTAATGTTTATTACAAATATTTAACAAGTTTCAATCTATACAATATAGCTTATTGAGAATATTCATAATCAATATTATTTTGATTTATGATAATGACAATAAAAAATAAGAAATAAATAGAAAATATTGAAATCAACATGATTGATGCAGTATAAAACATGTAGAGTTTGCTAAAAACCGACTAAAATGTTGTTTAAATCCATCGTCAAACGTATTGTTAAGCTAAAAGAATTTGACATCGCTCTTATACATAAATTCATGTATGTATTAACTTCTTAATCACGGCAGCTGAAATCTTAGTTTGTTTGACCAACGTTGCTATGACTCGGTGGCAACGGAGGAAGACTATGACTTAAAGCAGTTACAAATGTATCAGTTGCCGATGACTCTAAAGAAAGATTAGAAACTGGGTCGACAACTGTAGACGGTAGGACTACGCTGCGACTATACAAAATTTTTCGAGAACAAAATTGAAACCTTACAAACTTACAACCCTTCGTTATTTATCGAGTTGAAATTTCCATTTCTCTATTGTGTGAAAAAAAAATTTCGAATATGAAATCTGCTCTTCCTATCGCTATATATATATATATATATATAAAAGGGAGAGGAATGACTTTGGAATGAAATTACAGTCAAACCCTTTTAACTTTTCAATAAATTATTGGACTGTTAGTTGAATTCGACACAAAATCCCGTGTTTGACCCATGCTTAATTTTGAATACATTGAATCACAAATTAAGAGCCATTCCGCTGAAATCGTAGTTTGTTTGACCACCGCTGCTATAGCTCGATGGCAACAGAAGAACACTTCGACTTCAAGCAGTTACAAATGTATCAATTGTTGGTGGCTATAAAGGAGCATGAACTAGGTCAACGGTTGTAGATTGGAGAGCAAAGCCGCGACGGGCAACAATATAAAATTGTCGGAGAATAAAATTGAAACCTTACGAAGTTACAACCATAGCTTATTTGTGGAGTTGAAATTTTCATTTTTCTATTTTGAGAAAAATAATGGCTTTTCACTTATGGAGCATATTCAAATTACTATCCATTAGAAATTCAAAAATTTGGGAGTTTCGTAATATTAGAAAATATCTATTTTCAAGCTTTTTCTAAACTATTAATCTTTGATATTACAGACGTTCCGTTTAAAAGAAGAACTAGGATCAATATAAGAGCATTTAAGAGCGGTGTGTCACAACCTAGAGAGTGGTTTGTAACCCTTACGTAAACAAATCCACTAAATCGGTGTTTGAATCACTCACCAAACATTGTTAAAACTAAATGAAATCCCTCTTATACATAAATTCATGTACGAACTTTAAATTCTTAAATAATCTTCGTTTGTTTGACCACTGCCATGGCTTGCGGATGAACACTCTTAAAGCAATCACAAATCAGTTTTTCTCTATATATATATATATACTGACGATACAAGAAGATATTTAGAAAATCTATTTAAAAATCGGCAGAAAATCTGATAACAAACAGGTAAACAAATCAAAAACTAAATCAAATCAAAACTAAATCAACTCATAACTAAAAGAGATTTAATCAGATACTAACGGACATAAATCTAAACAAACACATGAAACACTCTCTTTGTTTAGACACTGTGAACTCCAAGCTTTTTTCTGAACACCCATCTTACTTTAATTATGAACACCCATCTTACTCTAATCATGAACACCCATCTTACTTTAATTATGAACACCCATCTTACTCTAATCATGAACACCCATCTTACTCCTATTATCTTTCTGTTGAGGTTGATCAACCAACTCCCAAGTTTTGTTTTTCTCGATCATCGAAAAATCCTCCTCTAACAAGTGCATCATTCCTATATATGGTGTTTGACTGATGCCTTATATTTGAATCATTATCTCTTGACTGAGGATTGAATCACAAAATCCAATTATTGTTAGCTTATAATAAATTAATTCATTATATTGCTATCATTTTTATTATTAGCTTATAATAATTTAATTCATTATATTGATAATCATTTTCATTAGAATATTATAGAGATCGATGATAATATAGTCCAAAATTGTTACATAAAATAGAATTGCTTAAAATCAAAGAATAAAGATTTTTTAATTTTATGCAGGGGACGTGAAATAATTATTGATATGAACCAAGAGACATCAATCATACAATATACTTCAATGAAGATGTGAAGAAAATGTCGTTGAAATTATCAAAAGATATTTCAATTCATGCCACATTCAAGAAGAATTAAGTTTCATTGTTATAAATTTTGGGTGGATTAAAATTTAGAGTAATTTAGAGTTATTGTTATAAATCTTGCTTGTGTAGTGATTCGAATCTCAAACAAGTGTTGTTGCGTTGAGATATTTGATCAACACGAATCATTCAAACTAGACATGATCGATCTTGCTTGTGGAGTGATTCAAATCTCAAACAATGTTCTTGCCTTGAGATATTCAATCAACAAGGTAATCTGAATCTTACTCCCCTTGTAGTGATTCCTTATCATATCATTTGGTATCAGAGCTTCAGGCTCAAGATCGGATATATGTTTCCTTTGCATTTTTTTTTTCAATTTGATTTTTATCTTTTTAGTTTTTAATCGACCAAGAGTTTAAAATTCAATCTTGACTCTATTGAAATTTTTTAGAGGTGAGAATGAGAGCTTCATTTGTGTAAATGAGTGCAAACAGAGTGACCTAAAATTCCTTGAGTGTATACACGTGAGAAAGTGTTGTGAGGTCCTCTGTATTTCCATAACTTATTTTTTGTAGCAAAGTTTCACAAATAGATTCGAATCCTCCTGAAGAAGTGGAGAATGATATGAACCAAGAGACATCAATCATACAATATACTTCAATGAAGATGTGAAGAAAATGTCGTTGAAATTATCAAAAGATATTTCAATTCATGCCACATTCAAGAAGAATGAAGTTTCGTTATAAATTTTGGATGGATTACCATTAATATATTTTAAGACTTTTTATTTCATTTAGGTTACAATTACATAATCGTTAATTATGGCTATAAAGTATGAATGTTAAACTCTAAGTTTCATTTTGAGGCTATATATTTCATTTTGAGGCTATATAGCCATGTATGTTATATTTATAAGTAAAAATATATTAAGATGAGCAAGCCTTGTATTTGTAAGTAAAAATATATTAAAAGGAGCAAACCATGTATGTTGTATTTGAAAGTAAAAATATATTAAAAGGAGCGCTTTCTTTAGCCAATGGCTAAATTTCTTTGCAATTAAGTTTAGGTTGCATGTAGAATCATTTAAGCTCGACATGATCATCTTGCTTGTGGAGTGATTCAAATCTCAAAAATGTATTCTTGCGTTGAGATATTTGATCAACAAGAATCATTCAAGCTAGACATGATCGATCTGTGAAGTGATTCAAATCTCAAACAATGTTTTTGCCTTGTAGTGATTCCTTATCATATCAATTATATTATAGAACTTATTTATAATGTAATATGACATCATTCTAAGAGGAGCGTGTTTACCGATTTCACTATAGCGGCTTGTTCGAAATAATAACCTATTGAAGTTTTAAAAAATAGAATTAGAATCAATTTTATTAATTTAAGAATAGTTTGATTTTAAACTATAATAACACATTCCAACCAACTCCCAAAAAATATAAATTTGGATCAAATTCGAACTAGTAACTAATCCCAACATTGATGTATTGAACAAACTCACATACGAAAAAAATCTCAAATATCTTTGGTCGTGAGACATATAATTGTCACTATAAATAAGAACCATAATTCCAACCGTCGTGATTAATATTGACATAATACAAGTGGATCGATCAAGTAACCCAACTCTAAATTAAAACAAATTTAATTATGTATTCGAGACATTTTGTATTAATTTATCAATAAATTCACTGGTTATAGTCTCACTTAGTAGATTATGAACTCGTACCATATTAAAAACGTGTTTCATTAAAATTTTAAAATATCTTTAATTAAAATAGAAAATTAAATAGGAGAAAAAAATGTAGGAAAATCATTCCATTTAGAAAAAAAATATAGAAATAATGAATTTGTCTACGAATAGTGTTTGACTTAGGTTTTTCTTTGTTAATAGCCAAAGAAACATCCATGCTTAGCAATGCTACTCTCAAGCTTGTGTGCTACTTTTAGTTGGTGCAATGGTTGGGGGTTGAGCAATGCTTCCATCCGCTGCAGCCTCCGGGGTTAGAGCAATGCTTCCATCCGCTGCAGCCTCCGGGGTTAGAGCAACGCTTCCATCCGCTGCAGCCTCCGGGGTTAGAGCAACGCTTCCATCCGCTGTAGCCTCCGGGGTTAGAGCAACGCTTCCATCCGCTGCAGCCTCCGGGGTTAGAGCAACGCTTCCATCCGCTGCAGCCTCCGGGGTTAGAGCAACGCTTCCATCCGCTGCAGCCTCCGGGGTTAGAGCAACGCTTCCATCCGCTGCAGCCTCCGGGGTTAGAGCAACGCTTCCATCCGCTGCAGCCTCCGGGGTTAGAGCAACGCTTCCATCCGCTGCAGCCTCCGGGGTTAGAGCAACGCTTCCATCCGCTGCAGCCTCCGGGGTTAGAGCAACGCTTCCATCCGCTGCAGCCTCCGGGGTTAGAGCAACGCTTCCATCCGCTGCAGCCTCCGGGGTTAGATCAACGCTTCCATCCGCTGCAGCCTCCGGGGTTAGATCAACGCTTCCATCCGCTGCAGCCTCCGGGGTTAGATCAACATCCGCTGCAGCCTCTAGGGTTAGAGCAACGCTTCCAACCGCTGCAGCCTCCGGGGTTAGAGCAATGCTTCCAACCGCTGCAGCCTCCGGGGTTAGAGCAATGCCTCCAACTGATGGAGCTGATGCAGCCTCCGGGGTTAGAGCAACGCTTCCATCCGTTGCAGCCTCCGGGGTTAGAGCAACGCTTCCATCCGTTGCAGCCTCCGGGGTTAGAGCAACGCTTCCATCCGTTGCAGCCTCCGGGGTTAGAGCAACGCTTCCATCCGTTGCAGCCTCCGGGGTTAGAGCAACGCTTCCATCCGCTGCAGCCTCCGGGGTTAGAGAAACGCTTCCATCCGCTGCAGCCTCCGGGGTTAGATCGACGCTTCCATCCGCTGCAGCCTCTGGGGTTAGAGCAACGCTTCCAACCGCCGCAGCCTCCGGGGTTAGAGCAATGCTTCCAACCGCTGCAGCCTCCGGGGTTAGAGCAATTCCTCCAACTGATGGAGCTGATGGAGCCTCCAGGGTTAGAGCAATGCCTCCAACTGATGGAGCCTTCGGGGTTAGAGCAATGCCTCCAACTGATGGAGCCTCCGGGGTTAGAGCAATGCCTCCAACTGATGGAGCCTCCGGGGTTAGAGCAATGCCTCCAACTGATGGAGCCTCCGGGGTTAGGTTAGAGCAATGCCTCCAACTGATGGAGCCTCCAGGGTTAGGTTAGAGCAATGCCTCCAACTGTTGCAGCCTCCGGGGTTAGGTTAGAGCAATGCCTCCAACTGCTGCAGCCTCCGAGGTTTGAGCCTCCGATGTTTGAGCGATGCTTCCAAACGATGCAACCACTAGGACTTCTATGCTACTTCCAATTGGTGCAACCGCTGGGGCTTGTGTGTCATGTGATCCAAAGGCACGAAATGAAAATTGATGATCCAGATTTACGACACCAATGACATCAGCAAAAGTGGCACCCACTTTCGCACAACACTGCCAAGCAATCACTAAGAAAAGGGTGTGAAAAGGCACGAAATGAAAATTGATGATCCAAATTTACGACACCAGTGACATCAGCAAAAGTGGCACCCACTTTCGCACAACACTGCCAAGCAATCACTAAGAAAAGGGTGTGAAAGAGCTTGAAACCTTTGCCTACGGCCATTGTGGTGTGTCTTAAAGTTGTAAGGTTACAAGCTCGTTTCACAAATGATGAAGAGTAGCAATGGGTAAGGTGTGGATGCTTGGATTTTTCTAATAATGTGAAGCCTTATATATAGTTTAATGAGAAAACTATATCTAGAAAAGAGAACCAAATTTAGAAAGGGTCTTAAATTTAGTAGGTTCGATAATATTCCAAGTATTGAATGTTTGACTATTTAATTTTTTAATTTCTAATTCTACTTGAGGATCATTAAGAAGAATTATATTTTTAAACAAAAACAAACCATTGCTAGCCTCAAATACTTTTGATGTGCTAATAAATATTTTATAACACTGTAGAGATTTTCTTCTCCATGGATTGTACTTGATTGAATTATTTGTCTTATTCATCAAACCCATTCATAAAACTCATTTATAGCATGAGGAATAAGGTTGTCATTGGTATTTGTAGTTTTGAGACCATGTTTGAGATTGTGAAAAAATAAGTTTGTCGCCCCTCTTTGTAATTATAAGATCATGAGAAACAATCTCTGTAAAGCAAGGGGCAAAGCTTCTACACTTCCCAGGATCGTAGGTAGCAGTGGCCGACCAGTAGGTCTTTTGGGCATTCGGATTCCGAAGTTATAGGTTGTTTGCCTGTGACTGGCTTATTGCTCTTATGGTAGGGCAGTAGCAATCAGCCTCCATAGGAGCTTGAATGCGACTCTTATGACTAACTTAACAAAATCTTACGGTCGATAAGACCCTATACCCAAAGCTAACATTATATAACCCAATTGAGACATTAGGCAAATTAAAGACTTTCTAAAGATTTTTATCCATCCACTTGGACACAGATTTTTCCTTCGGGCGGGCTGATTTTCCTATAAAAAAAGAAATAGGGGATCTGGGCCTAAACAATCTTGTAGTTTGAAAATTATGAAAAACAATAAGATTTTCGCCACTCCTTATAGTTTTTAGATCATGTTTGAGACTATGAGAAAGAAAAAGGTTATTATCTTTTCTAATTTTAAGAGTATGAGAAACAATTAGATTTGTGTCTTCATAGTTTTGAGATCATGAGAACCAACAACGTTGCAAAGTAGCTAATTTATATGTGCTAGATACCATGCTAAGTAGATGAAACATGTGCATGATGAGGGTTTGGGTTATGCACTATACGACACTATTTTATGACCAATGACCAATATCATACGGTTGGATTTTGTGACCATGTGGAGATAATTAGGAGACTTGCTAAGAGTATTGGGATGACTTCCTCATATTTGGACACCGAATTATTGGGAGTTAGTATAGATAGAGTAGTGGTCCTAGATTAGCTTGTGTGCCACAAGAATATCATAAGTGGAAACGAGTAGAGGATCGCTAACATGGATACACAGTAGTTGACAAACATGAGGGTTGGCGTTTAAGGAGTCGCCAACTAATCTCTAGTAGTGAACTAGTTGGATCTAGAATGAGGTCACACCTAAAAGATTATGATACATTGATTTTATGGCACAAGAAATAGTTAAGTACTAGCTAATTCATCCTAGAATCTCGTACCGAACTCAGATAAATAGATGCACTTTAATGAGTTGAGTGATATGATATCACATTCCGATAAGAGCCTTTATTGAGCTAGAGCATAAGAAATTATTGAAAGCTAAACAAAGTGACATAGTGAAGTCTAGATAGAACATAAGAAACTAAAGGTTTGAGTGGTTACAAAAGCTTGTTTAAGCTACCAAATGACTCATTGAATGGTAAAATCATAATTATCAGCTAATATAGCATACGTTTTTTTTTAGCTTAAAATAAAAAAGATTTAACACATAAAAACATAAAAACAAAAAAAAAAATTATATTTATTACATCTAAAGTAAAGTTTAAGTTTTTAGTATAAACGTGAACGGATGGTAAAATTACTAAAAAATTTACAAAAGTTGATACAAAAGAAAAAGGCTGTAATTTGTAGGATTAGTTCTCTATGACACTTGCTCTACATCCACTCCCATCCTCGACCAACCACTAATCCTTACCTGAAAAACTTGTAAAAAAGAACTATAAAACTCAATAAATAGTCTATTTATCGGTTCTTAATCTGTCCATGGTGGGTGCTAAGGTAGTATCTCTATGATTTGACCAAAAGCTTATCATAGTTTCTTATCATGAGGACGTTGGTCCTAAATCATGGGTTGTGAGCCATGATACTTCGGCAATCCTTGTACCTAACCCTGTCTTGCCGGAAAGCTACTCCCCTTTATAGTTAGCATTTTATGGGTTACGAGAAATAAGTTAGAATCAACCTTCTCCTTTATCCAATTATTCAGAATTAGATTTTAGTTAGCATGGTAGGTGTTATAGGAAATGAATTAGGTGTTAGAAATCACTCGAGAATCAATAAGATTGAGTCCAGTAAATCCATACTAAAAATTGGCTAAGAATACTCTATTTAGGCAAAGTTTCTAATGCTCGCATAAAATCTAAGTAAAATGTAGAAATTGAACTTGAAATTGATGTAATGGATTCACCTATTGACTTTGATACAATTGACAAAATCGAACTTACTAAGTATATTTTATCTCAAGATTTGATTAGTATTATATTTTAGATTTGATTAGTATATTTTATACAAAACCGATTAATTGATTACAAAAAATAAAATGATTTTGAAACCCGCTACTCATTATCGAATAAAAACGATAATATTCTAAATATATATTAGATAATTATTGATAGGGATACCTCAGTATATCAAAAAAATTTCATTTATCTGTGTTGTACTTATAGGAACTTTCTTGATGATTTTTTACTTGTACTGCTAATTCATAAATAGATGAATCTTTATTATCTTCATAATTAATGGATTTGTATGATAAAAGATCATATATATAAATAGATGAATCATATATATTATATGATCTTTTATCATATAAATCCATTAATTATGAAGATAATAAAGATTCATCTATTTATGAATTAACAGTACAAGTAAAAAAATAATCAAGAAAGTTCCTATAAGTACAACACAGATAAATGAAATTTTTTTGATATACTGAGGTATCCCTATCAATAATTATCTAATAGATAATTTATATTATAAATCGAGAAAAAAATCTGGATAGAAAATATTTTGATTGGAGAATGCTGCATTTTTGTCTTAAAAATAAGGCCGATATTAGAGCCTGGATCAATATTCACACGCTCCAAATAGTGCCAGAAAAGAAAATGGCTACGGGGCTACCCAAACAAACAAGACTGTCGTTCCCAGCTCAAACCAGTTTCTGTACTGAGCGACCACTACAACTTGTTCATGCAGATTTCTGTGGCCAGATCACCCCATCTACAATTACTGGTAACAAATATTTTCTCTTACTCGTTGACAATTATAGTCGTTGGATGTGGGTGTACATGATCAAAGAAAAAGGGAGAGAATTGTAACACCCTAGAATCCAAACGTTTCCAAAGGAGGTAGTTTATGCTAGGTTGTACGAAGTTTGGAAAACAAGAAATAAGAAAAAATTGGAAAAATAAAATGAGAAAATGGAATTTTTTAATTTTGACTAAAATTTCTGGATTTTTTATATTTTATAGAGTAAGATTTTCAAGATGATCCAGAAGGTCCAGAAGGGAAAGATGGTTAAGAAGGGGTAAGAAATAATATTTAAATACTACAAAATGATAAATTACTAAAATGCCTCTGGAAAAATGGATAATCACATAAACGCCACTATGAACTTAATTAGAGCATCTACAGTGAACGTTTGCACAAAATGCTTCGAAACTCAAACTTCAGCCAATCTCCTCCAAAATTGGGTATGATTCACAACTCATCACATCCAACCACTAGAATTCAAAACCAAAGTTGGTAAAACTCTAGTCTGAGCATATAATTCTGGTGAATGATCCAGAAAACTTAAGAATAAAATTGTGATAACTCTGGATGTTTCAATGTTGGTGGATCATTCAACTATAAATTATGAAGTTGGGACAATTAATAGGAATAAGAAACAAGCTCAATCAAGACCTTAATCAAGTGATATGAGCGTTTAGATTTTGGATATATTATTATCGAAATTACTCCAAATTTGGACATCTTTCTTTCTCAAACTTGTTCTTACTCGTAATAAAGGAGATTACTCAGAGGTTTGGTGAAGAAAGGAAGCTTCTAAAATGCCCAGTCTTGATTGAATTGTTAGATGCAATTCTACCACAAAAATTACTTGAAACTTAGAAATGGCAAAGATGATGGTCAGATTTCTAAGGAAAACGTCTCAATTTGAGATCTCAATTTCATTCATGCACGAATCTACCTTTTTTATATAAAAATTTGTGGGTATTTATAGTCTCCCCACAAAAGACGTTTCTGGCCATGATTTAATCTCGATCCCCTTAAATCTCCACAAAACACGAGGTCAAACCATTTGACCATTACAAACTTTATAAAATTAAAAATAATAAAAAAATTTAACAAACGTTGATATGTTTGAGTGGCTAAGAGATAGACTTCAAATTTATTGGGTTTGTTTGAGTAGGTTTGAGTCCTATTGTTAACATTTTTTAATTTTCTTAGCCTTGGATCGTGTAATAGGTCCAGGGCGGAATCACGGGATTCCTATCATAGAGGATGGGACCAAGGTACACTGATCTGTAAGTAATTGTTGAAGAAGAGGGAGACGCATGTAAGTAATTGTTGAAGAAGAGGGAGACGCATGTAAGTAATTGTTGAAGAAGAGGGAGACGCATGTAAGTAATTGGGGAAGAAGGAGTGAGACGCATGTAAGTAATTGTAAGTGTGGAAGAACAGGGAGACACATGTAAGTAATTGTGGAAGAACAGGGAGACTGAAAGACATGTCATCATAGGTGACATCAAAAGGCGTATCACAAGAGGATTCATAATAGAGGATGGACCGAAGTTCCTTTCTCTTGCTAAAATTTATGTGAATACACTTGAAAAAGAATTTGATCCCGATGAGTTAGTGTTGCTCACGACCGAGGAGACGATAACCTACCGTGAGGCAACAACTGTGACGATGTGGCAGGAGACCATGCAAAAAGAGCTTGAAGCCATTGAGAAAAACAAGAAGTGACCACTAACTAACTTACTGTCCCAACACAAGCCCATCGATTTGAAGTGGGTATTTAAGTTGAAGAAGAATAGTGAAGGAAATGTCAACCTTACCGTGATCAGTCTAGCTACAAGTGTGAAAACTTCCTCAAAATTAATCATGCACCTATTTTCTTCGCCTAAATTAGTTGCGTTACCATAGACATGCTTTAATCTCATATACGAAATTACATAATAAATCATTTTAAAAATAAAGTTGTGGACTTATACATTTAATTCAAAACAATAAATTAAACATAACATAGTTTTTAAATATAAAACAAATTTCATTAAAAACACCTATCAACTACTAAATGAAATTAAATGCGTTCTACTGCCCTATCATGCCCTATTCTGACTTCCATGGCCTTTCCTGTGTTCACCGTTATCCGTGCGTGGGAGCTTTACCTTTTCCTGAAAAGTGTAAGGGTAGCACGTTGCTTGAGTATTTTATGAAATACTCAGTAAATCACCCCACTAGTGGGGTTAGCAATGGAATCACACATAACATGATTGAAACCTATCTTAAAAGCATCACATGTGGTTGGACTATTTTCATTTCTGGGAATGGTTGGATGTGTGGTACTTCCCCACACATGGCCCACGTATGCGCACATGGACCTACCAAACCAGTTCATATATGTACCCCCTGGGCCTTACACGTTCGAGCTTAATGTGTTACACGTTGCCAAACGCCACAGAAAAGATAAGACCCCCATGAAATCACGGAAAACATGTATATCGAAGGTATACATCCGTACTAACATAAAATAACGGGGAAGTATCCCGATGCACATGACACACATACATGCATGAGGTCCCCATGACTTACATTTAAAACATAGTATTAATGTCATTTCTGTTCTCATTTCATCCATGACATATTCCATACATGCATTATGTATGCGTCATAAACATCACATAGTCTATTACATAATTTTTAAATGGCATTGTTACATAGCATTTCATTTTAGTCATAACATGATATAATCTACCTGACATTGCATACATAATAAAACATCACATTTTTATACATAAACCACACAAGCATGGCATAAAAAATATTATGGTGTATACAAGGGCCACAAGGTCACTTACGTGATTAGTTTAAGTTGTTGCCACTAATTTATCTTTAATGAAAGTTCGATTCTTTACCCTAAAATCCAAGTCAACCTAGGTGACCCCATGACATCATATTCGTGTTTGAATTTCTGCAAAATTATTTCTCTAATTTATAATGGTCTATGTATTAAACTTCATGCGAGCATTAGAGTTTTTGTAGGAGTAAAGTCTTGGAATGTTTATATATGTTTCTTGTAATATTATTTTCATAAAAATATTTATATAGGTTTGTTATAATATTATTTTCATTCAACCCATTAAAACAGTTGAACACTTTCTCGATCTTTCTTTTTTTAATTTTGTTCACCATCTTCCCTCTTTCTCTATTTGATTCTTTTGTTTTTTCTTTTAAAAATGCTACATCTTGTAATAGTCTAAAAAAAATAATTAATAAATAACAATAATAAGAAAAAATAAGAAAAGGAAATGGTAACTGATCCATCTCTCCAAATCTCTCACCCTCCATTTATCTCTCTTCAACGAACCCTTTATAAATGAAAATGGCTTTCACCCGGTAGAGGCATATTGCAAATTTACCTAGAGAGATTTTTCTCTATATTACTCTAAATCTTATCTCAAATGTCCTTTCCCTTAGCATTCTATGTGTTACAAGAAATCAAGTCGGTGTTAAAATATCATCACTAGCCTAATAGAGTCAAGCCCAATATTTATACGAGACTAAGCCCATTGTATGTTTATTTTGGTAGATATTTTAGAATAAAGATATCTAGATATTTTTAGGGAAGAGATCTAGATATTCGAAAAAGATTTAGATTTGTTACAAATAGATTGCGTAGGTTCTAGTATAAATACCCCTCCACCCTACCTAGATTTTCACCCCAAGAAATCCCAAGCAATATAAAGTAGTAGTATTTACAAAGTGTCTTGTATTCTCTTCTCGATTGGTCTTAATAAAGAGTGTGAGTGTTTCCCACAGAGAGTTGTGTTCAACAGTCAGAATAAGCCGTTCTATTTATCCAATTATTCCGAATTCGATTTTCGTTAGCATTATAGGTGTTATAGGAAATCACCCTAGAATCAATAAGATTGGGTGAGTAAATCGATGCGACTAAAAATTTGTCAAGAATATACGTGAATAGATTTACAAGATAAAATAGATGAAGTAAAAAAAAATGAAAAAATTTACATACTGAAATAAATTCTGATGAGATGAATTGGAGAAAAAATGGAAAATTTATCGGAATAAATACCTACATGAAAGAGAAAAAATTAAGATAAAACGGAGTAATTACCACCGGAAGGAAAAATTAGTGTCTTTTATTTTATGTGCAAGAATAGATTCCAATTGGCAAAAAAGATAATTATTAACCTAATTAAAAAAAAAAAAACCTAAATACAGAAAAAAAAAAAAGATGTCTGTTAAATTTAAGAATCGATTAAAATTGGCTAAAAATAATTATTAATAGAGTAAAAAGAAAACCGAGTGTGAATACAGAGAGAGAAAAATAGGAGATGTGAATTGACTAAACCTTTTAACCTTTTATTATTTGTGTAATTCAATGACCGAAATAATATTGCCAATTTTTTTTATGTGTACGGAAAATACAACTTGATTTCTAAGAATAAGAATTAGAAGATAAACCATATAAAAAGAATTGAATTTTGAAATATTAGATGATAAGAAAGCAAATAATACTCCATCAAATTCTTTCATATAACAGTTAGTATATTTTTAAGAAAATAATTTTACTCGCATGCAAAGTTTTAAATGCTCCTATGAAATCTACACATGGACCATTGTAAAACGTAGAGAATTAAATTTGAAATTGATGTCATGGGTTCACATATGTTGACTTCGATACAAAGGATAAAATCGAACTTTCTAAAATTGGTGACACCAGCTTAAGCTAACTAGGTAAGTGGTCTTACTATAGGATAAGTTAAAAATTGTATGAGTTATGATGATCTATGAGCTGTATCGTATGATGCTGTATACTAGTATATGATGATGTATGAGCTGTATCGTATGATGTCGTATACTAGTATATGATGATGTGTGAGTTATGATGATGTATGAGTATATGATGATCGGTGAGTTATGATGATATATGAGTATACGATGATGTGTGAGTTATGATGATGTATGAGTTATGATGCTTGATGATATGCGTAGTATATATATTTCGATGAATGACGTACTTGATATGCTTGATGCACTTTATGGCAATATGATGAGTGTGATGATTGCATGATGTTTACCTTAATATGATGATGTTTTCCATATTGAGCATGCTATATGATGATGAGTGTCATATTGTATCATGTCATTAGATCGACATAGGACACAATCTTAAGAGCATGAAAATGATATTAATATAAATATCCACGAGTATGTGTTACTTAATGTAACAAAGAGATGAGACTAGAGGGTTGTGTCAGAAGAGATGATAAGATGGACGTTAGAGGGACCTCATGCATATTGTATGTTCATAAGCATAGGGATACTTCCCCTAGAGATGATGAATGCAGACGTGCACAGTATGATGATGAGTGTGATTGCGCACAGTATGGCAAGCAGGGTGTTCATGAGGTGCATGACACTATGGGGTTCCGCTGACCTCCAGACGTCGCTATAGATTAGCTTGACAAAAGGGTCCAGGGGGTGTGCGAGCGCCCTGAGGATTCACACTCGCACGTGTGGGTCGTGTGTAGGGAAGTACTACACATCCAATTTGTCCGAGACTGGAGGCCACGCCTAGATGAACTAGAGATAGGTCCCTAAATCATGATGGCATGTGTTTGCATTTACATGACCCTCTATAGTGGGGCCACTTACGGAGTATTCTTCGAAATACTTAGGCCGTGTGCCACATCATTTTTCAGGTAAAGGTAAGGCGCACTTGTATAGAGGACGGTGATATCCCGAGTAGAGGCTGTGGCACGTGTATAGGGTAGACCCATATTTAAATTCTTAGTCTTAGGTTAGAATATGTTGTTTTGCATTTCATTGTTTTAAATTATTTTGTATTTGTTTTAGTATTCCGTATTTAAACACGTAATACTATGATTGTGTTTTCTAGAAGAAGTTGTTTTAAGCATTTAATAATGTTCATTTTAAGAGTTATATTTCCGCATTAAAAATGAGCATGAGACGTTAGTAGCGACTCTGAGTATGTGGAAATTTAGGGTCGTTATACTGATGCGATTCTAGAAGAAGTAAAATATTTTTTTGTATTTAATTTCTAACAAAATATATATATATATATATATATATATATATATATAAATCTTAACATGTGAGATATAAGATATAAGATATAACTTAGTGTAATATCAAACTATCATTATGACTAAGAATCTAAAATATAAATCTCCAAACTTATGTTAATCTAAAATATAAATTACTTTTTAATTGAATACTTTTAAATGTTAAAATAATTAATTTTTTATTCTAATTAGATGATATAAAACTATTAGATGTGATATTTTTTATAGGTTAAAGTTTATTACAAATATTTAACAAATATCAATATATACAATATAGCTAACTGAGAATATTCATTGTCTGATTTGTGAATGGCAATAAAAAATAAGAAACAAAAGAAAATATTGAAATCAACATGGCTCATTATAAACGTGTATCGTCACCTAAAAATCGATTAAAATTTTAAACTAAAAGAATTTGACATCTCTCTTATACATAAATTCGTGTTTTATCTTTAAATTCTTAAATTCAGCCGTTCAAATCTTAGTTTGTTTGACCACCCTTGTCATGACTCGGAGGCGGGCAGAGGAACACTACGGCTTAAAACAGTTATAAATGTATCATTTGCCAGTGACCGTAAAGAAGGAGTAGGAACTGGGTCGACGGCTAAAGACGACAGAGCAGACCTTACAAAATTACAACTATCGCTTAATTATGGAGTTGTTGATTTGACATAAGACACAAAATCCTGTGTTTGACCATGTTTATGGAGTTGTTGACACAAAATCCTCTCAAGCACAACAATTGAAATAGGTAGCCCGTATTTGTATCCGGTCTATCACAAGGGAAACGAAAACCAAGATTTGATTTTTTTTCTATTTGGAGAGAGGGGCTTTAAGTTCTTAGGAAGAGCCGTACGAGGCAGCTCACGTACGGTTCGGGAGCCGAGCCCAAGAGGGATCCACTGAAGAAGATACTTCTCCTTCCTTTTTTTTTTTTTTTGGAAGAAAGGAGATTCTAGGCTTTTATTAAATAAAAGAGAGATCCACCCGGACAAAAATACTATAGATGTTTGCCCCACGCTTATTTTGAATCATTATATCTCTTGACTCCAAATTTCCTGTGTATGTGCCAAAAAGTATATTATTCTATTCCATTACAAAAATTTGGAGTAATCAACTAGGCCCAGTACCGGATTCGCAAATCCGGAATATGATGCTACCAATAATTGCTGCAATTCACATACGGTGGTATATATGGCTTTCTCCCATCAATAGTTGATGAAAAATGTGGGAAAAAATAAAAAATAAGAGATCCCGAAGAAAATTAAGTTATGTTACTTAATTTGTTTGACCGCCGAAGAACACTTCCACTTAAAGCACTTACAATGTAAGTTGTCGGTGGCTATAATGGAGAATGAATTAGGTCGAAAGCTGTGGATGGCAAAGCAAAGCACGATAAGCCACAATATAAAATTGTCGAAGAACAAAATTGAAACCTTAAAAAATTACAACTATAGCTTATTTCTGTTTTGAACTGATGCCTTAGATTTGAATCTTGACAAACAATTCAACTTTGAATCACAAAATCCTATTATTATTAGATTATAGTAATTTAATTCATTATATTGGTAATCATTTTCATTAGAGTATTAATGAGATTGATGGTATAAACAATAATAACAAAACTAAGATGTTTTGACTTAAAAATCAAAGAAGAAATTTCTTTTAATTTTATGCATAGGAACGTGAATTAATTATATTAAAGAACTTGTTTATAATGTAATATGATATGTCACTATTCAAACTCAAATCGAGATACTCTAGCACTGCTTTCTAAAGCGATTTCACCATAGTTGTTTCTCAAAATCATAATAACCTATTATTATTCACGGTCGAGATTTTAAAAATAAAGGAGACATTTTGTATTAATGCATGATAAATCTATTGGATATGGTCTCACTAGATTGTAAAATCATACCATATTAAAGACGTGTTTCATTAAATTTTAAAAATATCTTTAATTTAAATAGAAAATTAAAGATGAGAAAAAAAATAAGAAAATCATTCCATTTAGAAAAAATATATATATAGAAATAATGAATTTGACTACAAAATAGTCATTTAGTTTGGCTTACGCTATTATTTGTTAATAGCCAAAGAAACCTCCATGCTTAGTAATGCTACTCTCACACTTTTGTGCTACTTCCAATTGGTGCAATAGTTGGGGTTTGAGCAATGCTTCCAACCGGTGGTGCAACCTCCAAGGTTAGAGAAATGCTTCCAACGGATGCAGCCTTCGAGGTTAAAGCCTCCAAAGTTTGAGTAGTGCTTCTAAACGATGCAGCCACTAGGACTTCTATGCTACTTCCAATTGGTGCAACCGCGGGGGCTTGTGTGTCATGTTATCCGAAGGCACGAAATGAAAATTGATGATTAAGATTTACGACACCGGTGACATCGCCAAAAGTGACATCCACTAAAGTGGCAGCCACTTTTGCACAACATTGCCAAGCAATCACTAAGAAAAGGGTGTGAATGAGCTTGACACCTTTGCCTGCCATTGTGGACTATCTTAAAGTTATAAGGTTACAAGCTCGTTTCACAAATGATGAAGAGTTGCAATGGCTAAGGCCTGAGTGCTTGGATTTCTCTGATCATGTGAAGTCCTATATATAGTATGATGAGAAAACTATATCTAGAAAAGACCACAAAATTTAGAAAGGGTCTTAAATTGTGTGGATTTAGAAGTATTCCAAGTATAGAATGTTTGACTATTCAATTTTTAAGAATAATTATATTTTTAAATAAAAACTTGCTAGCCTATGGTACTTTTGATGTGCAATAAATTGATATTTTATGTTATTTCATGAACTCAATATTATTGTACAACACGGTAGAGATTTTCTTCACCATGAAGGTACTTGAATGGATTATATGTTTCATTCATACAACCTATTTATAGTATGATAGATAGTAAGGTTATTGTAATTCTTTATAGTTTTGAGACCACGTTTGAGATTATGAAAAATAAGGTTGTCGCCATTCTTTGCAATTATAAGACCATGAGAAACAATCTTGTAGTTCGAAAATGATGAGAAACAATAAGATTTTCGTCACTCTTTGTAGTTTTGAGATCATGTTTGAGACTATGAAAAAGAAAAAGAAAAAGTTTATTGTCATTTCTAATTCTAAGTCCATCAGAAACAATGAGGTTGGCGTCTTCATCGTTTTGAGATCATGAGAAATAACAACGTTGCAAAGTAGCTAATTCGTATGTGCTAGATACCATGCTAAGTAGGTGAAACATGAGCATGATAAGGGTTTAGGTTATGCACTATACGACACTATATTATATGACCAGTGATCAATATCATACGATAGGATGTTATGACCATGTGGGGATGATTATGAGACTTGCTAAGAGTGATCATATCACTTCCTCATATTTGACTAGAGAACTGCATGAACGTCACCGTCATAATATGCATAGAAATCTATTTCTCCTCCAACCCCCGATGATTGGGAGTTAGTATAGATAGAGTAGTGGTCCTAGATTAACTTCTGCGCCACAAGAATATCATGGGTGAAAACGAGTAGAGGATGGCTAACATGGATACACAATAGTTGGCGAACATGAGGGTTGGCCTATAAGGAGTTGCCAACTAAACTCTAGTAGTGAACTAGTTGGATCTAGAATGAGGTTGTTGAACACAACTCTCTGTGGGAAACACTCGCACTCTTTATTAAGACCAATCGAGAAGAGAATACAAAGACACTTTGTAAATACTACTACTTTATATTGCTTGGGATTTCTTTGGGATGAAAAACTAGGTAGAGTGGAGGGGTATTTATACTATAAAATACGCAATCTAGACCTAACAAATCTAAATCTTTTTCCTAAAATATCTAGATCTCTCCCTAAAATCTCTAGGTATCTTTATTCTAAAATATCTACTAAGATAAATATACAATGGGCTTAGGCTCGTACAAATATTGGGCTTGACTCTATTGGGCTAGTGATGATATTTTAACACTCCCCCTCAACACTAGTCCTCAATCGCTGCACCATGTTGAGCTGTCAACGAAAGCTCTCATGTTAGCCCTTTTGTAAACAAGCCTACCACTTGGTCATCTGTTTTGATTTGCTGCATCTTGATTTCTTCCTTTAGAACTCTCTTTCTAATGGAATGGTAGTGCACCTTCACATGCTTTGTTCTAGCATGAAACACTGGATTTTCTGCTAGGCGAATCGCAGATCAGTTGTCGCAATGAAGTGGTATTGGATAGTCAATTTTCTGGTGCCAATCTTCCATCAAGAGTTTCAGCCAAGTACGTTCCTGAGCTGCTCCAGCTGCTACTCTATACTCTACTTCTCTGATGCTTGATCTTCGGGTATCGTGATATCCTTCATGGTCAGTATCACGGTATCCAACTAGCTTGCAAACTTTACTTCTTTTGTACAAACGATTATAATTAATTGTACCTTTGACATATCTCAAGATCCATCGAGCCGGATCCAAATGAAGATTCTTTGGACTTTGGCCGTACTGACTAATTGCTCCAACTTCATTTACAAATCCATTTGGTTGGTTCATGTAGATCTCCCGGTCCAAATCTCCATCAAGAAAGCTTTCTTCATATCTATCTGCCATAACTTCCAATCTTTATTTACCACAAGTACAAGAGGAACCTGTACGATAATGATCTTCGCCACTGGATTAAACGTTTCATCATATTCTAGTCTATATTCTTGAGAAAATCCTCGAGCTACGAGTCGAGCCTTGTATCTCTCAATTGATCCATCCGGTCGACGCTTTATTTTGTAGACCCACTTGCAAGAGATGGGTTTGACATCTCCTAGTCTTGGCACTAGTTCCCAAGTTTGATTTTGCTCCAAGACTATAATTTCTTCCTCCACTACTTGCTGCCCAGCCGTATTGTGTAATGTTTCTTCATACGTCTCTGGCCCTTTAACTTCGTCTTGTATAATAACTCCGTTGGCAAACTCCGGATTTGACTTTTGGATTATTTATGACTGTCTAAGTTGTTGAGGTGCCATTTCCTTTTCACCAGGTTCACTTGGTTGAGTCAATTCTTGCTCATCAACATCAATGTCACTCAAATCTCAAGGCACATCAGCATTTAAGCAAACGTATACAATTTGCTCCCCCATCTTCAGTGGAAGAATTTCTTCAGTTTGCTCCCCCATCTTCTGTGGAAGAGTTTCTTCAGTTTGCTCCCCTATCTTCTGTGGAAGAGTTTCTTCCGTTTGCTCCCCTATCTTCTGTGGAAGAGTTTCTTCCGTTTGCTCCCCTATTTTCTGTGGAAGAGTTTCTTCCGTTTGCTCCCCTATCTTCTGTGGAATAATTTCTTCAATGTTGTCCAAGCCTGGTAATACTTCCTTCTCTGAAGGCCACCCCTCTTCCATTGCACCGCTTTGATCGTCAATCATGTGGTTTAAGTATCCTGAATCAATGATCCAATCATCCTCGAAATCGATATGCTCTTTCATCATTGCTATGAGTGCTAGCTCGTCTTCTTCTATGAGACATATTGCCTCTGCATCCCATTCCTCCTCAATCTCAATGTTGGAGGATGCCACGTTGCTTTCGACAGATTTTTTCTTGAACCAACAATCTCTGGACATGTGGCCCTTCTTCCCGCAATTGTAGCAAATGCCCTCAAATCTTTTCCAACTTTGGTTCTCGTTCTTTTGAGTTCTCCCAGATTCTGCAGTTTCTTGGTGGCTTTTTCTTTTGTCACCATTGTATCCACGTTTGGTAGACAGCCTATTATTGCTCCGACTTTCACTAGTGTAGAGTGCTTCTTCTTCACCTTTTAATGTGATGCCTCCCATTTGTTTAGCCATGGCTTCTTGGCTAGCTAACAAATTTTCGAACTCTACAAGTAATGGTTGAGTGGGCCATCCTTGTACAGCAATAATAAAGCTTCTATATTCTGGTCGCAATCCCTGGATTATAATCCTCTTCATTCGAGATTCTACAATGGCAGACTTCGGGTCTAGTTCAGTAATCTCCCGACAGATCGACTTGACCTTGTGGAAGTACTGAGCAATCGTCATGTCACGTTGTAAAATTGACAACAACTCGTTCTCCAGAAGTTGTAGTCTCGTATCGTTCTTCTTTGAGAACAACATCACGAACGTGTCCCATGCTTCTTTCGGTGTCTTGTCATCCCAAATATGTTCTAACATCTCTTCTGCGATTGTGGTCTTCAAGGCAAACATTGCTTTGCCTGCTTTGATTCTCCATTTGCGCAAGGCGCCGTTAGAATCCTCCTCTGGTGGCGTAGTTTCACACCCGCCAACGATCTCCCAAAGATCTTGTCCTTGTAAATAGGGCATCATGCATGTTGCCCACATATTGTAGTTGTTGTTGTTGAGTTTCTTGATTCCTCCTACGATTTGGAAGTCACCCATCGTGTTGACAATACCTCAGTAATACCAAACAAGCCTTTTCGATACAAGACTTGCAGAGTCACAGACTACTCATGACACAAAAGAAACTCACTCACTACTAATCTCAAGAAATCGTTTCTGATGTGGAAGATCAGACAGAGCTGCAGCCACATAGCATACTTAGAATTCCAAAAGATCTAACAGCCTACACTAACCTCGCTCTGATACCAAATTGTTGAACACAACTCTCTGTAGGAAACACTCGCACGCTTTATTAAGACCAATCGAGAAGAGAATACAAGACACTTTGTAAATACTACTACTTTATATTGCTTGGGATTTCTTTGGGATGAAAAACTAGGTAGAGTGGAGGGGTATTTATACTATAAAATATGCAATCTAGACCTAACAAATCTAAATCTTTTTCCTAAAATATCTAGATCTCTCCCTAAAATCGGTAGGTATCTTTATTCTAAAATATCTACTAAGATAAATATACAATGGGCTTAGGCTCGTACAAATATTGAGCTTGACTCTATTGGGCTAGTGATGATATTTTAACAGAGGTCACACCTAAAAGATTATGATACATTGATTTTATGGTATAGGAAATAGTTAAGTGCTAGCTAATTCATCTTAAAATTCCGTACCGAACCCTGATGAATAAATACACTTTAGTGAATTGAGTGATATGATATCACACCCAGATGAGAGCCTTTATTGAGTTAGAGCATGAGAAATTATGGAAAGCTAAACCAAGTGACACAGTGAAGCCTACATAGGATTATAACATAAGAAACCAAAAGATTGAGTGTTTGAGTCTAACAAAACCTTGTTTAAGCTACAAAATGATTTCTTGAATGGTAAAATTATAATTATCCACTAATTTACGATAGAATTTTTTGAGTTTAAAATAAATAAGATTTAAAGGATAAAAATATTAAAAAAAAATTATATTTATTACCTCTAAAGTAGAGTTTAAGTTTTTGATATAAACTCGAATGGATTACAAAATGACTAAAATATTGTCCAAAGTTGACACGAAAGAGAAGAGGCCGTAATTTGTAGGATCAGCTCTGTATGACACCTGCTTTACATCCACTCCAAACGTCGATCAACTACTAATCCTTACCGGAAAAACTTGTAAAAAATAACTATAAAATTCAATAAGTAGCCTACTTATTGGTCATTAATCGTATCCATGGTGGATTCTAAAGCAATATCTCTATGATTTGATCAAAAACTTATCATAATTTCTTATCATTGAAGACCTTGATTCTAAATCATAATTTCGTATAATTATACTTGATCAATCCTTGAACCTAACCTGCCAAAAAAACTACTCCCGTGGAAGACCTAAAATGGCCACATGGTTGAAGAATATAATGAATCTAAATTTTTTATCTAAAAATAATAAATAAATAAAAAAATAAAAAATAAAAACTTAAGGCACATGTGATCCTGGACACTATGTCCTACAAGAACCATAGGATATCTTGTCAGAAATATAGTAAGGTAAACCTGCAAGAAACATGGATCACGATGTCCTACAAAAAAAAAAAAAAACGTGTTGGTCATCTAATCTAAGCGAGTAAACATATGATCATAATGCATATCATGGTGGGAAGAATAGGGTGACTTAGGTTATAGTTATAGTAAAACCTAGTCTTAGGCGTTGGACTTGAGTTTTGCTTTCTTACTTTCTTGGAGACCAACCTATCTTACTTGGTTCTAAACCTTAGAGTGACATCTTATGTTCGTAAGTTCTTTCGTTCTAACACTAAAGTTTCTTCTCAAAACTTAAAGCACAAATCACAATGTGATATTTGTAAGCTCCAATTCAAGCACATAGCTCATAATTATAAACATTTTGTAACATTAATCTTTAATAGTATACTAAATAAGCATTATACAACATATCATGTCACTTGGAATTCATAAAAACCATGAATGTTTATAAAAGAATCATTAGGGTTATTTTCATAATTTTCTATCCTAGTATTTTCTGATACCCAAACATGTTTTAATAAATTTGAAAGACATAAATAGCCATCTATAATTCCATAAATGAGTCTCATATATAATTTCGTATCATTTCAAGTTCCTTAAAGTCTTAAAAACAAAACGAGGTCATAAGTGTATTTTGGTCTCTTGCCACTCCAATCGTAGTTTAAGATCCAAACTTGTTTCAATTACCATGAAATCTTACATAGTTATTTCATATCCTTATAATTATGCCTAATATAGATTTTTAAATCATTTGGAGTCCATCTAAGCCATAAAATATCTTAAAGATATAGCACTAGTATTTTTGTCATTATTCACCGGTCTTTGTTTGAGTCCTAAACATTCTCTAGTTACTTTGAAATCTTGTATAATAATTCTTTACCTTAAAAATAGGCATATAAGATCTTAAGTAATTTACCTTAGAGACATAGTAGGGACATTTTTGTAATTTTATCCCATCTTGTTTAGGCACTCAACATTCTATTACTCAGCTTGTGAATGTATATAGAAAAAGGTGTAAATAATCACAAGTATGATATGAACAAAGACAACAATCATATATTATAAACTTCAAGAAAAATATTGTTCAAATTATAACAAGATGTTGCAATTCATGTCACATTAAAGAAGAATAAAACTTCATTTATTCTTAGATAATTATAAATTTTGGGTGGATGATAATTTAGACTTATGGTGTTTCTTTAATGTATTTAAAACCTATTTACGTAGTTGCTACAGCTATAAAATATATAGTGGCTAATTAAGGTCATAAAATATGAAAATTACAAACTCTTAAAATGCCTCATGCAACGTTAAGGGTTTTAATTTTGAGGCTATATAAAGCCACGTCTATTGTCTTTGTAGAGGAGACTTGAAAAATGTAGTAAAAAGTGTTTTTTTGCTTTTTTTTTGGTAACTTATTTTGTAATTCTATGTAGTTTAGATTGTATGTTTAGAATCATACAAACATGATATGATTAACCTTGCTTGTGGAGTGATTAAAATCTAAATCAAGTGTTCTTGCCTTGAGATATTTGATCAACACAGTAATTCGAATTTTACTTTTCCTTGGAATGATTCTTTATCGTTAGGGTTAAGTGTTCTTACATTTTCCTTTAGCGAATGGCTAAGTTTCTTTTCAATTTTTTGTTGTTTAGATTGCATGTTTAGAATCATTCAAGCTAGACATGATCGATCTTCCTTGTGAAGTTATTCGAATCTCAAACAAATGTTCTTGTATTGAGATATTCGATCGACAAGGTAAACTGAATCTTACTTCCCTAGTAGTGATTCCTTATCATTTGGTATCAAAGCTTTTTCTTAGATTGATTCCTTATAACTATCACAAATATGAAGTAATAACTAAATTGCCCATTTCACCGAGTTCAATAAGTTCTTTAATCACTCAGCAGAGGAGTACAAGTTAGTCATGTGTAACATCATTTATGAGTGTTACTATTTATTGTTGTTTAATAACTATTCCAACTGTGATGTTGTAAGTGAGATATAGCAGAGAGGAGTCATGAATAACGTGATCGAATCCGATTAAAATTGGTGGATGGAGTCTGTAATCTTAAGATGCTAGTTCATTCTTTTTCCAAAGTACCAGAAGGTGGTGACTCTCTCCTAACATCCTAAAGATGTGCTAATAAACTTGTGTAAGTCAGTTTCTTCTCATGACTATCTCTCAACTAACCTTGAGTCATATTAATTTCAATATCCCTATTGAAATATCAAGGCTTCTCAACCTTACATATTCCCCATCTTAGGGTTTAATTTTTAAACATTTTCATATTCAACAAGATAAATACAACTGTAACTATATTTTGTTGCGTAAAGAAAATATACAAAGATGACCAAGGATATCAAAAAATGTCTCCCCTAATGAAATATGTTTTTCCCTTCATGTAGATTCATACCAAATGCATTCTTCTATGATTAGTTGCCGACCGTCAAAGTTTGGTTGCTTCTATTTTACATTCCGGATGGACTTTTTTTCTTTACGATAATCTACCCTATTTATAAGACTCTATATTTGTCACCTATAATTAGGGTTGACACTGCTCCTCACGCGTGTTAACTCAAGGTAAATGAGTTACTGACTTGTAATCTTCTCCTTATAATATTCTTGCATTGGATGCACTTTTCACAGAGAGGGTGTGAGCTAATAAACTAAAGATAGTTGAACAAGTTACTAATTTATATATTAACGTTAGTAGAATTGTTAGTAGACTTAGTAGAACAAGTTCTATAATAAAATGAGGTAAAATTGACAAGAATAAGTGCAAGTATACATTATCACAAGTAGAAAGTAATAAGTAAATTATCAATTCCACAGAGAACCTATCTTTTTTATTACATTTGTTACTAGAAATTAACTGAGTTTTTGGGTAACATTCAAATGGGTGCGGGTGATTTTTAACTAATTAAACAAAATTAATGCAGAGTGCCACTACTTCGAAAAAATAGAAAACAATGAGAAAATCAACAATATTGAGGAAGGTTAGGCTAAGAGAGATTAAATAGATAAGTTGTTGAGTTTTGTGATGAATTTTAGTTCATTTTAATTGATTTTTTTTATTTTCAAGCTCACTTCGGAGTGTCATGCATAGTGATTACTCCCATAATTATTTTTTAATTTCTATTAACAAGGCTCTAGGAGAAGAATTATTCATAACCCTTCTATTATCTTCAAGTATCCATGCAATGAAACTAGAGTATTAGAGAGAATTTCATTACTTCCTCCCTTCTTCCAAACTTCCCAATAAGAGAACAACTATGTATGTAAGGTCGTTAATTTAACAGACATGTGAATCATTAACAACAACTCTTTAATAAACTAAAATCACACCGTTAACATACTTAAACTACATAAAATTCTATCGTCTCCTCTATATAGTTTAGCTCTCCATAAACTGAATTAAACAGAGGAATCCACATCTCAATCATGAAAATTTGATAGAATAATGAAAAGAGAGTAAAGAATTAGAGAGTCATCAAGCTTTGTTGTTGTTCTTCAATGGAAGTTTCCTTCCTTTGAGATCTCACGTCCACCTCTTTGCTCTAATTAATCCTTCTTGGACTTCTTTTCCTTCTGCTTTCAACCACGGCTGGATTAGGGTTCTTCTTCTTCTTCTCTTGTTTCACAGTAGTTCATAGCAGCAGAGTCTGCTGTCTTTTTCTTCTTTTCTCCAATATGTGGCTCTACTCCTTTGGTGAATCTTTTTCCTTTTATATTATGCATTGCTTCCCATTTAGGCTCAAAAGGAGTAAATTGTCCACCTAGGATGTTCCTAATTGGGTAGTCAATGATCCACGTGAATTGCTTATGTGGATTAAAATTTCCATGTAATCCTTGAATATTTGCTTTCCGAATTATTTCAGCATAAGAGTCAGCAATTTGTTTCCAGATTTGCTAGCAATGTTGTTTCCAAATTTTCTACTGCATCAGGGTTCAGCATAAATGTTCTGAAATTTTGTCAAATAACTCAATTAAATATACAATTAGGCTTGATTCATGAAAATTGATATTGTTTTAATATTGAACCACAACGGACTATTCCATGCTTACTAATTAGAATAAAATGAGAAATTAATGAGAAAATGGTTTGTATGAATGTAAAATTAACTACAAGAAGACTTAACATGACTCTACTTTTGGACAGTTATCACTAACCTTTAGAGAAATGTTAAGTAGAATAAATTACTAACTTACGAAGCAAGGAGAATTGGTAGTAGTTGTCAAATTGTGGACCAAAATTTTGTAGTTGTGGACCCAGCTTTGTGCTTTAATTAGTAAGATTGTGGTTTAATTAGTAAGATTGTTAGTGGTTCTTAACTTCGGGAGAAAGTTTAGGAAACAAGTTTGTGCTTTCTCCACCGTAAATACTCACGAGAAGGGTGCTTTTTTTCACAACAACACAACGACAAAAGAAAATTGAAAGGGTAAGTGCTCAAGATTACTTAGTTCCAAAAATTCTCTCCCCTCAAGTTTTTCCGTTGCCTCTTTTACTTATTTTGACATATCTCAATCGTGGGTACAAATCCAATATAGGGATGCTCCTGCAACGATCAATCATCTACTTTTGTACCATCCTTTTCTTTTTTGAAAGAAACATGTAAAATAACACAAGTTAACACACCAAGAGACTTATTTGATATAATTTATGATATTAATTATCAAACTCAAGTCGTATCAAATATAAATATATTTCTTATAGTAAACAACTAGATATGCACAAATAGACCCTTAAAATATCTAAAATAAACAAAATGTTACAAAAAAAAAAAAGGAAATTTCCCTTTATGTTAGCGTTATAACATCCTCAGGCTTAATATGTTGCTCATCCTCGACTAACAATCTACATGTATTTTTTTTATTCTTGATGTTCAGTCCCTTGACACTTCTTTCTCTTGGGTTACCTTTTTCATTCTTTCATTTGACACTCTCTCAACTCATCCTTTTCACATGAGTCACCATAGTACTAAATTTAGATGTTCTCAACTATAAAATTTTAAATTGCTCGACACGTTTCCGGTACTTTGATTCAAATGACGCTAAAATATACATCTTTTGACTATTTAGTCATCAAACTTTTTGATATATGGCTTTGCAGTCTTAACATGTGCTGCACAACCGAAGATTTTTAGATTCTTGAAGTGAGGTGTCTTACCGATCCATGCTTTGTAAGGGGTGTGACTGTCCAACGCCTTCGTTGGTAACCAGTTTAGAAGATGAACTGCATATCCTATTGCCTCGCCCCAAAGAATAATCAAGACTTGCATGCTCTCGAGTAACCTTCTTGTAGTGTCCAATATGGTGCGGCTTCTTCACTCGACCACACCTTTTGTTGTGGAGTGTACAGTGCGGTGAGTTGATGCTTGGTACCTTCCTCTTCGCAAAACTTTGAGAAGTTATGGGATAAGAATTCTTCACCTCGGTCCATGCTCAAGGTTTTTAGCTTGTGATCAGCCCCATTTCCAACGAGTCTTTTGAACTTCTTGAACGAACGAACGTAATGCTTCTCTTTTTTCTCTAAGCATGTACACTCACATCCAACAACTATAATCATCCACTAGAGAAAATACTTATTACCAAAAATCGACGATGAAGTGGTCGGGCTAAATAAATTTGCATGAACCAGTTGCAGTAGTTACTCAGCACGGAAACTAGTTTGAGCTAGTAATAACAGTCTTGCTTGTTTAGAGACTAGTAAACTTTCACAGAGTTGGTTCATGTTGGTTTATGTGTATGATTTTAGGTAGCCATTGTAACAATCGAAATAAGGGTAAAAGTAATGCAAGGAAGTTTAAGTCCCTCGTGTGGAGACAGATTAGCGTGTTAAACAAGAAAGGAGTGAAGGATTTTAAGAAAGGACAAGGGTGTTAAACAAGTCATTTCAATATTCTAAAAAGTAATTTAAAGTAATTTTAAGGAATTTAAAGTAATTTTAAGGATTAGACATTTCTAGAAGGATTGGAAAAGAAAAAGTAAGCATAAATGAAAATGTGGTTATTCCATTTTTTAAGGAACTTCGTGAACTTCGTGAATTTTTTATATTTTTTTTAGAATAAGCTTAGAATTTTTAGACAAAAATAATAATAAAATATAAAAAAAGTAGAAAATTACAGAAATACTCCTAAATTTTGAGATAATTATGAAAATGTCACCGATCACAAAACTAGATATACGGTAGTGAGTAGTGAGAAGAAAATCCTTGGAATATGCATTTTTAATGATGTATCTAAACCAAATTTGAGTTTGTTCTAGAGGAGACACACTTCATCACATCAACGGAACAAAATTCGAATTGGAGGTCGGTAGCACGCTGATAGAAGAGGATATTTTCAATGAGAAATCTAGAAAACTCAATCTCCAAATTATGGCGATTCTAGAGGTTTCAATGTCAGTTTAAGCTCCCTCTATATAGTCTGAAGTATGACCTTTCATTTGGATCAAGAATTGAGCTAAGTCGAGCTCTCAATCGTGAGTTATAACCGTTTAGTTTTCTAGTTTCCTATTCTCGATTTTCATCCAAATGCGAGAGAAATTCTCCACCATTTCTCTTCAAACTTGTTCATACACCATCTCAACAAGATTACCCACAAATTCTATAAAGTAACCGAGTTGAATGAGCCTAGAACCCATTCTCCAATACGGATGACCATTGAAGAAGTTCAAAGAAAGATAGAAAATCTAATTCGAGCATACACACAAATTCGTCGAGCAAGGTCAATCTCATTCGATTTTTGCACTATCAAGGAACATTCTTGTTGAAGACCACGAAGAGAATTAACCTCAAGAACGTGTGTAATCGAAGAAAGTCAATTTCTGGTTCAAATTGGAGGTAAATATCGAATTCCTATCTACAGTCTATTTTTCTTCAAATTGAGCATTTCTTTAGTTTAAGAGGATTGAGATGAGTAATTTTGATAAAGAAATCGAAAGCCAAAACATCGTAGATCAAGCTGCCAAAAAAAGTTTAATTTGGTGTTTTCGGGTGATTTGTTGACCGAAGACAATTTCTCTAAATTAAGGCCACACATTTAAAAGACGTTCCCCCAAACCAATTCGTTTAACTAGAGGGAATAATAACGAAGAGATTCCCTGGAAACCCTTAGAAATGGCTGGCCAATAAGCTTTTTCTATGTTGAGCTCTGGTGAGGAAAATTATTTTTGACAAACTTTGTTGGAGAATAACTTAAGGTACAATCCACGAGAAGGTAAGAAATCAATCCCTAACTCTTCCTTGTGACTACATTTTTATGTTTCATGAAGAAATCGAGGGGAGAAATATCGTGAACGGAGTTGGAGAGGTAAGGTTTCAAACAGTGTGACCCTTACGTAACAACAATCCGGCCATGCGACGACAAACATAGACAATCCATGAAGTGATCGAAGAGGACGGTGCATCACCCAACGCACCAAAAAAAGCCAAGCTAAGGTATAGGCAACATAGAGGCAACTATTTTGACATGATTATCAAAAATATGCTTTTTTAAGGTTAAGGTAGGGCCTCGAGCATTAACCTCTAAAACTTGAGTTTTTTAGAGAATTTTGGTATGTAGTTTTGGAATTAAATCCATCTATATGAAATATGAAAGCTCACAAAATTTTGTGTCAATGGAAGACCATACGGATTTGCCTAAATCATGTCCACACTTGCCAGATTTGAAAGGCCTCAAAATGTACCTTAGGGGGAGGCATGGTGTAAACTCTCCACCACCCCTAGGCCCTGTTGCCCAAGCGAGCTACCCTATGACATATGTGTGTGCCACAGTGAAGGTGAACGTTGCTAGACGTGTGCCTCGTGTGACTTCCATTGAAGATGTTGTTTCAAGAATAGTATTTGTAACGCTCTATTTTCTTAGCCAAAATTAGTGGGGTTACCACACCCATGCTTTAATGGCATACGCAGAAGTTCATAATAAATAATTTTAAAATAAAGTTGTGGACTTATATATTTAATTTAAAACAATAAATTAAACATAACATAGTTTTTAAATATAAAAAAAAAATTGCATTAAAAACACCTACCAACTACTAAATAAAATTCAATGCGTTCTACTGTATTATCATGCCCTATTCTGACTTCCATGGCCTTTCCAACGTTCACCGTCAGCCGTGCGTGGAGCTTTATGTTTACCTTGGAAGTATAAGGGTAGCACATGGCTAGAGTATTTTATGAAATACTTAGTAAATCATCCAATTGTTGGGGTTAGCAATGCAATCACACACATAACATGATTGAGACCTATCTTAAAACCGTCACATGTGCTTGGACTATTTTCAGTTCTGGGCAGGGTTGCATGTGTGTTACTTCCCCACACATGGACCTACAAGGTGGGCTCATATACGTACCCCATTGGCCTGACATGTTCAGGCTTAATGCGTTACACATCAGCAGACGCAACAGAAAAAGAAAGACCCCTATGATATCATGGGAAACATGTATATCGAAGGTACACATTTGTATTAACATAACATAACGGGGAAGTATCCCAATGCACATGACACACATACATGCATGAGATTCTCATAATTTACATTTAAAACATAGTATTAACGTCCTTCTTTTTCTCATTTCATCCGTTACATATTCCATACATGCATTATATATACCTGGTAAACATCACATGACATTCCAATGCATAAAGCACACAAGCATAACATAAAAATTATTATGGTGCATGTACGGGCCACAAGATCACTTATCTGATTAGCTTAAGCTGTTGTCACAAATTTATCGTTAATGAAAGTTCTATTCTTTAACGGGTGAGCCAATGACATCATATTCATGTTTGAACTTCTGCAAAATTATTTCTCTAATTTACTATGGTCATGTGTTAGACTTCATGGGAACATTAGAGTCTTTGTAGGAGTAAAGTTTTAGATGGTTTATATATGTTTATTATAATATTATTTTCATACAAATATTTATATACATTTGTTATAATATTATTTTCATACCATCCATATCTTTCTTTTTCTCTTTTTTCTTCCCTATTTTTCTCTATTTATTTTTTTTTTAAATGCCAGTAAAATGTTTTTGGTATTTAATTTCTAACCAAAACAAATAAATAAAAATAATTAAAACAAAATTGAGATAAAAAAAAAAAAAAGAAGATGTAAGATATAACTTACGGTAATAACAAACTATCAGGCTACATCTTTCTTGATAAATCTCTAATATAAATTATATTTTAATTGAATACTTTTAAATGTTAAAATAATTAATTTCTTATTCTAATTAGATCATTATGACTCTATTCCCAAAAAAAAAAAATGTTGGATATAAAACATGTATCGTCCCGTATAAAATATGTATCGTCCAGTATAAAACATGTATCGTCCGCTAAAAGTCGACTAAAATGTTGTTGAATTCATCGCCAAACATATTGTTAAACTAAAAGAATTTGACATCGTTCTTATACACTAACTTTAAATTCTTAAACACGATACCTGAAATCTTAGTTTGTTTGACCACCGTCGCCATGACTCAGAGGCGGCGGAAGAACACTACGGCTTCAAGCAATTACAAATATATCAGTTGTCGATAGCTGTAAAGGAGCAAGAACTGGGTCGACGCAGTAGACGGTAGAGCAAAGCCGCGACCGTACAAAATTGAAACCTTGCAAAGTTACACCTTCGTGAGGAAAAGAATTTTAGAATATGGAATATGCTCTTCCTATTGCTATATATAAGAGAGAAGAATGACTTTTGATTGAAATTACAATCAAACCTTTTCAACTTGTCAATAAATTATTTGGCTGTTAGTTGAATTAGTTGAATTCGACACAAAATCGTTTGACTGATGCCTTAGATTCAACTTTGAATAACAAAATTCTATTAATATTAGCTTATAATAATTTAATTCATTATGTTGAAAATCATATTCACTAAAATATTAAAGAGATCGATGAGAATATAGCGCCAAAATTGTCAAACATAAAATTGAATTGCCTTAAAAACAAACAATGTATTCACTAATTGTGAAATAACAAAGTTAAGATGTTCGACTTAAAAATAAAAAAAGAAAGTTCTTTTAATTTTATGCTTAGGACGTGAATTAACTATATTATAGAACTTGTTTATAATGTAATATGTAATATGGCATACCGCTACATGAATTCAAATCGAGATGCTCTAACACTGCTTTCTAAGAGGAGCGTGTATAACGATTTTACTATAGCGGCTTTCTCGAAATCATAATAACATATTATTATTCACTCGTCGAGATTGAAAGAATAGAATTAGAATCAACTTTATTAATTTAAGAATAGTTTGATTTTAAACAATCTTGCAAACAAATTTAATTATGCATACGAGACATTATGTATTAATTTATCGATAAATTCATTGGTTATAGTCTCACCTAGTAGATTCTGAACCCGTACCATATTAAAAACGTGTTCCATTAAATTTTAAAGATATCTTTCAGTAAAATAGAAAATTAAATAGAAGAAAAAATGTTCGAAAAATCATTCCATTTAGAAAAAAAAAATATAGAAATAATGAATTTGTCTACAAAATAGTCATTCAGTTTGGCTTAGGTTTTCTTTGTTAATAGCCAAAGAAGCATCCATGCTTAGCAATGCTACTCTCAAGCTTGAGTGTCACTTTCAGTTGGTGCAATGGTTGGGGTTAGAGCAATGCTCCCAACTGGTGCAGCCTCCGGGGTTAGAGCAATGCTCCCAACCGGTGCAGCCTCCGGGGTTAGAGCAATGCTCCCAACCGGTGCAGCCTCCGGGGTTAGAGCAATGCTCCCAACCGGTGCAGCCTCCGGGGTTAGAGCAATGCTCCCAACCGATGCAGCCTCCGGGGTTAGAGCAATGCTCCCAACCGGTGCAGCCTCCGGGGTTAGAGCAATGCTCCCAACCGGTGCAGCCTCCGGGGTTAGAGCAATGCTCCCAACCGGTGCAGCCTCCGGGGTTAGAGCAATGCTCCCAACCGGTGCAGCCTCCGGGGTTAGAGCAATGCTCCCAACCGCTGCAGCCTCCGGGGTTAGAGCAATGCTCCCAACCGCTGCAGCCTCCGGGGTTAGAGCAATGCTCCCAACCGCTACAGCCTCCGGGGTTAGAGCAATGCTCCCAACCGCTGCAGCCTCCGGGGTTAGAGCAATGCTCCCAACCGCTGCAGCCTCCGGGGTTAGAGCAATGCTCCCAACCGCTGCAGCCTCCGGGGTTAGAGCAATGCTCCCAACCGCTGCAGCCTCCGGGGTTAGAGCAATGCTCCCAACCGCTGCAGCCTCCGGGGTTAGAGCAATGCTCCCAACCGATGAAGCCTCCGGGGTTAGAGCAATGCTCCCAACCGATGAAGCCTCCGGGGTTAGAGCAATGCTCCCAACCGATGAAGCCTCCGGGGTTAGAGCAATGCTCCCAACCGATGAAGCCTCCGGGGTTAGAGCAATGCTCCCAACCGATGAAGCCTCCGGGGTTAGAGCAATGCTCCCAACCGATGAAGCCTCCGGGGTTAGAGCAATGCTCCCAACCGATGAAGCCTCCGGGGTTAGAGCAATGCTGCTCCCAACCGATGAAGCCTCCGGGGTTAGAGCAATGCTCCCAACCGATGAAGCCTCCGGGGTTAGAGCACTGCTCCCAACCGATGAAGCCTCCGGGGTTAGAGCACTGCTCCCAACCGATGAAGCCTCCGGGGTTAGAGCACTGCTCCCAACCAATGAAGCCTCCGGGGTTAGAGCAATGCTCCCAACCGATGAAGCCTCCGGGGTTAGAGCAATGCTCCCAACCGATGAAGCCTCCGGGGTTAGAGAACTGCTCCCAACCGATGAAGCCTCCGGGGTTAGAGAACTGCTCCCAACCGATGAAGCCTCCGGGGTTAGAGAACTGCTCCCAACCGATGAAGCCTCCGGGGTTAGAGAACTGCTCCCAACCGATGAAGCCTCCGGGGTTAGAGAACTGCTCCCAACCGATGAAGCCTCCGGGGTTAGAGAACTGCTCCCAACCGATGAAGCCTCCGGGGTTAGAGAACTGCTCCCAACCGATGAAGCCTCCGGGGTTAGAGAACTGCTCCCAACCGATGAAGCCTCCGGGGTTAGAGAACTGCTCCCAACCGATGAAGCCTCCGGGGTTAGAGCACTGCTCCCAACCGATGAAGCCTCCGGGGTTAGAGCACTGCTCCCAACCGATGAAGCCTCCGGGGTTAGAGAACTGCTCCCAACCGATGAAGCCTCCGGGGTTAGAGAACTGCTCCCAACCGATGAAGCCTCCGGGGTTAGAGAACTGCTTCCAAGTGATGAAGTCTTCGGGGTGAAAGCATCCGAAGCTTGAGCGATGCTTCCAAACGGTGTAGCCACTAGGACTTCTGTGCTACTTCCAATTGGTGCGACTACTGGGGCTTGTGTGTCATGTGATCCAAAGGCACGAAATGAAAATTGATGATCGAGATTTACGACCCCAGTGACATCACTAAAAGTGGTTGGTGAATCCTCCGGGGTTAGAGCAATGCTTCCAACTGGTGAAGCCTCCGGGGTTAGAGCAATGCTTCCAACTGGTGAAGCCTCCGGGGTTAGAGCAATGCTTCCAACCGATGAAGCCTCCGGGGTTAGAGCAATGCTTCCAACCGATGAAGCCTCCGGGGTTAGAGCAATGCTTCCAACCGATGAAGCCTCCGGGGTTAGAGCAATGCTTCCAACCGATGAAGCCTCCGGGGTTAGAGCAATGCTTCCAACCGATGAAGCCTCCGGGGTTAGAGCAATGCTTCCAACCGATGAAGCCTCCGGGGTTAGAGCAATGCTTCCAACCGATGAAGCCTCCGGGGTTAGAGCAATGCTTCCAACCGATGAAGCCTCCGGGGTTAGAGCAATGCTTCCAACCGATGAAGTCTTCGGGGTTAAAGCCTCCGAAGTTTGTGCGATGCTTCCAAACGGTGTAGCCACTAAGACTTCTGTGCTACTTCCAATTGGTGCTACTGCTGGGGCTTGTGTGTCATGTGATCCAAAGACACGGAATGAAAATTGATGATCAAGATTTACGACTCCGGTGGCATCACTAAAAGTGGCACCCACTTTCGCACAATACTGCCAAGACTGCCAAGCAATCACTAAGAAAAGGGTGTGAAAGAGCTTGAAACCTTTGCCTACGGCCATTGTGGAGTGTCTTAAAGTTGTAAGGTTACAAGCTCGTTTCACAAATGATGAAGAGTAGCAATGGCTAAAGTGTGGGTGCTTGAATTTTTCTATAATGTGAAGCTCTATATATATTTGGATGGGAAAACTATATCTAGAAAAGACCACCAAATTTAGAAAGGCTCTTAAATTTTGTGGGTTTAGGATATTCCAAGTATAGAAGTTTGACTATTCAATTTTTAATTTCTAATTTCTCCTCTCTTCATCATTAAGAATAATTATATTTTTAAACAAAAGCATACCATTGCTATCCCGACATACTTTTGATGTGCAATAAATTGATATTTTATGTTATTTCATGAACTAAATATTATTGTAAGAGATTTTCTTCTCTGTGGATGTACTTGATTGGAGTATTATTCTCATTCATACAACCATTTATAGCCTGAGGAATAAGGTTGTCACCAATATTTGTAATTTTAAAATCAGATTTCTTATCATGATAAATAGTAAGGTTATTGTAATTCTGTGTAGTTTTGATATCATGATAAATAGTAAGGTTATTGTAATTTTTTGTAGTTTTGAGACCATTATGAAAAAATAAGGTTGTTGCCACTTTTTGTAGTTTTGAGATCATGTTTGAGACTATGAGAAAGAAAAAGGATATTGGATATTGTCATTTCTAATTCTAAGACCCTGAGAAAAATTAAGGTTGGCATCTTCATAGTTTTGAGATCATGAGAAACAACAATGTTGCCAAGTAGCGAATTTGTATGCGCCAGATACCATGCTAAGTAGGTGAAACATGAGCATGATAAGGGTTTATGTTATGCACTATACGACACTCTATTTTAGGACCAGTGATCAATATCATACGATAGGATGTTGTGACCATGTGGAGATGATTATGAGACTTGCTAAGAGTATTAGGATCACTTCCTCATATTTGACCATAGAACTACATGGACGTCACCATCATAATTTGCATGAAAGCCTATTTCCCCTCCAACCCCTGATGATCGGGAGTTAGTATAGATAGAGTAGTGGTCCTAGATTAGCTTTTGTGCCACAAGAATATCATTGGTGGAAACGAGTAGAGGATCGCTAACATGTATACACAGTAGTTGACCAACATGAGGGTTAATCGGTAAGGAATTGCCAACTAATTTCTAGTAGTGAACTAGTTGGATCTATAACGAGGTCACGCCTAAAAGATTATGATACATTGATTTTATGGCACAGGAAATAGTTAAGTGCTAGCTAATTAATTTTAGAATCCTGTATCGAACTCTGATGAATAGATACACTTCAGTGAGTTGAGTGATATGATATCACATCCAAATAAAAGCTTTTATTGAGCTAGACCATGAGAAATTATAGAAAGCTAAACCAACTGGCACGTGAATCATAAGAAACGAATAGTTTGAGTGTTTTGGTGCTAACAAAAGCTTTTTTTAAGCTACCAAATGACTCCCAGAATGGTAAAACAATTCAGCTATATACGATAGGATTTTTTTAGTTTAAAACAACTAAGATTGAAAAGAAAAAAAAACATATAAATATAAAAAAAATAAAAAAATAAAAAATATATTATATTTATTATATCTAAAGTAAGAGTTTAGTTTTTAATATAAACGTGAACAGAATTACAAAATGATTAAAAAACTGACAAAATATGACATAAAGTAGAAGAGGCTGTAATTTGTAGGATCAACTTCTCTATGGCACCTGCTCTACGTCCACTCCCAACGTTGACAAACTACTAATCCTTACTTGAAAAATTTGTAAAAAACGACTATAAAACTCAATAAGTAGCCTACTTATTGGCTCATAATCGTGTCCATGGTGGATGCTAAGGTACTATCTCTATGATTTGACCAAAAGCTTATCATAGTTTCTTATCCTGAGGACCTTCGTCCTAATCCTTTCGTATAGAAAAACTACTCCCCGCTGAAGACCTAAAAAGGTTAAATGGTTGATTTATATAATGAACCTAAACTTATCATCCTACCAAATAAAATAAAATAAAATAATAAAAAAAACAAAAAACATTGGTATGACACTTTGCAAGTAATATGAGAAGGTTTGGATAGGATATCTTGTCTAGGCGTGGAAAAAACAGGAACATAAAAAATAACATCCTCCAAATAAAACATGGTTAGGATATCTTACAAGAAACATAGGTAAGGTAAACTTGCAAGAAACGTGGACACAATGTCCTATAAAAAACATGTATAAGGCATCTGATCTAGACGATGAAAACATGTGATCATAATGCATATAAGGGTGGGAAGTCTAAGGTGACTTAGGTTATGCTTAGAAGACAACCTAGAGGTCTTAATGGATTAGGACTTGAATTTTGCTTTCTTTGGGACACACATACCTTACTTGGTTTTTGACCTTAGAGTGACATCTTATGTTCGTAAGTTCTTTCATTCTAATTCTAAGGTTTCTTCTCAAAACATACATAAGGCACAAGTCACAATGAGTGACATCTTATGTTCGTAAGTTCTTTCATTCTAATTCTAAGGTTTCTTCTCAAAACATACATAAGGCACAAGTCACAATGTGATATTTGTAAGCTCTATTCCAATACATAGGTGATATTTGTAAGCTCTATTCTAAGTACATAGGTCATAACTATAAATATTTTGTAATCACATGCATGAATCTTTAATAGTATACTAAATAAGCATTATACAGTCCATCATGTCAGTTCATAAAAATCATGAAGGTTTATAAAAGAATCATTAGTATTATTTTTATAATTTTCTATCAAAGTATTTTCTTATACCTCCAAACATGTTTTAATAAATTTTAAGTCATATATAGTCATCTATAATACCATAAGTTCGTCTCATATAAAATTTTGTATCATTTCAAGTTTGTTAAAGCTTTAGAAACATAACGAGGTCCTAAATTTTTAGGTTTAGATTTGATTTAGTCATACTACATTTAGTCCTACCAATTTGATTGTGTAACGCTATATAATAGCTAATTTCATTATAGAATGTGAGATTTCCCCCAATTCTTCTCATCTTTCCATTCCTAACATTTGGTATCAGAGCCATGCCCTAAACTAGCCAAGTCAAAACTAGAAGGAGCAGTCTTCTACGTGTGTCATAATAAAAGTATGTCGATGGAGAGTTCATTTGTGCAACCTGCAATTCCGAAATTTGATGGGTACTATGATCATTGGGTGATGCTCATGGAAAACTTTTTGCGTTCAAAGGAGTAATGGGATTTGGTGGAGAATGGGATTTCTGCAGCAACAGAAGACATCGTTTCCACAGATGCCCAGAAGAAGCACATTGAAGATCAGAAGTTGAAAGATTTGAAAGCAAAGAATTATCTATTTCAAGCATTAGATCGTTCGATCTTGGAGACAATCCTCAACAAGGATACAACAAAGAACATATCTATGAAGCAGAAATATCAAGGTTCGATACGGGTAAAGCGTGCACATTTGCAAGCTCTTCGGAAGGAGTTTGAAATGCTTCACATGAAGGCAGGAGAATTTGTAAATGAGTATTTTGCTCGGACCCTTAGCATAGCCAACAAGATGAAAATAAATGGTGAGAACAAAGGAGATATTGAAGTAGTTGAAAAGATTCTAAGATCTATGACTCCCAAGTTTGATTATATTGTGTGTTCCATTGAGGAGTCCAAGGATACAACCATCTTAACCATTGATGAGTTGCAAAGCAGTCTGCTTGTGCATGAACAACACATGAGTTCTCACGTTGAAGAAGAACATGCTTTGAAGATCACTCATGGTGAACAATCTGGAGGAAGGAGTCAAGGTCATGGAAGCTTTAAAGGCAGAGGAAGGGGACGAGGCAAACAAACCTTCAACAAGGCCATAGTAGAGTGCTATAATTGTCACAAGCTAGGACATTTTCAATGGGAATGTCAAAGCAAGGAGAAGGAGGCAAACTATGCAGAGACTCAAGAAGAGATGTTGCTGATGGCTTACGTAAATATGAATAAGGCCAATAGAGAAGATATGTGGTTCCTTGACTCGGGATGTAGCAATCATATGTGTGGGAAGAAGGAATATTTTTCAGATTTTGATGGAAGTTTCAGAGATTCAGTGAAGCTGGGCAACAACTCAAACATGGATGTAATGGGAAAGGGTAATGTACGGCTGCAAGTGAATGGAATCATATTGATGATCACAGGAGTGTTCTATGTGCCAGAGCTGAAGAACAATCTGCCGAGTATTGGGAAATTGCAAGCAAAGGGGCTTAGCATTTTGTTTCAAAATGGAACGTGCAAGGTGTTTCATCCTAAGAGAGGCTTAATCATGGAGACAAAGATGTCATTAAATCGAATGTTCGTACTGCATGCTATATCTCAGCCTGTAACAACCGTTCAAACTCAATTGAAACTTATGGAGAGAAGTGTTTCAAGGTCTCTGTCGTACACTCCTCGCTCCAATTCCTATCGCCATAGTCAGAGAAGCAGAAGAGACCCAAGTCCTTCCCCCTATCATTCCACTACCCGTTCCAGGAGAAGGAGTCTTTCAAGTTCCCTCAGCCACCGACGCAGAAAGAAGCTTAAGAAAGAGGAAGAAGAGAAGAAAAGGTGTGAAGCAGAGTTGAAAAAGTTAGAAGAAGATGCAGCTAGGAGGATGGAAGAATAATTCAGAAGAATGTTGAAGAAAGGCTAAACTCTGAAGAGACTTAATTAGAAATACAGAGGCGAATAGAGGAAGGTCGCAAGAAGTTGTTTGATGATGTTGATGGGCAACTTGAGATAGAGAAAGAAGCCGCTCTTACTGCTGCAAGACAAAAAGAAGAACAAGCACAGAAAGAGAGAGAAGAGCTAGATAAAATGCTGGAAGAGAATAGGAGAAGGGTAAAAGAAGCTCAACGACGATTAGCTCTGGAGCTGCAGCGGAAGGAAGAAGAACGATATAGTGAGCTCGAGTTGATTCAGAGACAAAAAGAGGAGGCAGCTCGGAGAAATAAGCTAGATGATAAGAGTATGAGTTGTGTTTTGTTGGGAGTTAGTGAAAAGTCAAAAGCTTGCAGACTCCATGATATAGAAGCGGCAGATGAAGATACTACAGAGGAAAATATTTCCTCTGCCTCTTTGGCTGAAGCAAGCTCTCCTAGCTCGAATAAGGCGAGGAATAGGAGACCACCAGTCTGGATGAGAGACTATGCAATAGGAGAAGATTTTTGTGAAGAAGATGATGTAGTCTGGATGAGAGACTCTGCAATAGGAGAAGGATTTTGAGTTATTTATTGAAGATGCATTGATTTAAAGATGCATTGAGGAGTGAGAAATAGAGGCAAGCCATGGATCTGGAAATGGAAGCAATAAACAGAAATGGCACATGGGAATTGATGAAGTTACCCGAGGGTGGAAGTCTGTTATGAAGGTGTAGATATAAACTGATTACTATTTATATTCAGTTTAAGGGAGGAATTGTTAGGTTTAGATTTGATTTAGTTATTTGGATGTCAATTTCATTATAGAATGTGAGATTTTCCCCAAAGATACTAGCTCGTTGAACCTGTCAGCTTTAGCGGACATCTCATTCATGCGAGATTCCAAAAGCTCCAAATTTCACTCATGCAGAGTAACTGTCCTTCGATTTTAGCTAATCGATCAGCCTGGGACATGCCCAGTTGTTTCTTGGCGGGCATGTCTGCGTAATATTTTCAAAGGAGCCGAAGCTAGCTGATTTCTACAAGCTAAAGACTGCCACTGAGGGAGGGAGACAGAGAAGCTAAATGACTTACTAATCACCCAAGGGTTAGAGAAAGACTGCCACTGAGGGAGGGAGACAGAGACAAACCTCAGAAACAACACATGGTCACGTAGAAGTACCATCAAGACTGAGAAAGATCACCTAAGGGTTAGAGAAAGACTGCCACTGAGGGAGGGAGACAGAGACAAACCTCAGAAACAACACATGGTCACGTAGAAGTACCATCAAGACAGAGAAAGAGAAGGGTCGGTCGAAAGCGTCGACCATGACAGTTTCAAGAAGGAGAGAGAGTTCTGATCAAGTGCAGGTCAACTCCAATGGTATAATATTGTCCACTTTGAGCATAAGCTCTCATGGCTTTGCTTTGGGCTTCCCTAGAAGGCCTCATTCCAATGGAGATAGTACTCCTCACTTATAAACCCGATCTTCATCTAAATTAACAAATGTGGGACTCAACTCAACTCTCAATAATCCTCAATAATCTTCAACAATCCTCGCCTCGAACAAAGTACACTATAAGCCTCCCCTGAGGCTTATGGAGCTCTCGAATAGCTTCCCCTTAATCGAGACTCGACTCCTTTCTCTGGAGCCCTCGAACAAAGTACACCCTTTGTTCGACACTTTAGTCACTTTTTTACTACACCTTCGAGGCTCACAATTCTTTGTTCGATATTTGAGGATTCTATTGTTCCTAACATAAATATATTTTGGTCTCTTGCCAGCCCAATCGGGGTTTAAGATCGAAACTTGCTTCAATTACCATGAAATGTTACATCCAACGTTAACTTTTCAATTTTGTTCTAAATTAGACACAAAATCCCATGTTTGAAAATCTTGTTTTTGACTGATGTATCATTGAATCATTATCTCTTGACTTGACTTGACGATTCAAATTTGAATCACAAAATCCAATTATTATTAGTTTGTAATAATTTAATTCATTATATTGATAACCATTTTCATTAAAATATTATAGAGATTGATAATAATATAGTGCCAAAATTGTTAAACATAATATAGTGTTAAACGTACAATATATCATATTTGTACATAGTAAGATAATCTACTAATTTACTTATTTGTTATCAAATCTATGATTTTCTAATTTGTTACCAAATCTATGATTTCATGGTTTGTTACCAAATCATATACATCTATAAATACATGATGAGATCTGTGACCCATATAGGTCACAGTGCCATTCAATCTAACGTGGTATAAGAGTCAATATGCTCACCTTCAAAGGTGTGCCCACACCTATGTTTCCTAGTGATGTGCCCACACCTATGTTTCCTAGTGAGAAGTTGTTATTGGATGGTGGTGAAAAGCTCCCGCCTGAGGATACTATGCTCACCTTCAAAGGTGTGCCCAGAAGTTGTTATTGGATGGTGGTGAAAAGCTCCCGCCTGAGGATACTACTCGCCATCGGAGTGTCGTTGGTGCTCTCCAATATTTGTCTCTAACACGTCCTGATATATCCTTCTGTGTCAATAGAGTGTGTCAGTTCATGTCCTCCCCGACTTCTGTACATTGGACAACAGTCAAACGAATTCTCCATTATCTACATGACACTATTGATATGGGCTTGTGTCTTACAATTATCTACATGACGAAGCACTGGAGGCTATGCAATCTTCTTTGGTGGCAATCTTATCTCCTAGAGTTCAAGGAAACAATCGACAGTTTCTCATTCTAGTACGGAGGCCGAATATAAGGCGGTTGCTGATGCCACTGCCGAATTAATCTAGATCCAAGTTCTCTTGCGTGAGCTCGGGACCTAGCCTGTGCTGTGACAACATTGGTGCCACCTATCTATCCACCAATCCAATTTTTCATCGACGAACGAAGCATGTTGAGGTTGATTATCACTTCGTTCGTGAACGAGTATCGACTCGTCAGCTAGATGTGCGACTCATATCTTCCAAGGATCAGCTCACCGATATCATGACAAAGCCACTGCCAGCTCCTTCTTCTAGCAATTTTAGGCGCAATCTGAACTTAGTAGTACATCATCGAGATTGAGGGGGTGTTAAATGTAGAATATATCATATTTGTACATATAGGTCATAGTGTCATTCAATCTAACATATAGAACTTCTTTTAATTTTATGCGGGGGACGTGAATTAATTATATTATAGAACTTTTTTATAATGATGTAATATGGCATGCCGCTACTCAAATTCAAATCGAGATGCATTAGCACTGCTTCCTAAGAGGAGCGTGTCTACCGATTTCCCCATAATAGCTTCTTCGAAATCATAATAACCTATTATTATTCACTCGTCGAAATTGAAGAAATAGAATTAGAATCAATTTTATTAATTTAAGAATAGTTTGATTTTAAACAATCTTACAAACAAATTTAATTATGTATTAATTTTTCGATAAATTCATTGGTTATGGTCTCACCTAATAGATTGTGAACTCGTACCATATTAAAAACGTGTTCCATTAAATTTTTAAAATATCTTTAATTAAAATAGAAGAAAAAATGTTGAAAAATCATTCCATTTAGACAAAAAAAAAATATAGAAACAATGAATTTGTCTACAAAATAGTCATTCAGTTTGGCTTAGGTTTTTCTTTGTTAATAGCCAAAGAATCATCCATGCTTAGCAATGCTACTCTCAAGCTTGAGTGCTACTTTCAGTTGGTGCAATGGTTGGAGTTTGAGCAATGCTTCCAAACGATGAAGCCTCCGGGGTTAGAGCAATGCTTCCAACCGATGAAGCCTCCGGGGTTAGAGCAATGCTTCCAACCGATGAAGCCTCCGGGGTTAGAGCAATGCTTCCAACCGATGAAGCCTCCGGGGTTAGAGCAATGCTTCCAACCGATGAAGCCTCCGGGGTTAGAGCAATGCTTCCAACCGATGAAGCCTCCGGGGTTAGAGCAATGCTTCCAACCGATGAAGCCTCCGGGGTTAGAGCAATGCTTCCAACCGATGAAGCCTCCGGGGTTAGAGCAATGCTTCCAACCGATGAAGCCTCCGGGGTTAGAGCAATGCTTCCAACCGATGAAGCCTCCGGGGTTAGAGCAATGCTTCCAACCGATGAAGCCTCGGGGGGGTTAGAGCAATGCTTCCAACCGATGAAGCCTCCGGGGTTAGAGCAATGCTTCCAACCGATGAAGCCTCCGGGGTTAGAGCAATGCTTCCAACCGATGAAGCCTCCGGGGTTAGAGAACTGCTTCCAACTGATGAAGCCTCCGGGGTTAGAGAACTGCTTCCAACTGATGAAGCCTCCGGGGTTAGAGAACTGCTTCCAACTGATGAAGCCTCCGGGGTTAGAGAACTGCTTCCAACTGATGAAGCCTCCGGGGTTAGAGAACTGCTTCCAACTGATGAAGTCTTCGGGGTTAAAGCCTCCGAAGTTTGAGCGATGCTTCCAAACGGTGTAGCTACTGGGACTTCTGTGCTACTTCCAATTGGTGCTACTACTGGGGCTTGTGTGGCATGTGATCCAAACGCACGAAATGAAAATTGATGATCGAGATTTACGATACCGGTGACATCACTAAAAGTGGCACCCACTTTCACACAATACTGCCAAGCAATCACTAAGAAAAGGGTGTGAAAGAGCTTGAAACCTTTGCCTACGGCCATTGTGGAGTGTCTTAAAGTTGTAAGGTTACAAGCTCGTTTCACAAATGATGAAGAGTAGCAATGACTAAAGTGTGGGTGCTTGAATTTTTCTATAATGTGAAGCCCTATATATAGTTGGATGGGAAAACTATGTCTAGAAAAAACCACTAAATTTAGAAAGGCTCTTAAATTTCGTGGGTTTGGGATATTCCAAGTATAGAAGTTTGACTATTCAATTTTTAATTTTTAATTTCTAATTTCTCCTCTCTTCATCGTTAAGAATAATTATATTTTTAAACAAAAGCATACCATTGGTATCCTCGGCTTACTTTTGATGTGCAATAAATTGATATTTTATGTTATTTCCTGAACTCAATATTATGAGATTTTCTTCTACTTGATTGAATTATTTCTCATTCATACAACTCTTTTATAGCATGAGGAATAAGGTTGTCATTGATATTTGTAGTTTTGGAACTCGTTTGTTATCGGGATAAATAGTAAGGTTATTGTAATTCTGTGTAGTTTTGAGACCACATTTGAGACAGTGAAAAAACAAGGTTGTTGCCACTCTTTGTAATTCTATTCCCTGAAAAACAATCTTGTAGTTTTAAAATTATGAGAAACAATAAGATTTTCGCCACTCTCTAGTTTTGAGATCATGTTTGAGACTATGAGAAAGAAAAAGGTTATTGTCATTTCTAATTCTAAGACCATGAGAAACAATGAGGTTGACATTTTCATAATTTTGAGATCATGAGAAACAACAACATTGCAAAGTAGCTTATTCGTATGTGCTAGATACCATGCCAAGTAGGTGAAACATGAGCATGATAAGGGTTTAGGCTATGCACTATACGACACTCTATTTTATGACCAGTGATCAATATCATACGGTAGGATGTTGTGACCATGTGGAGATGATTAGGAGACTTGCTAAGAGTATTGAGATCACTTCCTCATATATGACTAGAGGACTACTGGACGTCACCATCCTAATTTGCATGGAAGCCTATTTCCCCTCCAACCCCCGATAATTGGGACTTAGTATATATCATGGATGGAAACGAGTAGAGGATGGCTAACATGGATACACAGTATTTGACAAACTTGACATGGATACACAGTATTTGGCAAACATGAGGATTGGCCTATAAGGAGTTGTCAACTAATCTCGAGTAGTGAACTAGTTGGATCTAGAACAAGGTCACACCTAAAAGATTCTGATACATTTATTTTATGGCACAGGAAATAGTTAAGTGCTAGCTAATTCATCCTAGAATTTTGTACTGGACCGCGATGAATATTTAATGAGTTGAATGATATGATATCACACTTAGATAATAGTCTTTATTGAGATAGAGCATCAGAAATTATGGAAAGCTAAACCAAGTGACTAAATAGGATTAGTACCTCAGAAACCAAGGGTTTGAGTGAATGATAAAATGATAATTATGAGATAATATATCATTGTATTTTTTGAGTTTAAAACAAATAAGATTTAAAAGATAAAAACATAAAAATAAAAATAAAAATTATATTTATTACATCTAAAGTAGAGTTTAAGTTTTTAATAAATATGGGAACAGTTACAAAATTACTAAAAATTTGATAAAAGTTGACACAAAAGAGAAGAGGCTCTAATTTGTAGGAGTAGCTCTCTATGGAAACTGCTCTACGTCCACTCTCAACATCGACCAACTACTAATTCTTACCGAAAAAACTTGTAAAAAACAACTATAAAACTCATTAAGTAGCCTACTTATCGGTTCATAATCATGACCATGGTGAGTGCTAAGGTAGTTACTCTATAATTTGATCAAGAGCTTATCATAGTTTTTTATCATGAGGATCTTGGTTCTAAATCATGGGTCATGAGTCATGATACTTGGTCAATCCTTGTACCTAACCATGTCCGGCGAAAAACTACTCCCCATAGAAGACTTTTGGTCAAATGGTTTGAGAATGTAATGAGCCTAAACTTGTTATCCAATAAAAATAATAATAATAATAATAATAAATAAATAAATAAATAAATAAATAATAATAATAATAATAATAATAAAAATAATAATAATAATAATAAAATAATAAAAAAATAAAGGTAGGACACCTTCTCGGTAAACATAGGCCAGTTTCCTGTAACATAGGTACGGTATCCTATCTAGGCGAACATGAAATATGACATGCTCCAAATAAAACATGGTTAGAATATCTTGCCAGAAACATAGGTAGGGTAAACCTACAAGAAACATGGACACAATGTCCTACAAAAAATATGTGTAGGGCATCTGATCTAGGCAAGGAAAACATCATAATAATACATATCATGATGGGAAGTCTAGGGTGATTTAAGTTATGGTTAGAGTAGAACCTAGTAGTCTTAGTGGCTTACGACTTGAGTTTTCCTTTCTTGGGGACCCACCTATCGTACTTGGTTCTTAACCTTAGAGCGACATCTTATGTTCGTAAGTTCTTTCGTTCTAACTCTAAAGTTTCTTCTAAAAACTTAAGGCACAAGTAACTATAAACATTTTGTAATCCCATGCATAAATCTTTAATAGTATATATTAAATAAGCATCATACAACATATCATGTCACTTGGAGTTCATAAAAACCATTAATGTTTATGAAAGAATTATTAAGGTTATTTTCATAATTTTCTATCAAAGTATTTTCTTATATCCCAAACAAAAAATTTGAAATTATATAACGTCATCTATAATACCATAAATGAGTTTCATATAAAATTCCGTATCATTTCAAGTTCGTTAAAGCTATAGAAACATCACGAGGTCATAAGTGTATTTTGGTCTCTTGTCACCTCAATCGTGGTTTAAGATCTAAACTTGCTCCAATTACCATGAAATCTAAGCCATAAAATATCTTAAAGACATACTACATATATTTTTTCATTATTCACCCGTCTTTGTTTGGGCCCTAAACATTCCCGAGTTACTTTAAATATTTTATAATAATTCTTAACCTTAAAACTACGCTTCATATATAATCTTTTAAGTAATTTAACTTACAATATAGTAGGGACATTTTTGTAATTTTATCCCTTCTAATTTGTTTAGACACTCAACATTCTACTACTCATAGTTGGTGAATGTATATAGAAAAAGGGGTAAATAATCACAAATAATATAAGTGCAAGTGCAAGTACCTGAAGGCATCAATCATACAATATAAACCTCAAGAAAAATATTGTTTAAATTATACTAAGATGTTGCAAAGAAAATATTGTTTAAATTATAACAAGATGTTGCAATTCATGTCACATTAAAGAAGAATAAAGCTTCCTTTATTCTTAGATAGTTACAAATTTTGGGTGGATGATAATTTAGACTTATGGTGTTTCTTTAATGTATTTAAGGCCTATTTACATAATTGTTACCGCTATAATGTATACATAGTGGCTAATTAAGGTCATAAAATATGAAAGTTACAACTCTTAAAATGTCTCAGGTAAGGTTAAAGGTTTTAATTTTGAAGCTATGTAAAGTCATGTATGTTGTCTTTGTAAAGAAAAATGTAGTAAAAACTGTATTTTTTCTTTTGTTTAGCCAAGGGCTAAGTTATTTTGTAATTCTATTTAGTTTAGATTCCATGTTTAGACTGATAAAAGTATGATACCATCGACCTTGCTTGTGGAGTGATTCGAATCTAAATCAAATGTTCTTATCTTGAGATATTTGATCAACACTGTAATTTTACTTTTTCTTGGAGTGATTCCTTATCATTAGGGTCAAGTGTTCTTACCTTTTCCTTTAGCCAATGGCTAAGTTTTTTTGCAATTTTTTTGTAGTTTGGATTGCATGTTTAGAATCATTCAAGCTAGACATGATCGATCTTGCTTGCGAAGTGATTCGAATCTCAAACAAATGTTCTTGCATTAAGATATTAGATCAATAAGGTAAACTGAATCATACTTACTTAGTAGTGATTCCTTTTCATTTGGTATCAGAGCTTTCCCTTGTATTGATTCCTTATAACTATCACAGATATCAAATAATAACTAAATTACCAATTTCACAGAGTTTAATAAGTTCTTTAATGACTCAGTAGACGAGTACAAGTTAGTTATGTGTAGCATCATTTATGAGTGTTGTTATTTGTTGTTTAATAACTATTCCAACTATGAAGTCGTAAGTGGAATATAGTAGAGAGGAGTCATGAATAACAAGATCGAATCCAATTAAGTTTCGTGGATGGGGTATGTAATCTTAAGATGCTAGTTTATTATTTTTCCAAAGTACTTGAGGGTGGTAGTTTCTCCAAACATCTTAAAGATGTGCTAATAAAATTGTGTGAGTCGGTTTCTTTTCACGACTATCTCTCGACTAACCTTGAGTCATATTAGTTTCAATATCCCTATTGAATTATCAAGGCTTCTCAGCCTTACGTTTTCCTCGTCTTAAGATTTAACTTTTAAACATTTTCACATTTAACATGATAATACAACTGTAACTATATCTTGTTGCATAAGGAAAATATACAAAGATGACCCAGGATATCAAAAAATGTCTCCCCTAATGAAATATGTTTTTCCCTTCATGTAGATTCATAGATGATGAAGGTTGCTCCCGCTTGCACCTAATGCATTCTTTTATGATTAGTTGCTGATCGTCAAAGTTTCATTGCTTCTGCTATACCTCCTTGATGCGACTTTCTTTTTGTTTAGGGTAAGCTACCCTATTTATAAGACTTTATATTTGTCACTTATAGTTAGGGCTAACACTGCTCCCAACATGTATTAACTCAACGTAAACGAGCTACCGACTTGTAGTCTTTTCCTTATAATATTCTTTCATTGGACACACTTTTCACGGAGAGGGCATGAGATAATAAACTAGAACTAGTTGAACAGGTTACTCACTTATATAGTAAGTTTAGTAGAATTGTTAGTAGACTTAGCAGAAAACGTTACTAACTCATAGAGTAACCTTAGGAGAATTGTTAGTAGACCTAGTAGAATAAGTTACTAAATTATGGAGCAAAAATAGGAGAATTGATAGTAGTTGCCAAATTGTTGATAAGTTTGTGGTTGTGGACCAAGTTTTGTGGTAAAGAAAGATTATTAGTAATTCTTTAACTTGAGGAGAAATTAGGAAGCAAGTTACTACTATAAATACTCATGAGAAGTATGGTTTTTTCACAACACAACAACAAAAGAGAATTTAAAAGCTAAGTGCTTAAGATTACATTGTTCCAAAAGTTCTCTCCCCTCACAATCATGGGTCAAGTCCAACATTTGGTATCAGAGACAGAATGCCGAAACAAACATTGTCACCATATAAAGTCATCGAAGGAGAAGTGACAACAATAAATAGCGAAAAAGATGGGAGTGTAACGCTCCAATACCCATTACTAACGAAGAGTAACTATGCCGCATGGTCGATCAAGATGCGTGTCAACTTACAGGCAAAAGGCGTGTGAGACGCCATCGATCATGGTGACGTTGAGGAGCATAAGGACAGGATGGCTCTTGCTGCCATCAACCAAGAAGTCCCAAAGGACGTTCCTCTCATGATGGCAGAGAAGGACTCGGCAAAGAAAGCGTAGGAGACGTTGCAAACAATGCATGTGGGTGTGGAACGTGTCAAGGAAGAAAAGGCGTAGACCTTGAAGAGTGAGTTCGAGGATATTCGCATGAAGAACGGTGAGACAATAAATAACATTGACATGAAATTGACGATGATCGTCATCGACATCCGTTCATTAAGCGACATAGTGGAGGAGATCTCTGTCGTCAAGAAGTTCTTGCGAGTTGTTCCCTAAGATTCATGCAAATGGTTACCTCCTCAGGAACATGTCAGTTGAGGAGGCTGTTGGTTGTCTTAAGGTCTATGGGGAGAGACTTCGTGGCTAAAAAGACAAAGAGGAAGAAAAACACCACTTACTCACACATTTGGAGTGAGTCGCACGGACGAAAAAGAATGATACGGCTGACTCTTCTTTTCCAAGTACGAGGGGACGTGACAGCCATAATAAGGAAAGTAGAGGTCGTGGACGTGGTAGTAGATATAGCTGTAGACGTGGTGGTAGAGGAGGCTACCCTATGCATGTGCCATGGTCTCGAGTTGCGATGCCGTCGTCAGCCGTACAGGAATGCCTTGCCTTAACCTAAAATAGAGGTAGCATGTAACTTGAGTATTTTAAGAAATACTCAGTAAGTGACCCCACTATCGAGGGTTAAATGCAAGAACATGTGAATGCAATGACGGGACCTATCATATCAGTCTCTCATCCTACGACACTATCGTAATGGGTAGCTTGGATGTGTACCATATACTCTACACACAGCTCATACGTGCGAGTATGGGCTCACCAGATAGTTCGCACACCGCTAGGCCCCTTTTCTTGTCAGGCGAGCATGCTCTAGTAGCTCCTTATACCGGACACCCATTAGAATTAGTAACTGTCACGACAGCATTATGTAAAACATAATGATACTTCACCTGCCTACTGGTGTAAGTGTCCGTACCCTCGTGAATAGGGGTATCCCCCAATTCATGAGGTCCCAATATTTTTTCATTTTCATTATCATTTAATACCCGTTAGCGTTCCGTACATATCATATCGTTTTTCATATCATTTTACATATCGTTTATCATTCATATCATATTATTTCTCATTTTCCAGTTCTCATATCATACATAATTCTAATGGGTTATATTTCATGTCATTTATCGTGATTTTAGAGACATAACATTATGTTCAATGCTTTTAACATAACATCTCATACCATAACATATCGCATCACACTATATCATACCATAAACATGTCAATTTATCACATATCTCGTACCATAACATATTTCATATCACTTTCATATCATATCACAAAAACATATATATATATATATATATCCGTCATTCACATGTCGTATCATAATCATATCATATCGTAAACACTTCGTGGTCATATCGTTCCCTAACTTAACATAGACTTAACGTTCTTATACATATCACAGTCATATCGTTACATGAATGTACCTTAGTCATATTGTTACAGGGACGTATCTTAACGCTATCGTTCTATCAATCTATCATAATCCTATCGTTATACATATCACCTTAGTCATATTGTGGACTTCTCTGCTAACCGTATTTCTTTTTTCTTCCGGTTAAATAGTTTAATTCTGTTCACAGATATTTACAGATGAGCAGTCAAAATCATTTACGTTTTTATCATATGTGACGAGATGGGTAAAAGTTGGTTCTTTGTAAGGTAATTTTTTTTAATTTTTTTTATTTGTTTATTATTATTTTTGGCATTATCTTTCTTTTTCTTATTTAATTCTGTTCACAATCTTTTTTCTTTTTTTTAATGCTAGATCCTCGCGTGATTTCTGTAACTAAGTAAAATGTTTTCTTTTTTCCATGATTTATGTAATTAAGTAAAATGTTTTTGGTATTTAATTTCTAACAAAAATCTAAATAATTACATAAAACTACGATAAAAGAGAAAGATGTAAGATATAATAACTTACGGAAGCGACATCTCTCTCGTCAAATCTGCATCGTCGGTCAATCTAAAATATAAATTACTTTTTAATTGAATACTTTTAAATGTTAAAATAATTAATTTCTTATTCTAATTAGATCATTATGACTCTATTTTCGGAAAAATGAAATGTCGGATATAAAACTTTAGATGTGTTATTTTTTTCCGTTAAAGTTTATTACAAATATTTAACAAGTTTCAATATATGCAATATAGTTAATTGAGAATATTCATTATCAATATTATTTTGATTTATGATAATGACAATAAAAAATAAGAAACAAATAGAAAATTTCGAAATCAACCTGGCTCATCCCGTATAAAACATGTATCGTCCGCTAAAAATCGACTAAAACAATGTTTGAATCCATCACCAAACACATTGGTAAACTAAAGAATTTGACATCCGCTCTTGTACTTAAATTCATGTACTAATTTTAAATTCTTAAATACGGCAGCTGAGATCTTAGTTTGTTTGACCACCATCGCCATGACTCGGTGGCGGCGGAGGAATAATACGACTGAAAGCAGTTACAAATGTATCAGTTATCGGTGACTGTAAAGGAGCAGAAGCTGAGTCGACGACGGTAGACGGTAGAACTAAACCGCGACCGCTGTACAAAATTGTCGGAGAACAAAATTGAAACCTTACAAAGTTACAACCACCCCTTATTTCTCGAGTTGAAATTTCCATTTTTCTATTATGAGAAAAAGAATTTTAGAATATTGAATTTGCTCTTCCTATTGCTATATATATAAGAGAGAGGAATGGGTTTTGAATGAAATTACTTTTATACCCTTTTAACTTTTCAATAAATTGTTTGGTTGTTCGTTGAATTCGACACAAAATCCTGTGTTTGACTTTTGAATCATTATATCTCTTGACTAACTATTCAACTGTGAATAATTTAAATCTAATTTTTAAAATGTCTAAATTTTATGATACACTTAATTATTTATGAACTTAAATTTGGATATTATTTTATTGGTATATTATATAAGTTTATGACATCGACAATGGTTTTCATTAAAGTATTATCGTGATTGATGGTAGCACTTGAGTTGCAGGTCTTGAACTAGGTCATGCATTCGTTCGAATTGATTTGAGCACACACAGTCTCGGGTCATCCTTTACAGTCACAACGTGTTGCCTCGTCAGGCACCGACGTGCATCTCTTCTCCTTGCCTGACATGTGTCATCTACTGAGCTTGACTAAACTCGTAGTGTTTTAATTCTACTTTTTTAAAAAAGAAAATTGCTCATAATTATTTATGAACTACACGAGGGAATATAAACACGCTCAAAGATGGAACAAAACCATGTTCTTACAATTTCGTAAGGTTTGCCAGAACTGTATCTTCCATTCTGAATCAACTCAAAGTTTCTTCATGGAATTTGTGTGACGTTCTCTCAAGATCACTATATTAAAATTTCATAATATAATATTTTATAAACCTCTCGGATCTAGAGAAAAACGTAGAATAAAAGCTCAAAAATCATACCTTCCGTTTTTCTTCGATTCTTGACGAGGGGTAGTGATTTAAATTTTTAAGTTGGTTCTCCCAAAGTAATAAGCATTTCTTGTGAAGGTCGTTTAACCAAATTCCGACATCAAGCTGATGTTTGGAGCGGATTTTGGTTTCGCTCTCTTCCTCTGTCTTAAAACTCTAACCCTTTACTTTCTTTTCATTATTTCTTCATAATTCTAGTCGGGACTCGAGTGCTACAAATACTCATTTATTGTAATGGATTTCATACCTATTAATTCTAGTTAATTCAAGTTATTAACTCTAGTAATTGTTAGATTTATAAATTCAATAATAGTAATCACTAATTTTTCTTAATTAACTATTATCATTAATAAATTTTATAACAATCTATTTCTTAAATTTTATCAAAGTATTTTACCAAAAATCTCTTTCATTTTTCTACCCACTTAGTTGTTGAATATAGAAATCTTTCTTTGACTTGGCCCCTTCATTATAAGCTTTGAATACTTCTTTTGAATAATTATGTCGTTCCTTTGACTTTCAATCTTGTGTTGTATGAGACCAAAATCCACTAATTTTGACCATATCCTTCTTTGAAAACAATTCAACAATCAAGCAAATACTCCTTTTATTTCATTGGTTTCAAGTCGTGTGAGCATATGCTAGCCTGTAGTCAGGCATGTTATAAGTCTTCCTAAAGAGTTCACACGCGTATCTGATCCGTGTATAGAGAATTACTATACATCTAATCCTACTTAGAAAAAAAGCAGAATAAAAAAGTAGTAAAAAAATATAGGTCCCACCATAAATTATGACACATGTGATTATATTTCTCTGACTACAATAATGGAGTAACTTATTGATTATTTTTTTAAATATTCAAACCATGTTTAACATTTTTCAAGTAAAAGGAAAGACCGATGCGATATAAGTTGAAGAGGTCATGGAATAAAATCATAATAGATAGATTTTTGTGTTAAATATTGATAAGAATGTTTATTATTTTTTGTGATTTTTGCATGCATTAGTCATGACATATATATAGAAGCGGTCTTATTTTAGAAATAAAAGTAGGGTCGTTAAATTTAATGTGTAAGATGTAATTGTAGGAGTTAAACAGACTTTTGATCCCGCTGTTGTATATGGATAAGGTTGGGTGTCTTATCCTTGTAATATTATTGATACTACCCACATTGTAATTGTTATAAATGATTTTATCCAAATTGTTCATGTGGGGAGTAAAAATATCATATTTTGTGGTATAGTCTTATATAAACTCATAGTCTAGGATACCCTCATTCACATGTCTTCACGTGAACAATCTGAATCAAAATCATTTGTAACAAATTTAAAGTAGATCATATCAATAGTGTAACCAAGATAAGGCACCCAACCTTATCTATATACTATTGACTCTTTACGTTTTTACTTGAATATGATCATCTCCTTTGTCAACCACTACTCACTATTCTAAGGTACTCAGTCTATTGGAGGTGTCCTGATTTAGGTCATCATCTAGCCAACCTAACTCTAGCATCTTAATCTTACCTGTGTGCCGATAAACATGTTGAATATGAAGAATAGACAATCAATTGCGTTAAACTAAACATACTATATCATGTCTTCATACAAGCTCCATTGGGAGATAACACCCATCAATCGCCCGGAGAACAGACTACAATATCCAATCCTCCATACCAATACAGTGGAAAGCATTAAAATTGACATGTATCTTAAATTCTCATCTTAGGGGCATTTTGATAATTTTATATATCATACTTGCCTTTTCTTAAAAATAAAAACTAATAATAAAAAAAAAGTCTTTCTAAAATTATAAACATGTATATTCTAACAACCTAAGGTAATATATGCTCGCATTCTAGCACTTTCGAGGGATCCGTACAAGTATTACTTAAGTTGAAAACTGTGAATGGCTATGGGCATAGATGACATGCCTTCCAAAGCTAGGAGCTCCAATTTTTTGAAAATTCCTTTGATAGGTCCTAATTAAAGTCATAATAAAGTTAGTATTAAAATTGGAGTGAACATAGTCAAACCGGACAAAAAGGAGCTCACCACGCGCCTCACGCATCTCCCACGTGTTTGGAGGATCTCCCATGCACATGTAAACACACGACTTGCTCATGCGCTTTACGAAGATGACTCGTGGCAATTGCTTGACATTTGTCAAGCTTGTATTCCCACGTCTCTTCTCAAGTGCATAGGTTTGATTCCCTTTAGCATTTTCCTTTCACGTTTAATCTTCAATTTTTTTGTGCATCTCGTGTCCTATGCCCCCATCAAATGCACATACTATGCCTGTACGCAACACGTGGGGCGCTCAATGACAGGTGCGTCCAAGTTTGATAAGGTAAGGCAGTCAGCTTCAGTCGCGAGTGTTGAACAAGGTCACGCATTGATTCGAATTGGATCGAAGTGGATGCAGTCTCAAGTTCTCCTTTACAATCGTAATGCGTGATCTCGTCAGGCACCGACGTGCGTCTTTTCTCCTTGTCTGACCCAAATCCTCTACTGGGCTTGATGTATTGTGCCTCTCTTAGCATTACGTGTGTCAAACCTATTATTTCTACTATTTTATTTGAATTTTCATGACTTTTTCTACCCAATTCAATTCAACTTCGTTGTTTGTGTCACTAAATTTGTAATGTTTAAATTTTACTTTTTAAACAAAATTCTTTAATTATTTATCAACTACACGAAAAAATATAAACACATTCAAAGATAGCAGAAAACCATGTTCTGACTGTTTCTTAAAATTCGCAAGAATTTCATCTTCCATTATGAATCAATTCAAGGTTTCATCATGGAATTTGTACGAAGTCCTCTCAAGATCAACCTATTAAAATTTAAGAACATAACATTTCATTATATGTTAAAACAATCTAATTCTTAAATTTATGTACTTTACAAAAATCTTAATTATAATCTCTAATATGCTTAATTTTCAAAAAAAAAATAAATAAATATGTTAGTAAATATAATATTAGGATTGTTAATGATATTTAGTTTGTCTCTCGTATATATATAAAATATTTGATATTTTATTATAGGCAAATATCTAGATATTTGACTTTCATTACTGTTTACCGGGGTATCTTTCCATTTATTGTTCTTTTCATTTATTATTCTTTCCATATCCTTATAATTTATTGAATTATAATAGAAAACTTTCAAACATTTAAGTATATTCTCAATGATTATTTTCTCAAATGTAAGAAACGTTACAAAGAGAAAAAGAAAATTAAACGAATGTGAAATAAAATTTTTAACCATAAAAAGTTATACAAAGTTAAAGAACAATGCTACCAAAATCTTTACTTTTCCACTACGAGTCATTTCTCTACGGAAAAGTTTTCTCTCTACGGAAAGAGAGAAAACTCCCACTTTGATCTTAATTGGTCTGACCACCGCCGCCCGTGCTCTTCTTTGGCGGAGGACCACGGTTGGTGGGAGTGCCGCCGACCCTTCGAGGTGGCCCAGAAAGACGGTTAATCTGGTTGCCACTGCTAGTTTTCCTACGCCGCCGTAAATGGCCGGCTTTAGCATTATCGTTGTTGCTGTTTTGAAGAGTTGAAGTTGAGGCCTCCATTGTTGGTTCCTTCTTCTAAGAAAAACTTTGAATCTCTTGTCTGTATGAAATGGATGTATGGTTTAGATCTCTTTAAATATAAATGAAGTGTGTGTGTGAAAGTACTATTCTATCCTTTCATTTTCGTTGAATATTGAAATCTCTCGTTGACTTAGCCCATTCACAATAGGCTTTGAATACTTTTGAATAATCATGTTGTTCCTTTGACTTTCAATCATTATGTCGTATGAGACCAAAATCCACTAACTTTGACCAAGTCTCTATTTGGAGACAATTCAACGATCAACCAATACTCCTATTTTCCACACATTTCAACCTTTAACTTTCAATCGAAGAAGTTTTTTTTTTTTTCTTTTTTCTTTTTTTGGTATATCACAAAATAAGACTTTATTTATGTAAAACCTACTTTAAGAACATTACGTGTATATGTTATGATTAAATATAAAAGTTCATTTTAAGTCCAACTAAAGAGTTTTATTTTAAGCTCGAGTATAATATTTATGATTTATGATTCGTTTACATGCTATGTTTAAAGGAGTATGGAAATGTTCGTAAGGACGTGTTAAAGTGCTACTTTGGAAAAGTAGTCCTAAAAAGGTATTTTTAGAAAATATAACACTCCGAGCCCAACAAATACACAACTTTCACTTAAACGCCTTTAATTTCGAAAATTTTGAGATTTATTAGGGACCTTAGAGGGTGAAAATCAAATGGGTGCAGAAGGAAAAAAAATGTTTGGGGCGCTTCGGGAGAGCTAGAAAAGATAAAATAAAAATCGATTAATTTGAAATTTTTGTGAAAAGGCAATGGTGCAAAGAGAAATGAGAAACATAAGTGGGATCGAACGTCCGAGAAACATAGGTGGGATCATTCAAGGTTCAAATAGAATACAAACTATAAACTAAATCTTACAAATAAGAGAAAATATTCTACTAACCAAATCTAAAAATAAGGTAAAATATATCAAATACACTATTAATCAATTATCGAAGAAAATCTAACTGATTCTATATAAAATATATTCCAATATTGGAGGATGGATTTTGCAAAAGATTCCTCTCTAAACCTACTTAGAAGATCAAGGATAATCGGTATGGGTTGTTGGATCATCTGATTTTGTAAAGAAACGAGCGAGAACACAAGGTTAATAATGATGATCCAGAGAAGGTTTCTTGCAATTTTTGTTTTAAAACTAGGTCAATAATCGGATTCGGGAGATTTCTAATTTCAGTAAAAAATTATATTTGTTATGAAGTTTGTACTCGATTATTAAGGTTATTGTTTGCCTAAAAATTACAATAAAAATCATATCTAGATAGGAGGATTAGAGATCTATATTTTTTGTGAAGAAATCAAGTCGTTTGAGTTACGGGTTTGAAGATAAAAAAGAATCCAAAGTAAACATGTTGAAAGGCTTCGCTGACTAGAATTTAGAAAAAAATTCAACGCAGTGTAATCAATGATGGACACGCGGCGGCCAAAGAAACGAAGACGTATCTGGCTGCAAGTAGAACACGTGTCGGATGTGTAGTGGAGAGATGTTATCGTGCTGGATGAGAACAAGCGGGGCTCCAATTTAGCCAACCAAACTCACTTGACCCAAGTCCGATTAAAGACCCATGGATGCGAATCGGAACCCTGCACACGAATCGAAATCTTGATCCAAACCCGACCCAGTGACATGACTTGTGACTCGTGACTAAAACTTTTACCAGCGCGTGGAAGCACGCGTGGAACATTCTTCTAATGAGTGAGAAGCATGTGAGTGCACTTTGACCCTTGTTTCAATAATAATCCTATTTTTGCCTTAATTAGAATCCTCCATGAACTTTCAAGAATTTTGTTTTGACTTTTTCGGCTAGTAACTCATAAAGGCATATGAAAAACAGTAATGACACAAAAATTTAGGAAGCAATATTTGTAGGTTTCACTTGGCTATGCAAGAATAACCGGTGGATAGGAAGCTGACTAAATATGAAAGTGGACTTGTTAGCTATTGAAATATTTTGGATTATACCCGGTATACAATATTGATATACTTCACTTCTCTAGTACATAATCATGTAATGGCGGTGGATGAGATATTTGTGTTTCTATGTTCTAGGTGCTGATAGATGTTATCTCTCCGTTGAGCATGTATGACTATGTGCATGGTTAGCTGAACATTAGCTGAAGGTGAATTATTCTGTGATTCCTCCCTGTAGAGAATAAGAAATAGGATCGACATAAGTCTAGGGAGAGAACGTAGATTGGCTAGGTAGTGACTTAGGATGGAACGCCTCCAGATGTCTAAGCATGGTGGAAGTGTGAGAGATGATCAGAGGGTGAGACCCTAAAACTCTAGACCACAATAGATTCAGGGTGTCGAAATTGATGAAGCTGGAGATGTGAGTTCCTATCAAGACCGTCAGACTGCCTTAGAAACCTAGTAAACCACCTCTACATCTCCGAAAGATGAAGGTAGATTCCTAGGTCGACAAGAGCCACTATGGTGTTCGAGGAGCTTCCACTTCCCATTCCATTCTACTTAGTATCGTTAAGTTAGGTTTGACGCTGACTAGGGTCGTGTTACTCAGTGGTAGATCGATTACTTTGCACAGTGAACTCATCCTATGGGAGGTCGTTAGTCATGTAGGTAACTAGTGGAGCTTACATTTATTGGGGGTAGTGCCCCCCAACCTTTGGTGGGATGGGTTCACCAGCTAACTCCCTCATGGATGACGAATAGTTCAGCACTCACCATGTTGTCCCCCACCTTGTACAGAGTTATTTGAGGTAGCGCCTCAACTTTAGATGTCGACCAATGCGAAGGCTAAATTTTCTACTCAGGACTGTGTATAATAAACGTTGAACCTTTAGAGCCTAGAGTAAAGCCAGTGCTCCATTTTAGGTCAAGGATGCGATGAGAGCTTACAAGTAGGTTGCATACTTGGTATATTTTAATTTCTCTCTACATCTTCTTTTTCATGTCCATGATGTTGTTGATCGTGGCAAGGGGGTGCTCAGGAGGTCAGTAGTAACAGAAGATTTGTCGACTCGAAGCATCTATCTAGATTACATATATGTAGCTAACATTTAGTACACGTCATTTATCCCGTTCCCCATTTCCCATTACATAAACTTAGTATACACAAATATGTGTTTTGATTTCACTCTGGATTTGTACACACGATTTGTAAAGATTTAAATTTGCATGAAATATTATTACTATTTTTCGGTTCTCTACCTCATTCACTCTTCCTACATTACATAGTCTTTTGAGCCACATTCTTTCTTTTGACGTCTGGAAATTCGAGGTGTGACATATTTGGTATCAGAGCCGTCAGATTATTGGTTCTATAAACATTTAGGGTAGAGAGTTGTTAATCCTCCATTACTCAGCCCACTAACGCACCCCGCCGTGACTACGTAACAGTTACTTCTACATAGTTGTTAACTATAGTAATTAGATTTATAAATTTATTAATAGTAATCACTAATATACCTTAATTAACTATTATCATTAATAGCAGTCTTCATGTCATTTAACGATAACAACAATTTCAATTTTTATGGGTTAAAAGATCATTTGGTCCGTTCGTCTTTAATTTCATTATATTTTATAACAATCTAATTCTTAAATTTAGTCCATGTACTCTACAAAAATATTAGCATCGTTTTAAATAAATAAATAAGAGGTAGTGATGCTTTAGTTATTATGTGTATTCCAACGTCATAAGTAGAGATCAGCTGAGAAGCCTATTTATGAGAGAATTTGAATGAGGAGCTTGAAAAACCTATTTTTTTTTTAATTTTTTATTATACTTCTACATATATTTTTATTCTATTATTGTAATCATATATAATTACAGGATCTGAATTGGATCGTTTTATTTTAATGTCTTTTTATTTATTTTAATTTAAAAAATGTTACTTAATATAATATTGTGATTATAACTATACAAAGAAGAAAATAAAATTAGACAAATACGAAATAAAAATTTTAGGCATAAAAAGTTATACGCCACCAAAATTTTTACTTTTCCACTACGAGCCATCTATCTCCAGAAAAGTTTTGGGGCACTAATTATGTTACTAGACACAAAATTGAGAAAATCCCGACATGGGTCTTAGTTGGTCTGACCACCACCGCCTGTGCTCTTCTTTGGCGGAGGGCCACGGTTGGTGGGAGCGCCACCAGCCCTTCGAAGTGGCCCAGAAAGACGTTTAATCTGAGTACCACCGCGAGTGTTCCTATGCCGCCGTAGATGAGCTTTGGTATTATCGTTGTTGTCGTTTTGAATAGTTGAACTTGAAGCCTCCATTGTTTCTTTCTTTTTTGGCAAAAATCTTGAATCTCTCTTGTTTCTATGAAATGAGTGTATGGTTTATGTGATTCTTTAATTCGTGGGATGATCCTTTTATATAAATGAAGTGTGTGTGAAAGTACTATTCTATCCTTCCATTTTTCGTTGAATATTGAAATCTCTGTTTGACTTAGCCCATTCAGAATGGGCTTTGAATACTTCTTTTGAATAATCCTGTCGTTCCTTTGACTTTCAATCATTATGTCGTATGAGACCAAAATCCACTAATTTTGACCAAATCCTTGTTCGGAAACAATTCAACGTTCAACAAAATAATCCTCTTTTGACTTTTGAGTTTCATTAAAGTCAACCCTAAACAGGTTTGATAAATATTATGAAATATTAATTTCAATTAAAATCAATTCTTTATTTATTTATTATTATTATTATTATTTGTATATAACGAAATAAGTACTTTTAAAATCTATGAAGGATCATTTGTTTGCATCCAAATAGACACGTGGATTACTTTATTTATCTACATAAATATATGATATATATGATATCTGATCTTATTTTTACTACTAAAATAAAGTTATTCTTACATGTATGACATTTATAATATTATAAACATTTATTTAGAAGTATTCACATGTAAATTGTAACGACTCTTTGATTTCTACCAACCTCTTAATATAACCTCTTATATGATATAATCATTTAAATTATGTTCGTAAAACAATGTCATGGATTTACATGTTTAAGAAAAGGCCTTTAAAGCAATACAAACGAAATATTCAATAAAAACAAAGTAAATATTAAAAATGATAACGCCCTATACTAACCTAGGTTTGAGAATTTAAATACAACTATCCTATGGATGTTTCATTGTCTTTATTTATGATGTCGTTCTCAATCGTATATTGATGTCTTGCCTTTACCTCAAAATAAGAGTAGCACATGACTTGAATATTTTATGAATTAATCAGTAAGTGACCCCACGGTTGGAGTACGGAATACAAACATATACAAAACATGATTAGAGACCTATTGTTTAAAACCATCATAGAAGTGGCCTCCAGTCTGAACAAATTGGATGTGTAGTACTTCCCTACAAACAACCCACACCTGCGAGCGTGAGTCCACCAGGCGATTCGCACACCCCCTGGGTCCTTCATAGTTGGGCTAGTTGGTTGTAGCCGGATGTCCGTAGGTATATCAAACTCTCGAATATCATGCAAGGCAAGATGATGATCATCATTATCATAGTGTATGCATTCGTACTCATCATCATAAAATGAGAAGTAACTCGATGTAAATGAACATACAATATACATGAGGTCCCTATACTTTTCATCTTAAATCATTCATGTGACACAACCCCACACATCCTTCCAATGTACTCTATGTAACATGCATAGGGGTTGTGTATCAGAAAACTCTTCAGCATAATGCAGCATGACATCTCATACATGCACATCATATGAAATATTATCATATTATGCACATCATCATTATACATCTAATGCCATCATGTCATAATGCATCTTCATTCCAACTTACCATCATATCATCATAACATCATCATAATGCATCATCATATTGTATCAATTCAAGTCATCGTACCATCATAACCTCATCATAATACATCATCATATCATATCAATTTACATCATCATAACATCGTAACATCATCATAATACATCATCATATCATATCAAGTCATATCATCATAACATCATCATCATAACACCGTAACATCATCATAATACATCATCATATCATATCAAGTCATATCATCATAACATCATCATCATAACACCATAACATCATCATAATACATCATCATATCATATCAAGTCATATCATCATAACATCATCATCATAACACCGTAACATCATCATATCATATCAATTCGCATCATCAACATATTATATAAGCATACATGACACATGCAAGGGCCACTGGACACGTGTCATCATACATAAGATAAGTCTTTCGACCGAACTAATAGTAAGACCACTTACTTGGTTGGTTTTAGCCGAAGTTCTATCTAGCACCAAATTTGCTTGCTTTCATTCTTCGAATTCGTTCTCACTTATGGCGAGGCTTCAACTATTTTGAATATAAACTTAATTGTCTCAGTAAACATTGTGTAACACCCAAAAAATGAAGAAAATTAACTCCAACAAGAATAAGCCGCCCATGTAAGACCCAGATGATCAAAAGGGAAGAAAGCCGCCCATGTAAGACCCAAATGATCAAAAGGGAAGAAATTAAAGGATTAAGCAACGACAAGGGACTTAAGAAAGCCACTCCTATACACTAACAAGTAATCGTATGGAGTTAAGGCCTTTGGCAAAGATTGGAAAGGAAAAAGTTGGTGAAAAGAGCAACAAAAAAAAAAAAAAAAAAAAAAAAAAAAAAAAAAAGTCATTTTTTCAATTATAAAGAATATTTCCAAATTATTAATTCTTTATCTAGAAGGAATTCTAAGATGCTCAAGAAGGAAAAAAATGACCAACCCGAGATGAAGAAATTTTAGGAAAATTATGGATTTTTAGAGAAAAATAATATTAAAATATTTTGAAAGTGCAAATTACCAAAATATCCCTGCAAGAATGGATATTTACAAAAATGCCACTTTGATCAGAATCAGAGCATCTATCGTGATAATCTGAACAATATCCTTCGAAACTCAAATCTCAACTGTTGGATCTCCTCCAAAATTTGATATGATCTAGAACACGTACAGATCATCACGTCCAATGGCTAGTATTTAAAACCAAACTCGGTAAGGCTCTGATCGGAGCTGATATTTCCAACGAATTATCCAGAAAGTTCAATCTAAAAATCACGATAATTTTGGAGGTTTCAACGTTGGTGTAAGCTTCCCCTATAAATTCTGAAGTTGGGGCAATAGTTTGGAACAAGAATCGAGCAAAGTCGAGCACCCAATCAAATGCAATAAGCGTTTAGATTTTGGGTCTCCTACTCTCAGATTTCTTTCAAATTCGAGAGCAATTCTCCACCATTTCTCTTCAAACTTGTTCCTACAGTTTCTAAACAAGATTACCCACAAGTTATATCAAGGAATAAAGTGCTGAAAGTGCCCAGAAACCATTCCCCCAATCCAATCCGCCATTGAAGAGTTTCAAGAAAAATTTGAAAATCCAATTCGAGGATGCACGATGATTCGTCAAGCAAGAACGATCCCAATCAGTTTCTGCACCTCCAAGGAATGTTTCCATAGAAGACCACGAAGAGAAATAACTTCTGGAGCATGCTCAATTGAAGGAAATTCGTTTCGAGTAGAATTTGGGGGGAAGTGACGAATGTCTATCTACGACCCATTTTTCTTCAAATTTAAGATTCCTTTAGCTTCAGAAGAAGAAGTTGAATAACTTTGATGAAGAAATCGAGAGCTGAAACGTCGTAGAACAAGCTATCCAAGAGATAAAAAATCTGACATTTCGGGTGAGTTGCATACCAAGAACGATTTCTAGAAATTCAGGTCCCAAACTCAAAGATGTTCATCAAAACTAATTCCTTTAGCTTGAGGAAAGGATATGGAAGAGGTTCCATGAAGAAATCGGGCCTTTAAAACCCCTAGAATCGGCTACCCAATAAGAAATCTTCTTTTTTAGCTCTAGTGAGAAAACTGATTTTGGACGAACTTTGAAGGTGAATATCTTAGGCTACGATCCACGAGTAGGTATGAAATCAATCCCAAGGTCTTCTTTGTAACACCATTTTTATGTTTCATGGAGAAATCGAGGAGAGAAATGGCGTGATTGGAGTTGTGGAGCTCGATTTTCAGACGGCAACGAGAATGAATGAGCGCGTCTTCTTCCCGTCTAGGTGAAGAAGACGATGACGTGGCCAGTTCAACTGAACCGACCAAGTCAACCCAAAATCTGATCTTCCCTCGATTTTTCTTAATTTTAACCCTCTTCTGAACCGGTTTTCACAAAAAACTTTATGGTTTTAGAAACTAGACACAATAAGGAGTTTGTGAAAGGAAATTTGAACTTATTCGGATACCGAAAGCTCAAGAATGGAGGTCCCGTTCATCGACGACGAGGTAAGTAGCCACCTTGGAATTTTTTTAAGAAATACTTGTAGAAATCACTTGGATTTTCTTATGAACCCTAAACCAAGTATGAACTAAAGATATATGAAAGAAAAACTCAAAGAACCGTGAGTTAAGACCCTTAAACGATCAAATTGCTCGAGATTTAAGTAACGTTAAAATAACCCACTAGATGAACTCCGCTGCCTTTGAAATTTTAATGCTGAGCATATTATAGCATGTTGAGGTTATTTATGAAATTTTGTGGTCATTGGATAAGGATGTAGGTAAACCAAGAAACAGTGTAAAATGACCATAATGCCCCAAAGTAATTTACCTTCAGTTCATGACCTAGATGATCTCCAAATGCTCTGAAACTCTACAGTAGATCTTATTTTATGACTTTTGATGATGTGTTGAAGTTTGAAATCCATTGGAACTCGTTAAGTAGCAAAACCAAGAATTAGAGATAAAAATGACCATAATGCCCCTGAGGAAAATTACCTACGGGTTAAGCCCTAAATGACCTCAAAATATTTATGAAATATTGTATGAATTCTTATCTCAGGAGGTTGTATAAGGTAATGAAGTTTGGGAGTCAATGGAAAACGTTAGGTAGCGAAACCAAGATATGGGAAAAAACGCTCATCACGATCCATATGACTTTACCTCCTAGGATAACTAACGAGGTATCCATGAAATAAGAGATTCCCCACATGTACCCTTGGCCGCTAATAGATGCTACGTGCACAAGAACATGTAGGGCTATTCTTAAGAAAAACTTATAAGTTCCAAGCTTGACCCAAGACGTTATGCAATAAACCTAGGAACACCAAGAATCCAAGAAAATACCTAGGTTAATGCAAATATCATGCTTAACAAGTTGCTAGGATCCATGCCCAAAGTAACCATTATCTCCTGTCACAAAGTGTACCATGAGGCCCCTATTCCTGTTTAGGTGGGATGCCCTGCTATATGTACCATGAGCAAATTTCTATGATGGACTTATTATTTTCCTCACCTAAATGAGATGCTCTGTATCACGATTTGCCAACAGGATGCCATGATTATGACGACGCCACTTATGCACTCATGGGGAGAAAATTAAAGGGTTACTTTTGAAGAGTTTTCATAGCTAAAACACGATGCATGACATGACAACCTCTAAGGCTTACTTCCTAAAAACGAAACAAGTAGTCATATCCTAGCTTAAGTTTTAAACATACTCCAAATTACCAACCACTTTTTGAAACAGTTTGGAACATTTCTCTCTCATCTTGTGTTATCTTTCACGTGTGGCTTTGACCAACTTTGTTCCTAATGTTTGAATCCATCCACTTTGTCCCAATTTATTGAAGGCATGATCCCCGAACTATACCATGCAAGTTATGATCTTCAAATCATTTTAAAATTCTTCTAGGGGTATTTTGGTCATTTACCATCCCGAGTTACTTGAAGAACAATTTTCAAGTAAGAAGAATAAGTTTAGAGTAAGCAATGTGAAATCTTATACGAGTGGTCACAAAATGAAAAGCGCCCATGGCCTAATGGATAAGGCGTTTGACTTCTAATCAAGCGATTGTGGGTTCGAGTCCCACTGGGCGTGTGTTCTTTCTTGAAATAGTTTGAAATATATCTCTATCATCCATAGCCTTGAACTATACCAATATTATTTTAGCGAATTCCATGGTACGTTATGAGTTATGGTCTTCAAATCATCTAAGAACTTCTAGTGGTATTGGTCATTTACTACCTCGAATTACTTGAAGAACAAGTTCCAAATAAGAAGAATAAGTTTGGAGTAAGCAATGCGAAACCTTATACGAGTGGTCACATGATGAAAAGCGCCCATGGCCTAATGGATAAGGCGTCTAACTTCTAATCAGGCGATTGTGGGTTCGAGTCCCACTGGGCGTGTGTTCTTTCTTGAAATAGTAGAAATATTATTTTAGCGAATTCCATGGTACATTTTGAAGTTATGGTCTTCAAATCATCTAAGAATTCTTTTAAGGGTATTGGTCATTTACTACCTCGAATTACTTGAAGTACAAGTTTCAAATAAGAAGAATAAGTTTGGAGTAAGCAATGCGAAACTTTATACGAGTGGTCACATGATGAAAAGCGCCCATGGCCTAATGGATAAGGCGTCTGACTTCTAATCAGGCAATTGTGGGTTCGAGTCCCACTGGGCGTGTGTTCGTTCTTTCTTGAAACCTTATACGAGTGGTCACACGATGAAAAGTGCCCATGGCCTAATGGATAAAGTGTCTACTTCTAATTAGGTGATTTGTGGGTTCAAGTCCCACTGGGCATTTGTTCTTTCTTGGAACAGTTTAATTGGAAAACCTTGAGTGAATTAATAGAACCTTGCTTACAAATTTGCTCTCCAAACTTTATACGAGTGGTCACATAATGGAAAGTGCCCATGGCCTAATGAATAGGGCAACTAACTTTTAATAAGGTGATGATGGGTTTAAGTCCTATTAGACGTGTGTTTTTTCTTGATTTTCGATCAGAGAGATCGTAGCTTTGTTGGGCTGTAGGTCGTCTTCATCGGCTAAGAACCTGGGAGTAAGGCGTACAGGCTCTATGATCCTACCACAGGACGAACTCACGTGTCATGCGACGTCGTCTTCGATGAGAACACCTTCTGACGGTGGAACAACGTGACCGAAGTGGACTTACCTCGTCACCGAATCGGGAGAAGGAGGAGCACAACCTCGGGCACTATCGCCGCCAACTGCTACACCGGTCATTTTTCACCCATATGCAATTACCATAACTCCAAAATGTACCTCATGGAATTCACCTAAAATAATATTTTTAGCAACTATTGGCATGGCATAGTTCGAGGCTCTAAATGGTATCAGGCTCTAGATGCGTGTCAACCTTCAGGCGCAAGGGTTGAGGCATGCTGTCGAGCTAGAGGAAGGAGAAACGATCGAGTACCAGGAAGTGAGGAGGAATGACTTGCACGCCTGAAGCTCAACGACAACTCTGGTGAGAGCAACGGGTCCTCCAATAGCAAAGGCGGTAAGAAGCAATGGAAATCTCGTGGGCGCGCGCGCGGGAAAGAAGGGGATCAAAAGAAGGAGTCGACTGATGGTGGGCCAATCCATATGGCCCAATTCGAGAATTGCTGGACCAAGCTCAGGAACAGGGAGAAGGCCCATGTGGCCCAATTTGAGGAGAAAGAGCTGGCTCTTTTCATGGTAAGCGCATCGGCCTTACACGACGTCCCCAATTCCAATTCCAAATCCACGGAGGTAATCGACGGCGTGACTGCTCCGGTGATTGTCGAACCCGAGGAGCAGCAAGAGCACCGACAATGGGTCCTCGACATTGGGGCAACAAACTATATGACCGGGGCCAGGTCAACATTCTCCAAGCTTGACTCGAAGATTCGCGGGACGGTGAAGTTCGACGACGGCTCCATCGTCTAGATTGAAGCGCGCAGCACCATCCTGTTCGACGGTAAGGTTGGCGAGCACCGCAAGCTGACCGACGTCTACTTCATCCCGAGACTCAAGGCTAACCTTGTGAGCCTGGGTCAACTCGATTAAGCCGGCTGCCACATTTCCATCGAGCGTGGGCTACTCAAGATCCGTGATGATTGACGACGGCTGCTCACGCAAGTTCGACACACGACAAACCGCCTCAATATCCTGGAGTTGGAGATAGAGTAGTCGGTCAGTCTCTCGGCCAGGACCGAAGAAGTAGCTTGGAGGTGGCACTCAAGGTACGAACACCTGAGCTTTCCTGCTTTACAAAAACTACATAAGAAGAAATGGTGCACGATTTACCTGCAATCGAAGGCATGAACAGGCTGTGCAACGGGTGTCTCATCGACAAGTAGAGGCTCACCCCCTTTCCATCTAAGGCATCCTATCGCGTCGGTGAGCCATTGGAGCTCGTGCACGGTGATATTTATGGGCCCATCAAGTCGGTGACCCCAAGTGGCAAGACCCTCTTCCTCCTGCTAGTCGATGACAAAATCCGCTTCATGTGGCTGACCCTGCTGTAGGCGAAAAGTAAGGCGCTAGAGGCGATTAAGCACATTCAAGCGCAAGTGGAGGCCGAATGCGGAAAAAAGATGCGAGTGCTGCGCATGGATCGAGGTAGAGAATTCACCTCGGCGAGCTTCGATAAGTACTGCGATGTAGCGGTACCTAACGACACCCTACTCCCCCCAGCAGAACGGGGTGGTGGAGCGCCAAAATCAGACCATCGTCGCGATAGCAAGGTCATTCCTGATGATGGTCGGGATGCCGGGAGGTTCTGGGGAGAGGCGGTCACAACGACCGTCTACCTCCTCCTCAACGGGAAGACAGCACACGAGGCCTGATACAATAAGAAGCTAGCGGTACATCATCTCCGAGTTTTCGGCTGCGTCGCATACATGAAGGTCACGCGTCCCCACCTCGCCAAGCTCGGTCCCAGGGGGCTGAAGGTCATCTTCATCGGCTACGAACCCAGGAGCAAGGCGTATAGGCTCTATGATCCTGCGGGGGGACGAGCTCACATGTCGTGCGATGTCGTCTTCGATGAGAACACCTTCTGGTAGTGGAACGACGTGACCGAGGCAGACCAAAACCTAAATCAATTCACGGTGGAGTTCCTCGTCACCGAGTCGGGAGAAGGAGGAGCACATCATTGGGTACTGTCACCGCCAGCTGCTGCACCGGGCACGCCTACGCCAACACCAACCAAACCTCCTGCTACGCCCTCTGAACCAGTGGAGTTTGTAACACCATGTACTGCGGACTCGACACTAGATGCCGATCACGATGATGGTCTGCCAGCCAGGTACTGGAGGATTGAAGACCTACTGGGAGGAGGTGAACCGCCGATGCTATACATGGACAACAAAGCTACGATCTCCCAGATCAAAAATTCAGTTTTGCACGACCGGAGCAAGCACATAGAAATCAGATTCCACTACATCTGGGAATGTGCAGATTGGGGGCTAATCAAGATTGATTTCATCCAAACAGAGGAACAGTTTGGAGACATCTTCACCAAATCTCTGGCGCGGGTGGAATTTGAAGAGCTATGCTCGAAGATCGGAGTTCAAACAATAAGGTAGATATATACCACAGGGATTAAAGTTAGTGGAATATCCACGTCGAGTTGAAGGGCTTTAATTGAGACGCCACTTCTTTCCATTTTTAGGATATAATTGTTATTTAAATATGCCAATTGAATGAAAATAAAATCATCGGGTCTTTAGCGCATAATCTGAAATACTATCTCTCTCTTTTGTTTTTATGTTATTTTCTTCTTCCTCGTCAACGATTTCCTCCGATTTGCTCAGTCAAAAACAACAAGTGGTATTAGAGCCTCAAACTATGCCATTCCAAAGGATGTGGAATTCACTAGAACTATGCCATGCCAAGAGTTATGGTAATTGCATACGGTTTCCTCACGGGTGAAAAATATTTATCTATCATCTAGAGCTTCGAACCATGCCATGCCAATAGTTACTGAAAAATATTATTTTAGGTGAATTCCATGAGGTACATTTTGGAGTTATGGTAATTGCATATGGGTGCCCCGGCTATATTGAAGAACAAGTTTCAAGTAAGAACAACAAGTTTCGAGTAAGCAATGCGAAACCTTATACTAGTGGCCACATAATTAAAAGTGCTCATGGCCTAATGGATAAGGTGTTTGACTTTAAATTAGGTAATTGGGGGATCAATTGCCAATGGACGTGTGTTCCTTTTTTAAATAATTTGGAATGTTTCATTATCATCTTGTATTCTCGTTCACATGTTGAAAATTATTTTAGGTGAATTCCATGATGTACATTTTGGAGTTATGGTCTTGAAAGCATCTTAGAATTCTTTTAGGGGTATTTTGGTCATTTACCATCTCAAGTCTTGGTTTAAATCCTTATTCTAATGACCTGAAAATTTTGCATAATTCCTTTATACAATAAAATAAGGTTCCTTATAAAATTTCATGTCATTTAGAGGTCACTTGGATTATAATCCAGAGGTACATAATTATAGGCGCATTTTGATTATTTTACACCTACTTGTGCTTTAGCTCCTTAACATAACCTAATGTCGGCTAAATTTCATATATAACTTTATGATATCGTATTAAGTCTTATGATAAAATTTAATGAGTACATTTAGTGAGTTCATGCCTTAGGTGCTTCATTGAAATCAACATTTATATGGTTACTAATGTTGGAAAACCTTAAATACTTATAACCGTCCCAAAAAAAAGTTTTTTTCTTTGACTTCCTTTACAATAGTAGGGAGAGAATTAATAGAACCTTCTTTACAATCTATTACTTAATAACATGGTAATTCATTCTACATATGGGTGCCCCGAGTTAATTGAAGAACAAGTTTCGAGCAACCAATGCGAAACCTTATACGAGTGGTCACATAATGAACAACGCCCATGTTCTAATGGATAAGGTCTCTGACTTCTAATTAGGCGATTGTGGGTTAGAGTCCTATTGGGCGTGTGTTCTCTCTTTGACCAGTTCAGAATATTTCTCTATCACCATGTGTTTTTGTTGACGTGTTTGCTTTCATCAACTTTGTTCCTAATGTTTGAATCCATCCACTTTGTCCCAATTTAAAACTATACCATGCCAATAGTTGGTATAAAATATTATTTTAGGTGACTTCATAAGGAAAAGTTCCCATGGCCTAATGTTTAAGGCATCTCACTTCTAATCAAGCGATTGTGGGTTTGAGTCTGATTGGGCGTGTGTTCTTTCTTCGAACAGTTCAATTTATTAAGGGCATGAGCCTCGAACTATACCATGCATATAGTTGATTAAAAATATTATTTTGGGTGAATTCCATGAGGTGCATTTTGGAGTTATGGTCTTGAAAACATCTTAGAATTCTTCTAGGGGTATTTTTGTCATCTACTGTAAGGACCGGGCTGACTCGATGACTCCAAAAAGACGGGTAAATTTTTGGTGAAATAAAACAATTAAAATTTAAAACATAATTTATATATTATAACAAAGTAGTGTGCACACCTTAGTAATTTAAAGTATGACATAATGGTTGAAACACAAAATAAGGAATGAACACAAAACATTTTAAAACAAATCGGTTGAGGACGACGGGTGAGGTTTGTCTATGGCACCTGCTCCAGAGTCCGCTCCCGACCTCGACAAGAAACGAGTACAAAGACTCAGTAAGTAGCCTACTTGTAGGCTCTTAATCGTGTCCTTGATATGCTAGGGTACCACACTCTTTTTTTTTCTTGTTCTTATTCTTGTTATAAGTACTTATACCCTCGAATTGTTGTTCTTGACATGAGGTTCTTATCATGATCTTTCTTGAGGACCTTGGTCCTTTGATTCTGAAACTTTGGTTATCCTCTCAGGGCCTTAGTACTATGGTTCTTGGTTTTTGTTCTTAGAACTTGGATCTTGATCCATGTTCTAGTCTTTGATGTTTGTCTTGTTCTTGGTAATTTCTAGGTTCTTGTTCTGTTCTTGATTATTTCTCCAAGACACTCCCCCTAGGATTTACGACACTAGCCATGCACCTGACAACATGTGCCCAAGGCTTCATGCGTTCCCAGCGACGTAGTCTGATCCCATATCTTAGGGCTTGCCCTTCGATATAGTCTGAAAACCTATGTCCAATGCTTCATGCGTTCCAAGCGGCATAGTTTGAAAACCTACATCCAAGGCTTCTTACGTTCCAAACGATATGGTCTAATCCTGCATTTAGGGCTTGCCCTGTGATATAGTTTGAATACCTACGCTCAAGGCTTCATGCGTTCCAAGCAGCGTAGTCTAAGTCATGAGCATGTTGTACCATGGGAGGTCTTAGGAGGTTCTTGATTCTTGGCTAAGGTAACTTACTCTCTCCTTGTTCCATCATGGCCCTAGACTACTCCTCATGATAGACCGTAAAGGTCACGTGCTCGGTGCATACATGAACATGGCATCCTTCAATTTTTTGGGTACCCATAACATGCTGCAGGATATCTTATCTAGGTGAGGGAAATGAGGCCAAGCATGACATCCTGGAAAGAAAACATGGTGCAAGGCATCCCACCTAGAAGAGGGAATCTTAGGCCTCTAAAAGTACTGCGTGGTGGGAGGTCATGGGTAACTTTGGACATGACTAGAGTATTACCTAACATTCTTGAGTTTCTGTTTTTTAGGACCTTGGTCCCTTATTCTTGAGTGGTACCTAGCATTCTTCTTACTTCGGTAGTTGTAGAGCTTGTGTGTTCTTGGTTCTCATTCTTGTAAGTTTCTAGAGTTCTAAAATCCTTGAGGCATAAGTTGTAACATGTATTTGTAATAATATGAACCCATCATAATAACTAGCATGAGTTATTCTAGAAAGTCGCAGATTCCTAATGAATTCCTTAGAGGGTTCTAGAAGGGTCTTGAATCTTGAGGTGTTTCCTTTAACGTTTCTGAGGTTCTATCTTCATTTAGGTTCCAAACTTGCTCTAATCAGCTTGAACTCTTGAACATACCTTCTTGTCCTTAGGAATAGTCCTTATAAGAAGTAGCAAGTTATTTGGAGCACGTACCGACCTTGAAATATCAGAGTAGTCCTAGGTGCATTTTAGTCATTTTACACCCTAATTCTTGGTTTTGCTACTTAACGAATTCCAATGGAATTCAAACTTCACCACATCATCAAACATCATAAAATAAGATCTTCTACAGAGTTTCATAGCATTTGGAGGTCATCTAGGTCATGAACCGTAGGTACGTATACTTAGGGGCATTTTGGTCATGTTACATCGTTTCTTGGTTTACCTACTTATTCTTATCCAATGACCATCAAATTTCATATATAACATCAACATGTTATAACATGCTCAAAAATTTTATTTTATAGGTAGTAGAGTTCATTTAGTGGGTTATTTTAATATTACTTAAATCCCGAACAATTTGATTGGTTCAAGGTCTTAACTCTTGGTTCTTGATGTTTTTCTTTCATATATCCTTAATTCATACTTGGTTTTGGGTTCATATGAAAATCCAAATCATTCCTAAAAGTATTTCTTAACAAAAAGTCCAAGGTGGCTACTTATCTCGTCGTCGACGTTCGGGACTTCCGTTCTTGAGCTTCCGGTATCCGAATTACCTCAAAATTTCTTCCACTAACTCCTAATTCTGTCTATTTTCTGGAACCATAAAGTTTTCATGAGAACCAGTCTGGAAGGAGGTTAAAATTGAGAAAGACCGAGAGATGGTCAACATATGGCTATCTTTGACTTTTATTGGTCAAAGTTTATCCTCTGACTTTGGACTTCATCATCCTCGGTTGCTGGAAAAATCACGATTTTTATTTATCATACGCCTCTGGTTTTTCCTTTGTAAAGCTCTATATAGACCTCTAATGGACTCAAGTTTTTCACGAAACCTTTAGATGAAGTTTCAAGGAAGAAGTAGAGACCAAGTTCATATCTTTTTGTGGTCTGTAGCTCAAGTTATAACCTTCCAAAGTTCGCCGGAAAACATGTTTCTCGCCAGAGTAAATCTAGAAACCTTTTGTTGGGCAGCCGATTCTAAAGCTTTTCAAGACCCGATTCCTTCACGAAACTTGTTGGAAATTCCATATGGAATATGGAGGAGTTGGTAGAAAGGAAATTAATTAGCCATAGCCCTCAAATTTAGAAGAAAACTAAGGAAGAAAAATCCCTCATCTAAAACATTAAAACTTGAGTCTTAGAAATCCTTGTTTTAAAACATTGACCAGAACTTACTATTTATAGATCAAGCTAGCACCACCCTTCATTGTTCTAGAATCGGGTGAAGTTTCTCATCTTTTATTTTAAATATTTCTGGAATTTGCATCGGAAATATCTACTCCGGAAGGGTGCTACCGAAATTAGTTTAAAACCACCATACATATTTTCTTTTTGACCTAAATTATTTCCCTTTCAAGTTTAAAACCTCAAATATTCCTTATCCTAAAATGTTTTTGTGTAGAGTGATACCCGAGTAAAAGAGAGTACATGAATGAGCCAAGATTATATCCGAATGAAGGTGACCCAGAGTATAGATGACTAAGAAATGCTTAAAAAGAATTGAAACTTACTACCTATATCAACGAGATGCACTTTCCTTTTTTGTGGCTTAATCATAAGAAGTTCGAGATTAAGTGTGTTTTTCTTCGAGCAATTTTATGTTGGGAGACCTCTTAAAAAATTTCGTAGCAAACATGTGAGTGAGGAAAAGACACGCAGGAAGGATTCATGTTGGTCTGTGGAAATAGTTTTCACTCTTAGAAGCAAAGAGTAAATAACCTAACAATTTTGTCACAGGAATGTTAGGGCCATTAAGTGCCAAATCAAGATTTTGAAACTTGCACATGGGCCGTTACAATACAAGTAGAAACTTAAAACCCAACTAAATTATCAACATCCAAAGAACTATAAAATCTCAAAAGATTCCTCCCTCTTTTATTAGACTTAAATATACATCTTAAGTCTATAAAGAAACTCCACAACTCTCCATAAAATTATTACATGTGAAAGCAACCAAATATGAAAGAAAAGAAAAGAAAAAAAAAAATAGGTTTTGTGGGACTAAAATGAGTGAGGGAGATTTTACTTCATTTTTTCCAAGGGTGTATAAATTCTAACTTCCTGGAATGAATATTTTTTAAGTAAAATCCATCATTAAAAGCTACCCAAATGCAGTTTGTAGCGTCGCATCGTTTATATAGCCAATGCGAGTTCTCTGGCCAAAATACCTCAAATGAAGCATGTCCATTCAAACTTTTAAAATTGCACCAAAACAAAGTCGTATGCCAAAAATTCATTCGGAAGCTCCAGTTGAATTGATCTCGCTTGTCCAAAACGCGTTCGTTCAAATCGTCGTATTTTGACTTGCAATGAGCATTTAAAACTGAGTTTGTTTGATAATTGTAAATAGCCACTTGCCATTTGCTTTCTTGTAAATGCCAATTTTTCTCTACAGTTTTTTTTGTTGGATCCTGCAAAACATGTTCTAATAATAATGCTTGATTCCAAAACAAACAATAAGATAAAACCGAAGTTGGTTAGAGGTTTCATTTTTTTTTAGATACTCAAATTTTTTTTGTTGATGTTTAATCATTCGGATTTTTGTTCATTATATAGAAAAAAGAAAAAAAAACTTTTGTTGAACAAGCGGTTAAAGTTGTTTGGGAAGCTGATTGAAGGTTAACATACACCGAAAAAATTAATTGCTAGGTATGTTTTGAGGTTGGATATCCATATTTGTTGCATAGTTATAAATATCAATTCTTTTTCATTTGCTATTTTTGGTGGAGATGGAAAAACAAAGTTGTGTTAAACACAAACTATATTTTTCTATATTTTTTCTTTAATTTAGCATTCTCAAGTTGATTTAAGGCAGAGTTATAAATGGTTTTTTTAACCATATTTATCAATTTTTTATTCACATTAAACCGAAAGAAAAATAGATATGATTAATAAGAATGTGATATTCAAAACAAAATCAAAATTTAAAATGTGTGCTCGAAAAGTTCAAACATTTTATTCCACATATTTTAACACATAAAAATAGAAGAAGATCTATAACATCCAAATTCATCGCTAGTGGATATTGTTCGTCGGATCCACTTTGACACGTTATGTATCAGTGTCTGCTTCACGGTTTTAAAACGCGTCTAGAGATTTCCACCCTAAATTTTCCTATTCAACCTCAAACCATTACTACATATTTAACCTGACATTTAATGCGGAATTACTTTAATGAACCTTTATTTTAAATTTTAGTTAACTTTGTGCTTCATTTATTACGTCGGGAATAAAAAAAATACAAAGAAAGAAGGAAAAACACTACTGAATTAAATGCCCTATACTAACCTATGGCCTAGTAATTATCAATACATCTGAACCTATACTAACCTATACTTTGTTATATGCAAATACAACTCAAACTATAGTTTATTAAATGCAAATACAACTCAACCTATACTAACATGTACTACTGTCAAATGCAAATACAACTCAACTTATACTAACCTATATTATTGTCAAATACAAATACAACTCAACTTATACTAACCTATACTATTATATTTGAAATGCGTACCTATCCTATGCATGTGCCACGGTCTCGGAGTTCAAATCCTCCGTCAGTCTTACAAGGGCACCTTGCCTTTATGTGAAAAATGTAGTAGCACGAGGCTTGAGTGTTTTAAGAATACTCAGTAAGCGACCCCCTGTCGGGGTTATGATGCTTGAACATGCGAATGCAATGACGGGATCTATCATAACAATCTATTTTCCTATGGTACTATTCTAACTGACAGCTTAGATAGGATAGTACCATATACTCTACACATGACTCATACGTGCGAGTATGGACCCACAAGTCGGTTCGCACACCCTTGGCCCCTTTCCTTGTCAAGCGAGCATGCTCTGGTAGCTCTCTATGCCGGATACCCTAGCCGTCACGGCAGCATTATGTAAAACATAACGGTAGTTCTCCTGTCTAGTGGTGTACACGCACGTACCATCGTGAAGGAATAAGGGTATCCCGAATGCTCACACACATTAATGCATGAGGATCCAATATGTTTCCATTTTCAACATTATTAAATATAACCCCGCTATCATTTTATTCATATCATACCATTTCTCATATCAGTTATCATATCGTTCATGCTTATACCGGGGTTATATTTCATGTTATTTATCATTCTGTCATTCATATCATGCTATACATGTAATTCACAAGACGTAACATAACATTTTTATGCTTTCAACATAACGTTTCATAAAGCTCAATTCATACGGTAAATACCTTACCAGTCACATAATGCAATCCGAGCATAACATATCACATCACATTATATCACATACCAATTCATCCAAGATAACTTAACGTTCACGTTGTGTAACATTTACGTATTAAATCATAATTTTCTCAACATACAAATTATGACACGTGCGAAACCACGGACATGTGTCAACATACAACATAAAATTTCTATATCCTACGACGGTAGAGACACTTACTTGGTTGGCCTAGGCCGAAGCTACTACGACTCCTTGATGCTAGCGCTACTTAACGCTACTCTCTGAAATTTAATTCCGCCTAAGGTGTCCAACAATCATAAATTAGAACTATGGGAGTTGACTCACCTAATCTTGCATGAAATAATTTTAAACATACCCCTAATAATTTAAACGAGCTATGCCTAATTACCCATAAATAATTTTTTTTTTTTTTTTTGGTTCATACATCATATACATCTTGAAGAAACTTGTGTCCTCGAGAGTGTCTTAATATTGGAATTACTTGGGTATTTCTCCATTATCTCTTCCCAATGTCTTCACATAGTTTCTTCCATTTCATAGTCTTGTAAAGATCATTTTCCTTGTACATGTTTTTTTTCTTTCTTTATGAACATAACAAATAATCTTTAATGATATTTTTTACGAAAAAATGTTGTGCGAATTGATTGGTTTCATATTAGAAAGTTGCAATTGACTATCATTTTTTCTTTAAGGACAATTGACTTGAGTTCTTTGCATATATTCCTTTTATGATCTTAACCTCCCCATTTCCAATTATTATACATATTTTCTTTTTTACCTAAATTGTTACCCTTTCAAGTTCAAAACCTCAAATATTCCTTATCCTGAAAGAGTTTTGTGTAGAGTGATACACGAGTAAAAGATAGTACATGACGGAACCAAGATTATATCCTAATGAAAGTGACCGAGAGTATAGATGACTAAGAAATACTTAAAAAGAATTGAAACTTACCACCTATATTAACGAGATGCATTTTTCTTTTTTGTGGCTTAATCATAAGAAGTTTGCGATTAAGTGTGCTTTTCTTGGAGCAATTTTATGTTGGGAGACCAATTAAAATTTCGTAGTAAACATGTGAGTGAGGAAATGACATGCAGGAAGGACTCATGTTGTTCTGTGGACATAGTTTTCACTCTAAGAAGCAGAGAGTAAATAACCTAACAATATTGTCGAGGGAATATTAGGGTCATTAAGTGCCAAATCAAGATTTTGAAACTTGCACATGGGCCGTCACAAGTAGAAACTTAAAACCCAACTAAATTATCAACATCCAAAAAACTATAAAATTCCAAAAGATTCCTCCCACTTTTATTAGACTTAAATATACAACCTCTTAAGTCTATAAAGAAACTCCACAACTCTCCATAAAATTATTACAGGTGAAAGCAATCAAACATGAAAGAAAAAAAAAAGTCGGTTTTGTGGGACCAAAATGAGCGAGGAGATTTTACTTCATTTTTTCCAAGGGTGTATGAATTCAAGCTTCCTAGTATGAATATTTTTTAAGTAAAATCCATCATTAAAAGCTACCCAAATGCAGTTTGTAGCATCGCATCGTTTATAAAGCGAGTTCTCTGGCCAAAATACCTCAAATGAAGCATGTCCATTCAAACTTTTAAAATTGCACCAAAACAAAGTCGTATGCCAAAAGTTCATTCTGAAGCTCCAGTTGAATTGGGCTCGCTTGTCCAAAACTCGTTCGCTCAAATCGTCATCTTTTGACTTGCAGTGAGCATTTAAAACTGAGTTTGTTTGATAATTGTAAATAGTCACTTGCCATTTGCTTTCTTGAAAATGCCAATGTTTCCCTACAGCTTGTCTGTTGGATTCTGCAAAACATGTGTTAATAATAATACTTGATTCAAAAGCAAACAATAAGATGAAACCGAAACTAGTTAGAAGCTTCATTTTTTTTAGATACTTAAATCTCTTTTGTTGATGCTTAATCATTTATATTTTGGTTCATTATATAGAGAAAAAAAACATGTGTGAAAGAAGTTATTAAAGCTGTTTGGGAAGCTGTTTGTTATTTTTTGTGGAGATGGAAAAACAAAGTTGTGTTAAACACAGACATGACGGTTGCATTTTATATATTTTTTCCTTAATTAGCATTCTCAATTTGATTTAAGGCACCCTTAAAAATTATTCTTTTAACTATATTTATCAATTTTTTATTTACATTAAAAGGGAAAGAGAAATAGATATGATTAATAAGAATGAGATAATCAAAAGAAAATCAAAATTTCAAAGGTGTGTTCGAATGTTCAAACATTTCACCACATATTTTAACACATAAAAATAGAAAAAGATCTATAACAGCCAAATTCAGCTCTACTAGATATTGTCTGCTTTGTCCATTTTGACACGTTATGTACCATCGTCTGCTTCACGGTTTAAAACGCGTTTTTAAAGAGATTTCCACCATAAATTACCCTATTTAACCTAAAACCGTTACTACAGATTTTTAACCTGACATTTAATGCATAATTTACTTTAATGAACCCTTATTATAAATTTCACATTAACTTCGTGCCTCATTTATTACTCGGAATAAACAAATACAAAGAAAGAAGGAAAAACATTATTGAATTAAATGTCCAAAGAAAGAAAAACATTACTGAATTAAATGTCATATACTAACCTATGGCCTAGTAATTATAAATACCACTAACCTATAATTTATTAAATACAAATACAATTCAACCTATAATTTATTAAATGCAAATACAACTCAAACCTATACTATTATCAAATGCAAATACAACTCAACCTATACTATTGTCGAATGCAAATAAAACTCAATCTATACTAACCTATACTATTAAATTTGAAATGCAAACTTATCTTATGCATGTGTCACGGTCTCGAAGTTGTGAAGCCTTCGTCAGTCTACAGGGGCGCCTTGCCTTTATGTGAAAAATGTAGTAGCACGAGGCTTGAGTGTTTTAAGAATTCTCAGTAATTGAACCCCTATCAGGGTTATGATGCAAGAACATGCAAATGCAATGACGGGACCTATCATAACAGTCAATTTTCCTATGGTACTATCCTAACGGGCAGCTTGGATGTGTACCATATACTCTACACATGATCCATACGTGCGAGTATGGACCCAACAGTCTATTCACATACCCCTGGCCTCTTTCCTTGTCGGGCAAGCATGCTTTAGTAGCTCTCTATGCCAGATACCCGTTAGAAATAGTAGCCGTCCCGGCAACATTATGTAAAACATAACGGTAGTTCTCTTGCCAAGTGGTGTTCGCGCCCGTAACATCGTGAAGGAATAGGAGTATCCATGAATGCACGAGCACGCATTAATGCATGAGGTCCCAATATTTTTCCATTTTCAACATTATTAAATAGAACCCCGCTATCATTTTATTCATATCATACCATTTCTCATATCAGTTATCATATTGTTCATGCTTATACCGAGGTTATATTTTATGTTATTTATCATTTTTCATGTCATTCATATTATGCTATACATGTAATTCACAAGACATAACGTAACATTTTTATGTTTTCAACATAACGTTTCATAAAACTCAATTCATATAGTAAATACCTTACCAGTCACATAATGCAATCCGAGAATAACATATCACATCACATTATATCACATATCAATTCATCCAAGACAACTTAACGTTCACATTGCATAACATTTACGTATTAAATCATAATTGTCTCAACATACAAATTATGACACGTGCGAAACCACGGGCATGTGTCAACATATAACATACAATTTCTATATCCTACAACGGTAGAGACACTTACTTGGTTGGCCAAGGCCGAAGCTACTACGACTTCTTGTTGCTAGCGCTACTTAACGCTGCTCTCTAAAATTTAATTCCATCTAAGGTGTTCAACAATCATAAATTAGAACAACTATGGTAGTTGACTCACCTAATCTTGCATGAAATAATTTTTAACATACTCCTAATAATTTCAAATAGCTAAGTCTAATTATGCATAAAAACTTACTCCTAATCATAAAAACGGACTAATTACGCATAAATATATTTTTTTTTTTTTTGTTCATACATCATACACGTCTAGAAGAAACTCACGTCCTTGAAAGTGTCTTAATATTGGAATTACTTGGGTATTTCTCCATTATCTCTTCCCAATGTCTTCACATAGTTTCTTCCATTTTATAGTCTTGTAAAGATCATTTTAATTGTACATGTTTTTTTCTTTCTTTATGAGCATGACAAATAATCTTTAATGATATTTTTTACAAAAAAATCTTGTGCGAGTTGGTTGGTTTCATATTAGAAAGTTGCAATTGACCTTTTTTTTTTTTTTTTTTTTTTAAGGAAAATTGACTTCATAACCTTCCCATTTTCAATTATTATACATATTTTCTTTTTGATTGAAATTGTTAGCCTTTCAAGTTTTTTTTTAAGGAAAATTGACTTCATAACCTTCCTGAAAAGGTTTAGTGTAGAGTGATACCTGAGTAAAATACAGTATATGAATGAACTTAGAGTATATCTTAATAAAAGTGACTCACAGTATAGATGACAAAGAAATGCTTAAAAAGAATGGAAACTTACCACCTATATCAACGAGATGCATTTTCCTTTTTTGTTGCTTAAGCATAAGAAGTTCGAGATGAAGTGTGTTTTTCTTGAAGCAATTTTATATTGGGAGACCTCTTAAAAATTTTCATAGCAAACATATGAGTGAGGAAAAGACACGCAGGAAGGACTCATGTTGGTCTGGGGAGATAGTAAATAACCTAACAATATTGTCAGGAGATTATTAGGGTCATTAAGTGCCAAATCAAGATTTTGAAACTTGCACATGGGCCGTTCCAAGTAGAAACTTAAAACCCAACTAAATTATCAACATCCAAAGAACTATAAAATCTCAAAAGATTCCTCCCTCTTTTATTAGACTTAAATATACAACATCTTAAGTCTATAAAGAAACTCCACAACTCTCCATAAAATTATTACATGTGAAAGCAACCAAATATGAAAAAAAAAAAAAAAAAAAAAAGTAGGTTTTGTGGGACTAAAATGACTGAGGGAGATTTTACTTCATTTTTCCCAAGGGTGTATAAATTCTAACTTCCTGGAATGAATATTTTTTAAGTAAAATCCATCATTAAAAGCTACCCAAATGCAGTTTGTAGCGTCGCATCGTTTATATAGCCAATGCGAGTTCTCTGGCCAAAATACCTCAAATGAAGCATGTCCATTCAAACTTTTAAAATTGCACCAAAACAAAGTCGTATGCCAAAAGTTCATTCTGAAGCTCCAATTGAATTGAGCTCGCTTGTCCAAAACGCGTTCGTTCAAATCGTCGTCTTTTGACTTGCAATGAGCATTTAAAACTGAGTTTGTTTGATAATTGTAAATAGTCACTTGCCATTTGCTTTCTTGTAAATGCCAATTTTTCTCTACACCTTGTTTGTTGGATCCTGCAAAACATGTTTTAATAATAATGCTTGATTCCAAAGCAAACAATAAGATAAAACCGAAGCTGGTTAGAGGCTTCATTTTTTTTAGATACTCAAATTTTTTTTTGTTGATGCTTAATCATTCGGATTTTTGTTCATTATATAGAAAAAAAAAAACTTGTGTTGAACAAGCGGTTAAAACTGTTTGGGAAGCTGATTTAAGATTAACATACACGAAAAAATTAATTGTTATGTATGTTTTGAGGTTGGATATTCATATTTGTTGCATAGTTATAAATATCAATTATTTTTCATTTGTTATTTTTGGTGGAGATGGAAAAACAAAATTGTGTTAAACACAGACTAGACGGTTGTATTTTCTATACTTTCTCCTTAATTACGAAAATATCCTTCCTACTAAAATCAAATCAAAGATGTTAAACCCTAAACTTAAAAGGGATAATTACTTTTAAAATAACAAATCAATCTAACCAAATAAAAACAAGGTCTTAAAAATTAAATTCAAACTTAAAACAAGACAATTAAAAATCATTTAAAATTAAATTTAAATAATTAAACCAAAATTGAAAGTAGTTAAAGTTTTTTCTTTATTATTACAAAATCAAAACTAAATTTAAATTTTTATACTCGATTGATTGACAAAATGATAATGTGATAGTTAAAATATTTCATGAATTTGAAGGTAAGAATTTTGTGTATTTTAAGCATCTAGAATTCCTAGCAAATCGGCCACTAAAAAGAATAACGATCATTATATCATTTAGATTTAAAAAATAAAAAGATATGAATTCCTTGCAAGTGGATTTAAATTGATACCGTTAGACGAACTAAATCGTGTATTGTGTTAACAGTAAAACAAAGAACAAGTTAGTGACTCCAGTTTAGGCCAACGAAGTAAGTAGCTTAACTAATAGCTTGATAACATAGTATATTTTGTGACCCATACGTATGTCATGTTTTATAATTTCTTGACATGTGCTATGTTATATACTATGATATACGTTATGGAGTGTTACAAAATATACTATGTTATCCACTATATTATGACTTGATTATGTGATGTCGCATGAACTCCATGTGTCACGCCATGTAAACTGCATTGATACGCCAGATCTATGCCGATGAGATATTAAAAGGTCATGTATGTTAAATATGAAAAATATGACAAGTAACACGTAGGTATGTTTCACAAGAACACTATGTCAGACAAATAATAGAGAAATGACTTGCATTATAAGTATATGTCATGTTTTGATGTTATGGGACCTCATGCATTCGGTTTGTTACATGCATCATGATACTTTTTCATTATGATTAGTATGGACGTGTACCTTTACGATATTTATGTTCGTCATGTTATTTTGCGTACTGTTTCCTTCCATGGCATTCGGCCGCATGAGCATGCACTAGTCTTTTAAAGTACACATCCAACCCTGCCTCTTTGTGTTTGAATTTCTCAACCCTAATAGTGGAGCTACTTACTGAGTATTTTTAAATACTTAAACTATGTGCTACTTTTTTCTTTTTCACGTAAAAGTAAGATACCTCTATACGGATGAAAATGTTACAATGAAGGTCATGGAACCAAAGTTAGAGTAGCTGCATATTTATTTAAATTATAGCCCTTATGTTAGATCAAAGCGTTTTCATCGTTTTGAAGTTATTCTTATTACATTTTCTGTATATTTTTATTTGAAATGAATTCTATGAATGTTTATGTTCATGGCATCGTTTATGATATGTTTAAAGGGGCTTTCCGACACATAGTTGTCATGTAATGCTTGCACTAGCAACCTTGTCATTAATATGAAAATACCGTCCTTGCATAAAGTCTTCGTTATCTTTCACTTGAAGGGCCGATTTTTGGCTCTATACTACAATTTCTAAACATAAAGTAGTAATTTTAATAATTAAAAAAGTTGAGAGAGAGAAAGCTAGAAGAGAGAACTCATTGGATTGAGTAGGGCTTGTTGCTCGATATCATGAGATTAGGAAGCCAAAGCCTCAGTAAACCCTTGACCATAGAAGGGTTAGACTCATAGAGCATAACTCGTTTAAGTCTAACCTATAAAACAAGTACTCCCATTTACGTCATTTATCTTGTCATCCACTTAAGAAACGTTAACTTTATACACTGAAATCCATGAACATTAATATTTTGATGTCACGATTAGTCTAATTTTAATAAATATCAAGAGACTATTAAAAAGAGAGGTAAGTAACTCAAATCTCACTCAACTTAATATCGCTTCGAACATTAACTTAAGAAGCTGAGTTTACTAAACAAGCATCATACTCAATTTATTCCGACAATCTTTTGTTGGAGTCCCAACTACAAAGGTTTACGTGGAGCTTACATAGAACTTGTGTGAATCGAGATAGCCGAAATGTGAGAGTTGAACCAAATGAAATCAAAATATTAAATAATTGAATCTCTTTAGAAGTGTCAATTATTTTGAATGAGTCAATTCTAAACTTGGTCAATTCCATTGATTTGGAGACCACCTGCCAAATGGTCTATAAACTAACAAAAATAATTGTTAGATGTATTATAAATTTAACAAATAGTCATAGTTCACAAGTTAGGTGTAGGAAAAACCACGAGGTTTTGCTAAGCCCAAATCAAAACGAAGAATTTTGTTTGAATCTTCAATAAACAATTGGTCAATTGGAAGTGGTGAAATATGAAAAGGAATCGATATTCAACTCTTATTCGGCTATATATTTTGGGACATTCAATCAAGACCAACACAAATCCTTATTCCACAAATACTACGAGAGAATCGAGAAAGCAACGTTCTAAGTTTTTGCTGAAAACGGGAAGAAAAATGGAGGTTTCAACCGAGGAGGTAAAAACGTTCCATGGTCAAAGTGATGGCTTAGGTGAGGATTCTTCCAGTTTACCCATCTCCCAATCCCTCGGGGAACTTTGGGCATTTACCAAATTTAAATTACTCGAACTACAATTTCCACACCGTATCGAGACATTTGTGACATCGCTCGCTAGACGTGTTCCTCGACCAACTAAGAGCGGTGGCGGTGGCGGCCAGACCAACTAGGATATATCAATCGAATTTAGAATAATATCTTAGCTATATGTATACAAAGTTTAAAGTTGAGAATAACTTAGGGTATATAGTTTTATGTATGGTCTGAAAATGTCTCTCTTAAAGTATTAAAATATAATATTTTATAATTGCTTCTAACATAATAAGGTCTCTCTCATTCTTATTATTATTATTTTGAGAATATGATGCTTGTTTTAAAGTAAAGTTGATAGCGTAAATAATTACATTAAAAACTTAGGATTAAAATTAAAATTAATCTTAATTGCCTATATTAATGTTTATTTGTTTATCAATTATATAACATTAATATTTTGATTGCTTTAAAATAAAATATTAATACTTTTACTAATTAATTTGTCGATTAAAATATATTTATAAATTAATATTAAACTTTTTTTTTATGTAAATTAAATCATATAAATTTATATTAGTAAACAAGAGACTATTAGCATCATACTAATAAATTAATTATAAAGTAAATATAGTTTAGCGTTATAGCATAAACAACATTATTATTATTATTATTTTTTTTTTTTTTATAGGTAAGAAGAAATAAATAGTGCATTACAAAATAAAATGTAAAAATATAGCATTATTTATATATTGATTTTGTTCACAAAGTCATATTTTGTTAATATAAAGATAATTATTTCAAGGTATATATATATATATATATATATAAACTCCAATATAAAATGGGAAAATGAGGAGTCGAACTCCAATATAAAATGGAAGTCCCTAGGCTTATTGAGTCACAACAATTACACCGTTTCATTCTATTTGGGCGATTTGAAGTCAATCGAATAATACTTTTTTTAAGGCTCTAGCTCTGCTTCTAGGCTAATCCGGCTTGGGTCTAATATGTTCGAACCTTTTTTTGCATTTTTTTAATCTTTATGAGGCGTCTTTGATACTTACAGAGCTGTTTAAGGTTAGTATGACTAATTTTTAACAAATTTAAATTAGATGAAGTTAAGTTTAGATTGTTTCAGGAAGATTAGAGCTTGAAGCTAAGTTTAGATTATTTGAGGAAAATTAAGTGAAGTTTAAATAATTTCATTGAAATGAGGTGATCCAATTTTTCAATTTGGAATTCTAAATTATGAGAATTAGAATTCAAGGAGAAGCTTTAAAGTAGCATCAGGATAGTTTAGTGATTTTGATTTAGGCCAATCAAGTAAATAACTTTATTGTTGAATTGATTGGATGAACCGTATGAAGTATGTGAATGGGTGTCCTGTGGCCCCTACACATATCGTGTTTTGTGATTGTTTGACGTATATACGCTATGGATCTTGTTGTAAACTCAATCTTGTATGATGCATGAAACCTCTATATGTTATGTCACACACAATGCTAGTATGTTCACTCCAAGTTTATAAGAAATTGTTAAGCCACGTATGTTACTCATGAAAGTTATGTTTCTGACTCAAGTCGAGACTATCTTAAAGACTTGCTTGAAAACATGCAAGGCAAAGTATAATAATACAATAAGATTTTCCGCTTTAAGACAAAACATAATTATATTATATTTACAAATAAAGATAGAGTTTAAATACATTCGGCCTAATAAGAAAAATAATTTAAAAGATTAAACTAATTACGGTATGGCTCTTTGTAGCACCTGCTCTAAATTTGCGTTTATCCTCGATTAGCTCCTTCTAGACACCTCAAAAACATGATAGAATTTGAATTTGTACAAATACTTAGTTCTTGTCGTGATCTTGGTCTTGGGTTCTAAGTTCTTAACGTTGTTATGTCTGAAGGGTCTTAGATTTAAGGTCTAGGATTCTTAGTTTTGAGAGCTTGGATCTTATCCATGTTCTAGTTCTTAATCCTTGTTCTTAGTCTTGTTATTGGTTCTTGTCCTTAGTTATTGTTCTTATTTCTTGTTTTGTTCCTTAAGACAGTATTCTTAGAATTTATGGTACAAGATATGAACCTGACAATCTGTGTTCCAGACTTCGTGCGATCCAAGCGACACAGTCTGCACCTATATTCAATGGTTCATGTGTTCCAAGTGACGTAGTCTGGACCTATATCCAAGGCTTCATGCATTCTCTGCCTACATTTTTAAACCTATACTAAATGTTTCGTACATTACAAGTAATGTAGTTTGAAACCTGCTTACAAGGCTTCCTACGTTCCAAGCTACACAACCTGAAAAGATAGGTCCCACCATAATGTTTGTGTTTGCATTTCCAGCCTCCACCACTGGGGCTACTTACTCAGTATTTTTAAATACTCAAGTCATGTGCTACTTCTTTATTAGATAAAGTAAGACATCATTTTTCAGATGTCGATGTCGCTACAAAGGCCATGGAACTAGAGCTAGGGTAGTTGTATTTTGTTTAATATGTAGCCTTTAGTTAGATCAGAGCGATTTGATTGCTTTGTACTTGTTGCTATTTTTGTTTCCTCTACTTAATTGATGTTTACTTTTAGCTGAAATTGATTTTACGAATATTCAAGTATATGGCATTGTGTATGAAATGTTTTAAATGACTTTTTCCGCATAGTAGACATGTCATGTATGTAATGGCGTCTCTATTCAATTAAAATAATAGGATTGTTATAGTTGGTATCAAATCTTTAGGCTTATAAATTTGTAGACTATCCTACGATGTGAACTTAACATGTTTTCTTGTCGATACAGCATATGCTATCAGATATGCACTACAAAAGATAATAAATGATGATGTTAAATGCTCTATATGAATGGTTTTTGTGTTTGATGAAATGCTATGTATGGTAGGATATGTGTTGAGAGTTGTTGACTTAGTGCCTAAGTGTTTATTTATTGATCATGACACCTAGAGAACGAAGAGGAGGGTGACCCCTACAAAAAGGAGATGCACGGGTAGGAGGAGTCATGGTTCGCAAGGATCCGTGACTCAGACAGATCCAGCAGCACAATCGCTAACGACATCTGCAGCTGAACTAAACGCCACAACCACCCAGATGTGAGAGTCATTTCAGGCCATGATGCAAATTATGGTTGCAATCCAGCAGGTCAACAACACGATGGCAATCATCGTGTGAAGCTAGGAACCTGCGAGATTTCAGGAGGTAGAATCATCATATCTTTAATGAGACTTTGGAAGACCCGACTGTTGCACAAGTGTGGTTGTAATTGACGGAGATAATCTTTTGACTGATGGACTGTCGTGATGACCAAAAGGTATCATACATGTCGTCCATGTTGGTGGACGACGGAAAGATATGGTGGCAGTCCACTTAAGAGTACTTCAGTCCTTGGTAGCCTTATAATAAAAGATATGGTAACCCTATATGGTGGCCGTCCAGTTATTCATATAACTGGGTAACCCTTCAACGTTCTTGGTAGCCCTCTAATAAAATCCATGACTATATTCTACCATTTCCATTCTAGCACACTGAGAGGTTGCAACAATCTCGTTGTTCTCTATGGAGGTGCTTTGACTTGCTAGCATACCAAACATTTACTTACAAATTCCGCTATATTTGTCTACAAGGGTGCACGGAAAATGGGAAATTTTGTGCCTCGTCTAGTATCTCATTTTAAAATTCTTCTATCACCAGTACACACAAACGATGGTAGAACAATAATCCGCCATCAGACGACTTAGAGTACCTATCAGCTGGCTCTATCGCCAACTCATTAAGTAATTTTCCTAACCCAAGGTCTCCTACTTGAGCATCGTGATTCTCTTGGGAGTGTGGGTTAGACCGTCAATTGCGCAAGCTGTGCTCTAACTTCCTCCCATACCCCTACATTTTTAGCCTAATTAGTGGCGTCACCGCATGCATGCTTTAATCACATATGCGGAAATTCATAATAAATACTTCTAAAATAAATCCATGAAATTACATATTCAATTCAAAACAAGAAAATAAAGATAACAAAGTTTTTTAACATAAAATGAATTTGCTTTAAAAACACCTATAACTATTGAAAGAAATTCAATGCGCAACTGCCCTATCATGACCTATCTTAACATCCATACCCTTTTTAGTATTCATCGTCATCCGTGCATGAGAGCTTTACCTTTACCTAAAGTATAAGGGTAGCATGTGACTTGAGTATTTTAAGAAATACTCAATAAGTCACCTCGCTATTGGGGTTAGTAATGCAATCACACACATAACATGATTGAGATCTTTCTTTTAAAATCGTAAGAAGACCATAGGCTCTTTCCAATTTTGGGAAGGGTTTAATTTGTAGTACTTCTCAGCACACAACCCATGTCCACGCACATCGACCCACCAGGCGGGATCGTATACGTACCCCTTGGCTTGACTTGATCGGACACAACGCATTACATGTCATGCGACGCGTTAGAAAAAAAAGAAGAAAAAAAAGGCCCACATGATATCATGGCAAACATACATGCATAAGGTCTCAAGATTTTCATTCCTAACATGACATTAATTTCATTTCCTTTCTCATTTCATCCATAACACATTTCATATATGCATCATGTATACGTGACAATCATCACATAATTCATCACATAACTTTACATAGCAAGACATAACGTACAGACATGACATTTCATTTCATTACATTCATAATATAGTGTAATGGATATCACATGCATACATAGCATACATCAAATGACAATACAAAGACAATATAAGCATCACATAATTAATATGGTAAAAGGAGCCACAAAGCATGCACCATCATACATCAATCAATTATCTAACTTCAACACTAAGGTCACTTATTTGGTTGGCCTTGACTGAACTTACTCATTACTCGGTAGCCGCTTTAAAAACTATATTCCAATGCTTAATTCTACCCATGTCAAACCATGTCACATACTTTAGGATATATCCATAACTTATTCTAGTTAAACATAATGATTATTTCAAACATAAGTCCTAAAACTACCTAAAATTTCGATCGTGCAAGTCTAGAATAAGTATTAGTTTTGTAGGCGGCAATGGGTTGGGTTCGTGGGTTAGGGCTTCGACTTGAGTCCAGCAGCTTCATCTCCTTTACACGAGAACGTAGAGTAATCCTCGATCTTTCTCCCCTCTTTTTCGACGGCTTTGTAACACCGTTTACGCGTGATTCCATCATCCTTCATCCATCTCTTGTTTGTACAATAACACCACGACACTCCTTTTGCTCCTAAATCCCAAAAGTCTTAAATAAAATTTGATATCTTCGTGAGGTAGTCTCTTGATTTTCTTATCAGACAATGCTCTCGTTTTCTTTTCTGGATAACTCTCAGATTCATCGTTGGGTTGCAGAAGGAAGAAAACATTATGTTGGTGATGGAGAGCATGAGAGTAGGGTTTTTAACAGGGGTTGTGGTTGGTTACTCCGCAGAAATAATACCTCGTCGGAAATCGTGAGATTTCCCACGAAGTTCTAATATAGCAAGAGTTAGCTCTAATCAATGTATGAACTATCTAGATGACCAAAAATTGTCATGTGCATCATTTATGTTGCAAGATCATGCACATGTATGGTGGAAATCCGTTGCTTGAGAGATTTGAACTCTTGTGGGGAAACTCCATGTATTTAACATGGCACACGTCTCAACCACTCAACCAAAGCAACAAATTTGGATTGATGATCGATGATGAGAGCATCCAAGAGTTATGTAACTGCAAGGGTTGTTAGATCTATATCATTGTCTCTGTTTTATATTTTAATGTCGTTTCAAAACATTGTATTTATTTGTAAACATTTGTACAACTTCCATGGACACATATTGTACGTTTCAAATTCTTAATGTAAATTTATATTTCTAATGTTTTGAATTACTTTTGAGTCACCTATTTTAAAAAATGAATAATATTATCACTATTTTCCCTTCGAATGTATGTAACAATTCATGATTCGAAGTTTCGAAAAGTGGATCGTTACACAATGAGACAATAAGGCTCCATTGTTCAAGTTCTTAATTAAACATTTATAAGAGAACTACTCATCTACTTTTTCTTATTTGAGCGGTTCCCTTTTGTATTAAGTTCCCAAAATTTTAGGCATATTGAATGAAGTATAAAAGTAATTACCATCCATACAGAACTTACTTCATACTAAAATCGAGTCACCTATGATCATCTTATAAAATATTAATCTTCTCTGCCCTACTCTCCATAACTTACAAAGTAGCAAAATAAGTTTCAAAAAATGCATAAGTGGCACTTTGTATAATGACTCTATTTTTCCATAAAAAAAAATAAAGCCAATGCAACATGGATGAAATTCTAAAAAAAAAAAAAAAACTTTTAAAATAGTTTATTAAATACTTGTCGCGGACTAAAACATTCACAGAATCCATTTAAACTAACAATGGTGTAAATAATACAACAAACCCAAAATAAGAAGAAAAAGGAGTACTCTAACATTTGCAATATATATTTATATTTGGGTGTCTTTCCTATACTTGAAGAAAAAAGTAGCACGTTGTTTGAGTATTTAAAAGTATTCAGTATGTAGTGCCACTGTTGGGATCAGAAAATACAATTACAAGTAATCATAACGGGACCTATCCTTTCATAAAAATTTTCTTTGGTCTCTACTTTCCAATTCATGTAAGGTTAGTTGTGTTGTACTTCTATACACGGCCCATGCACATGCACATTAAATGAATAGGTGGACTCATTACCATAATTGTTATGTCTACCATGGGTCGTCGTTGGTGGCTTGGACCTACTTTGGATAAAAAAATTGTGATCCGTTTTCCATATAAGGCTTGAAATAGTGTCATACCAATAGTTCATTGATAACTATGGTTATGAGAAATCTCCATAAAATGTTACTTGGAAACGAACTTATTTATGAAATTGAAGTCTTGTTTCTATTAATATTGACATCACATAATCTCACCTATTCTTTATAAGACGGAGACTTTACTTGAAGTAACTTGTATAAGCTTGTGAGTGCAACCATCCACCACTATTCGAATGGCGGTGTGACCTTTTGCTGTATTAGGTAAACCTAGAAAGAATTCCATGACATAACCTCAAAACTATAGAACTTCTTGATATCTTTCGAATTAACTAAACAGTTGTTTGGACATATCCTTTAACAACTCATAATCATAATGTTACCTATAGCTTAGTGCAAATTCAAAATTAAGAGAGGGACAATGCTAAGAATTTTAAACTCATATTGCCTCATGATTGCAGATGATAGTGTTTTCTTATCATTTATGATTACTTTTCTTTTGAAACAAACGCCCACATTATCATTGTTCTTGACGATTCGGGAAAAGGGTGCCAAGTATTTGCAGGCTTTTTCTTATGCAAACGGTACCTCTATTATGATATAAAAGTTGATGAAAAGAGGACATCATGCTTGACCACCCACAATATATTTGAGAAAAAGGTTGAATTGCTTATCAATGAGCCATTCTACTATGTAAGTGACAATACACTCTCGCTTAGGTCAACCGGGAAGTGGGTTTGTTGTTAAATGCCTACACGTTTGATTGGATAACTTGTATGTTGTATGAATGATATGTTCTTTGTAGCACTTGTACTTGTCATATTTTTATGATGCTATGTTATGTTATGATCATGCCACGTATATCATTTTTGCACGTTAACACTATGCATATGAGACATTGATAAGTCGTGTATTCTTCATAGGAACGTTATATCATGAAAAGAATGGAGGTACGATTTTTATCATAAGTATGTACCATGATTTGAAACTAAAGGACTTCATGCATTTTGTATGTAATGTGCGTCGAGATACTTTCCTGTTATGATTAGTACAGACACGTACACCATGATATTATATGTTCCACTTTCCCTCTGTGGCTTCCGGTAGCGTGAGTATGCATTGGCCCATAATCAGGTCAAGGGATACGTATATGACAATGACTAGTTGGTCAATGTGCATGTGAGTGAGCCATGTGTAAGGAAGTACTACATATCCAACCTACTCAGACTATAAAGTAGTGACTAAGAAAAAGTTTTATAGAAAGATAAGTCTTACCATAATTGCATGTGATTTCATTTTTCGACCTTAATAGTTGGGCTACTTACTAAATATTTTTTAAATACTTAGGTAAAACTATGATACTTGATAAGAATCACGGTGTTCCAAATGTTCCAACTGAACCTATTACATGATCCTCGGGCAAGAAGATTCAACAAGCATTCCTACTTCATCTACAAAATTGGATAGGCTCGGTTCAACCATCATTTCATGAGTTACAAGCTGATTCGGTTGAGAAAGGACCATTCAAAGCTTCAGGAGTGAATATTTGCACAGTTGAAGTAGCGAATGAAGAAGCAAGCATCATTTTATGAGTTGTTAGAAAACTTTATTTATTATTTTTAATTTCATAAAGTTTGGAAGGGTCAAATTGATTTGGTCTTTTGTGGAGATTTAAGGGACCGGTTTTAAATCACAGCTACTAACTGTTTTGTGGGGGACTATAAATACCCACGAATAAGTATGTAAAATCAAATTTGTGATGAATGGAAATGATCTCCCAAGTTAAGACGTTCCCCATCTTTTTCATTTCTAAGTTTCAAGCAATTCTTGTAGTAGATTGCATCTGAGTCATTCAATTAAGTCTTGATCAAGTTCGGCTGTCGAGTGACTCAATTTAGAACAAGGTTCCAAATCTTGTTTTTAGATCTTTGCTCATAAAAGGTAATCTAATTATATTTAAATACTTAAGTCACGTGCTACTTCTTTTTCATGTTAAGGTATGACACCTATGTACGAATGATGACGTCACTAGTGAGGCAATCTTCTCATTCAGAAATGACGAAGACTCTGCACTCATGTTAGCCGAGAAGATACCAAACTGATTGGTGCTCAATGAAGAAAAAGTTGTGGCGAACCCCTTCACAGATGGAGAATATACCAAACTTATTGGTGTTCAATGAGAAAATGTGGCCACTTATGATAGATTTTAAACGATTCATTATGTAGTTTTCTTGAACATGTAAATCATTTTGTATTTATTTTTTCTAGTCCAATTCAAGAGAACTATAACGATATCGATAGAATTTTGATGAAAAGAACAATGGAAATTGACGGACCAAATGGTTTCTTCTAACAAATGATTATTCCTTAGCCAATCTGATCTACATATAAAAATTCAACTTACATATGAGTGGTTACATAATGAAAAGCACCCATGGCCTAATAGATAAGGCGTCTGACTTCTAATCAATCAATTTTAATTCATCCTTTCTTTCCCGACTTGACATGATCATGAAAAGTCGGGAAAGCCTCATCCACATTTTTTTCCCAATTTTGTGGCTTCGTCGAATCTGGTGTTGTTCGCCTTCACATGACATTACTACAATAAAGATGTTACTACATGACTAATGCGTGCACATAACATTCACTGAATTAACGAGCTACTAAATAGACATAAATGTGACTAACTCTACCTTTGGTTTCTGGCCTTCATCGCGACGTCATCATTAGTACGTGGGTGTCTTACTTTAATAATGAGAGTAGTATGTGGTTTGAGTATTTTAAGAAATACTTAGTAAGTAACCGCATATTTGGGGTCGAGAAATGCAAACACATGTAACATGATGGGCCTTAGGTTGCTCTCCCGTCCGAACAAGGTTGGATGTATAGTACTCTCCTACACACGACTCAACCATGAGCACATGGACCCACCAGGCGAGCTCACATACCCCCTAGGCCTGTTTCATCGAGCTAACACTCGCTAACATGCTTCTAGACACCACGGAGGGAAAGAACCCGGATAACATCATGGCGAACATAAATGTCGTAAGTCGTAAGGTATACATTTATACTAATCATAATGGAAAAATATTCTGATACATATGACACAAAAATGCATGAGGTCCACATGCCTTAAAATAATGACATAAATTTATGATGCAAGTCAAACCTCCATCTATTTATAATGTAACGAGTCTGTGAATTATGCAGGCATAGTTCCTATCAAATCTTTCGTACATAACATAACTTACATGACATAGTCTATGGAGGTTTATGCATCATATATTATCATCATGACAACATATTATTACAACATAGTGTAATCACAGTATAGTATAGCTTATAAACACGACATAACACAACATTGGATAGCATAGCAATTATAATTATGAAATGTGCAAGGGCAACAGATATGCGTCATAATACGTAATACAATTCATCTAACAGGCAAATAGTATAATCACTTAGTTGGGTAGGTTAAACAAGGGTTGTTAGTTTATCTTTGGAACTAGTCCAAATTCGTCCCTTGAAATCAAGTCAACCTATGTGAATTTACGACATCGAATTAAAACACGTTAAGCAAATTTATATGCATAACGTTCACGATTAAACCTATAATTAGCCTATTATACTAAAAATATTGTAGGAAAGGGTTCAAAGTAGTGGAACGAATTGGAAATTTGTAAACCAAGTCGTTCACGCTATTGGAGCCGCTACCGTGCCAAGTCGAGCCGAGCCGAGAAGCTGATGCTCGAAAGGGACGCGGGTCAGGCTAGGCGCGCGGGTAAGGACATGTATCATAGGGTTAGGATATACACACATCTCACGGTCTGGGTTGGACTACTATCGAGTCAAGCACATGGGTTGTGAGGCTGCTGGGCTGGGGGACGAGCGTCTTGGTCCGAGTGCCTATTGGGCCGAAGGATGCACTCATTAGCTAGACGCATGTTGGGTCGGCTGCGACATCTGCCTGGGCTGGCTGGGGTTGGATTTTTGTTGTTGCACAAATGGCCCACGTTTGCTTAAGGGTTACAAACCTATTTGGTTTGGACACAGATTTGAGGTTTGGGTTTGCAGTCCACCGAGGCTGAGGGTTGGATTTTTGGTCGGATTCTGAGCCTCAGGCTTGGACATGGACAAATTCCTTTGATTTTCCCTTTTCTTTTATTTTTTACCCAATTTTCAATCGAGTTGGGTTAATTTTGATTGGTTGTTGTCCCGTGACGTTTAGTTTTTCTATTATTATCGGTATTTTTTCCTAATGTTAAAATCGAAAGAACGATTAAAATATTGTGATAAACATGTGAAAAGTTTAATATTAAATTTATAGAACACATGATTTATTCTCGACACTTCATTTTCTAATCTTAAAAAGAAATAATTCCAAGTCATATCTAAAAATTTTAACAAAATTTACACAATAGACAGAAAATAGAATTAAAGAACAACACTTACTAAGTGGGTCTTTCTAAGGACTCTAACGGTAACAGTCCCAGACCTAGGTCCACCGCTAGTCTCTTTGGGTTTTCCCTTTCGGGCTTCCCCTCAAGGCTTTAAAATGCGTCTGTTAGGGAAAGGTCTCCACACCGTTATAAATGATGTTTCGTTCTCCTTCCCAACTAATGTGGGATATCACACTAACATAGAGATCGAAAGAAATAGAAGTTAGTTGGAGAGTGTTTGAGGGGAATGAGCTTATGAGTGGAGAGAAAACTTGCGGAGAGTCGGTTAAAGTAACATATTTTATTTATTTATTTTTCAACTATTACATGAAGATTTTAGTTATCTTGATTCCCAAAAAATATTTACAACACATCTACGGTAGATCTAGACAATAACATGGTTGAGACAACTATCACGTCTTGCAATCATTATTTTATATTTTTATTAATATGTCGACATTTCTATATATCCATGGGTTTTACATTGAGATAAGAACCCTATTTTTCATTTAAAAATAAGATCGTCATTACATGCATGTCATTACTTTAAACGTTGTCGTGGACTTAAACATTCACATTATCCCTTTCAAGTTTAAAGGTATTATCAAATGAATAATGCAATTGAAAATAGGAAAACAACCTCTACCGTGAAAGTTCAAAAGAAATGCAATTGGTCTATCCTAATCTAAGTGCTACGACTTAAATGCTTAATTACAATTATACTAACTTTCTTTCTTGGCCTCGAGCTAACACTATCCGTACATAGGATGCTTACCTTTACTTCGAAAAATAGTAAACATGATTTGGGCTCTACTTTCTTTAAAGGATTGGTTGAATGCATAGTACTTCTTTATACAAAGTTCACGTACGCATGCATGAACCTACCAGGCAAACTCGTATATGTCCCCCTAGGTTTGACTATGGGCTAGCACTCACTCATGCTACTAGAAACAAACAAAAAACAAGAAGTGCATGTCATATCATGGTGTACGTGTCCATACAAAACATACTGCAAAAGTATCTCATGCTCATTACATAGACATGCACGAGGTTCCAAAATTTTAAATCATAGTACATGTGTTTGTAGATATATAATTTCAAGCAAGCCAATCCTTCATAAGTTGAGCTAGGTCAAAAGTCGATTTTACCCCTATGCATGCATCTTACAATTTAAGTACCATTAATTTCTATTGAACACTTTTTTTATGATCCAATCATAGACGAAGTCGCTCTAAAGTTAGAGAGAGGATAGACCTCGTTGTTCATTTTCTAAAATTAACACTAAAGGACAAGCCCTCGCAATAAGGAGTTTATAACTATGATGTTATAACATCATTTAAGAATCTGCTATAAAATTCATTGTCACGCATGCAAATCAAAGGACAAGCCCTCGCAGTAAGGAGTTTATAACTCACTCACGATTAAGATTGAGTGACATATGATCATCACGTAGAATATTAATCTTCTCAACGAACAAATTTGTAAAGAGATATTAAATACTTCGTTGTTTAATCTTATATGAACTTATTGTATAAGATACCCCCACTTACATGTATCCACATGAAAAAACTGGATCAAATCATTTGTAATAATTACAAAGTGGGTAATATTAATTATGTTACACACGTTACAAGCGGCATAGTCCGAAATCTATTCAAGGCTTCTTACGTTCCAAACGATGTAGCCTAAAACCAGCACCTAAGGCTTCTTATGTCGATGTAGTCTAAGTCATGAATATCCTGTACTATGGGAGGTCAAGGGGGTTCTCTGGTTTCTGAATCGTAGAATCCTTCTTGTCTTTAATGGATTTAGGGCTTGTGTTGGCCTTTTCTTTATTTCTTGTCCTTAGAGCATTCTCATTATTTTTTGGGTTCTTAGGTTCTTACTTTCGAAGGCATAAATCATAACATATATTTTTAAGTTTAGGCAGTAACATGTCTGCCTGAATCATTCAAAGTATCATGGAGTTATAACATGTTTCTTAAAAATTCTAGAAAGATTTAGAATCTTGGTTAGGGGTCATTAGGAGAACTTTGTCCTTTTCCATAAGCCTTGGCTCACACCCCTAATGTATTCTAGAACCAATGAGATCTTGTTCTAGAAAGATCCTTAATCTTGGTTAGGAGTCATTAGGGGCAACTTTGTCCTTTCCCATAAGCCTTGGTCATTTTATTCCTAATTCATGGTTAAGTCTATAAACGTGTTCCAATGACCTTAAAACTTTACAAAATTCTTAGTCATCATGAAGGAAGGCATATTACAAATTTTCATAGCATTTGGAGGTCACTTGCTTCTGAACCGAAGATAACAACCATAGGGACATTTTAGTCATTTTGCATCGTTGCTTTTTTTAGCTACTTATCCTTATCCAATGACCATCATATTTCATATATATCCTTAACATATCATATTATTCTTAGATTTAAAATTATATGGGTAGTGGAGTTTGATTAGTGAGTTGTAATATAGTTACTTCAATCCCGAGAAAAATTCTCGATTCAGGCCTTTAACTCATGGTTCTTAGTATTCTTTTTTTCATATTCCCTTAATCCATGCTCAATTCAAGGTTAATACTAAAATCCACATAATTCCTATAAGTATTTGTTAAGAAAAGTTCAAGATGGCTACTTATTTCGACATTGACAATTGAGACCTCTGTCCTCAAATTTTGAGTATCTGAATAACTCGAAATTTCCTTTGGTAGAGCTATCCTTGAGTTTAGTTTTGAAACCATGATCAAGAAATTCTAAGATTGGGGATTTGAACCGGCCACATCATCTTCTTCCCCAAAAAAGGAGAAAAAGTTTTCGCAACCTTGCTGCTCATATGCCTAAAACTCGGCCTATACAGCTTCGTATAGCAGCTTTCTCTACTCGATTTCTTCATACAACGTGAAGATATTGTTGCAAGGAAAAGCTAGGCATGGGTTTCACACATTTACGTGGACGGTAACTTATAATATAAGTTGTTAAAAGTCATTTGAAAATATAAACCTCGCTGATGTTTAAAACAAGAAAAGGCTTATTGGTTTGGAAGTTCTCGGCGTTTTCAGCTCCCAACTCCTTCATACAAATTGTTCTTTATTTTTCCCTCAAGCTTAAGAATTAATTTTTAAACAAAAACTTTGTGAGTAGATCGTGAATGTTGAGTTAGAAACTCTCAACCTCGTACCCAGATTAACAGAGAGATGAAAGCTTATTGGGAAACCTGACGGAGAACTCTTTGGCCCTAGACTTTTTAATGAATTTTTCTCATTGTTAGGATCGATACCAGTTATTAGCTCTGATATCAATTGTTAGGATCGCTCAACAACGCACACTCGATCAAGATGAACATAAAGAACTGAAAAGAGAAAATATGAGGAATATTGGCTAAAGGTTTTATATTGATGACTTTAGGCAGACAGAATACAGAGAAAGTACATTTACAAAGAACTGACACGTATATATATGGTTTCAATTTACTAAATATAGCTTTCAAAGATTTAAACCTAATATAATCTACCAAATATATCTCTATCAAATTTTTGCTAAATATCTACCATATATATCTCTATCATATACACGAGATATCTTCCAAATATATCCCTACCAGATCTAGCATCAGGCTCCATCCCAACATTCATCGCATCCCCATGAAGCTCATGGTATCCTTGGGTTGAAGATTAATGAACTCTAGTCGAAAGAATTTGGAGTTTTCCCACTATCTATAAAAAAAAAATAGACTTAATGGAGATTTCTTTGATTACTCTTGATCATGAGGTTTTCACTCCTCGTGGTCTTTATGAAACTTCTTCCTTATGTTCGAAATCGTTTAGGATAGATCTTACACGATTAATTTGTTAGAAACCTTTCATTGAATTTTCAAGCTTTTCTCGAGCTCCTTCAATGGCAGATTAAATTCGGCTTATAGGTTAGGTGCATTTTCAGCCTTTGATTACTTCACCAAACTTGTGGATAATATTATTTGGAAGGTGTAAAAAAAAGTTTGAAGTAAAATGATAGACTATATAACTCTCAAATTTAGAAGAAATTTGATAAAGAGAAGCCCAAAAACTAAACATTTATATCTCGTGATTGAAGGCTCAACTTTGCTCGATTCTTATTCCAAATGAAAGTCTCTACTTTAAACTTGATAGATGAAGCTTAAACTAACATTGAAATCTCCAATCATTATGAATTTGAGGTTTATTTTTTTGAATCTTCTACCGGAATTATCTTCTCCAATTAGTAGACAATCAATCTCCATTTTGAATTCCGACCGTTGAATTTGATGAGACGTGAGTCTTTTAGAGACGGTCAAAGTCTGGAGAAAATCCAATGGTTGAATATAGAGATATCTTTGATTTTGCATAGCGTAAGCATATTAGATTTTCTGATTTCTATGGTATTTTCCTAATTCTTTCAATCTTCGGGGGTATTTTAGTCGTTTGTCATTTTTCGAAAATTTTGTTAAAAGTACATACAGTTCCATTTTACATTGGCCCTAAATTCTTATGAATCCTTGCTCAGGCTAAGGCATTGAGACTACCTTCTTAGATTCAAACAAAATTTCTTAGGTCATTTTGGCTTTTCTTTGGATATCTTAAACCTTTGTATATTTTTTACCTCTTCTCTTCTTATGTGGGAGTCTAGGTGGCAACCATAGTTTGAACGGTCTCTGACTTTTTACCCTTATGTCGGTGCATGTTCATCAAACTAGAGATCCACAGGGCTCTAGCATAGTCTAAAAGGTCATGGGCCACAACTGATCTTTAGATCTCATCCCTGAGACCCGCTATGAAACGGTCGATCCTCACCTTCTTAGTGCTCACGAACTCTAGCCGTGCCACCTCTGTTTTCGCAACGAATGACATCTCCTCAATCTCATCTAGGGGTGGGTGCTACACCAATGATATTTTCCTTGGCACGAGTGCCCAAGGAACTATCTCAAGGGAATCTCGAGTCACGGTTCTCCTTCGACCTCTTTTAGACACTCGTGCCTGCAACATGGCTCTATCGACGTTAGGAAGCAACTCTCTAGCCTCGTTCTAGGGTGGGTGTTGTTCCACTTTAGGTGTCAAAATTGCGATGTCATCTTCAACCCTTCTTCTACCCTTCCTAGGTTGAGGCCTAACATAAGTCCCTATTCTCTTAGGAGCTATAATCTTTATCAAGAAGACAACAAACTTAGGTTACTACATATCCTAGCACATTGTTCCATCCAGTAACATAAATAGTAATCATAATAATCATAAGTCTCATAAGTTACATCCTCGTAAGTCTTATAATACAATACAGGTCTAGACAACATATATAGTCGCAATGACATGTGTCAAAGAGTTGAATCACAGAAGTAACAATACTCTACCTAAAATTCGATACTCTAATACCAATCTATCAGAACCAAATTTTTAAATTTTTGAAAAATTAGACCCAAAAGACAAGATAAAAATAAATAAAAGTAAAGTAAAGTAAAACAAACAATTAAAAATGCAAAAAATAAGGTAAAATTTCATCGGATTTAAAATCATAAAATACCATGGACAAAAATGAAAATTCAAATCAACAGAAATACAAAATAGGTACTATATGAGTTATTTACAAGCGTGTCACGGGTGCGAAAAACCAAAAGAATACAAATGACAACCCTCAAAGAAAAAAATACAAATTAACACTGACACCCCAGATCGACATCCCTCTGTGACGGTTCAGCTTTCGAGCATATCCCCACCTCGCCCCATACTTGAAAAGAAAAGGGAAAAGGGGTGAATATAAAAATAAGTTTCCCCGAGCTTGTCACAGGGCTCTAAGAAGTTTGAGGTTAATTTAGGTATCCCCTAACTGTTATCTCACACCAAAGTGGGGTCTATCACGAGCTAAATTATTTGTGTAGTCTGTCATCTCCTCTCAAAGGATATTTCCTCCACACACAATGGTAGCTCTTCTATTTACTACTTATGTAGTCCCTCATCCACTCTCAGAGCAGGTTTGTTCTACACACAATAGTATACCCTCAATCAGCTACCTGTGTAGTCCCCTTAGTCCCTCGTGCCCTCTCAAATCGGATTATTATACACACAATAGTGATTCCTCATGTTATCTACTTATGTAGTCTCTTATCTCCTATCAAGGCGGGTTATCGTACATACAGTAGCAGTTTCTCATATTACCAAATTATGTAGTCTCTCATCCCCTATCGAAGCGGGTTATCATACATACAATGGTAGTTCCTTATTCCATCTACTCGTGTAGTCCCTCGTCCCCTTTTAAGGAGGGTTACAACCACCATTAAGTAGTGACTCTTTGGGTCACTATTTATATAGTCTCTCATCCTCTCTCAAGATGAGTTATATCCTACACATACCGTGAATCTTCAAATTGTTCCGTGCAAATTACCATCAATCTTATAAATTTTTAAAAGCTTTGAATAAATCATCAAATATAAAATTAAGGTTGAGTGAACTTTATATATAATTATATATATATATATATATATATATAGGAAGTAGGAAAGTTGCACGTGGGAGTAGGGAGATGGAAAATTGTGCGTGTGTGTGTGTGGTTGTGTACGAAGCAAAAAGGCAGTCAACTTTAATTTATTCTTCAAATCTCTCCCCACTCCACTCAATGGCCCAACTCCATTTTTTGGTGGGAGTGCAAATGGTGGGCCTTCTTTGTACCCAAAAACATCCCCATTCAACAACACCAATTATGATATATATATATATATCTCTCCCACAACCACACCTTACCTATCTTTTTTTATATATTCTTTTCTCGAACTACTTTTTTCACCATTTTTCTTTTTTTTTTGTTAGGAATCACGGATCTCCACAATGGTATGATATTGTTCATTTTGAGCATAAGCTCTTATGGTTTTGCTTTGGGCTTCCCTAACTAGCTGGTGTTAGGAATCATGACTCTCCACAATAGTATGATATTGTTCACTTTGAGCATAAGCTCTCATGGCTTTACTTTGGCTTCCCCAACCAGCTGATGTTAGGAATCACGGATCTCCACAATGGTATGATATTGTCCACTTTGAGCATAAGCTCTCATGGCTTTTCTTTGGGCTTCCCTAACCAGCTAGTGTTAGGAATCACGACTCTCCACAATGGTATGATATTGTCCACTTTGAGCATAAGCTCTCATGGTTTTGCTTTGGGCTTCCCCAACCAGCTGGTGTTTGGAATCATGACTCTCCACAATAGTATGATATTGTTCACTTTGAGCATAAGCTCTCACGGCTTTACTTTGGCTTCCCCAACCAGCTGGTGTTAGGAATCACGGATCTCCACAATGGTATGATATTGTCCACTTTGAGCATAAGCTCTCATGGCTTTTCTTTGGGCTTCCCTAACCAGCTAGTGTTAGGAATCACGACTCTCCACAATGGTATGATATTGTCCACTTTGAGCATAAGCTCTCATGGTTTTGCTTTGGGCTTCCCCAACCAGCTGGTGTTTGGAATCATGACTCTCCACAATAGTATAATATTGTTCACTTTGAGCATAAGCTCTCATGGCTTTACTTTGGCTTCCCCAACCAGCTGGTGTTAGGAATCACAGATCTCCACAATGGTATGATATTGTCCACTTTGAGCATAAGCTCTCATGGCTTTTCTTTGGGCTTCCCTAACCAGCTAGTGTTAGGAATCACGGATCTCCACAATGGTATGGTATTGTCCACTTTTAGCATAAGCTCTCATGGTTTTGCTTTGGGCTTCCCCAACCAGCTGGTGTTTGGAATCATGACTCTCCACAATAGTATGATATTGTTCACTTTGAGCATAAGCTCTCATGGCTTTACTTTGGCTTCCTCAACCACCTGGTGTTAGGAATCACGGATCTCCACAATAGTATGATATTGTCCACTTTGAGCATAAGCTCTCATGGCTTTTCTTTGGGCTTTCCTAACCAGCTAGTGTTAGGAATCACAACTCTCCACAATGGTATGATATTGTCCACTTTGAGCATAAGCTCTCATGGCTTTGTTTTGGGCTTCCCCAACAAGCTGGTGTTAGGAATCACGACTCTCCACAATGGTATGATATTGTCCACTTTGAGCATAAGCTCTCATGGCTTTGCTTTGGGCTTCCCCAACAAGCTGGTGTTAGGAATCACGACTCTCCACAATGGTATGATATTGTCCACTTTGAGTATAAGCTCTCATGGCTTTGCTTTGGGCTTCCCCAACCAGCTGGTGTTAGGAATCACGACTCTCCACAATAGTATGATATTGTTCACTTTGAGCATAAGCTCTCATGATTTTGTTTTGGGCTTCCCCAACCAGCTGGTGTTAGGAATCATGACTCTCCATAATGGTATGATATTGTCCACTTTGAGCATAAGCTCTCATCGTTTTGTTTTGGGTTTCCCCAACCCGCTGGTGTTATGAATCATGACTCTCCACAATTGTATGATATTGTCCACTTTGAGCATAAGCTCTCATGGTTTTGTTTTGGGTTTCTCCAACCCGCTGGTGTTAGGAATCATGACTCTCCACAATGGTATGATATTGTCTACTTTGAGAATAAGCTCTCATGGCTTTGATTTGGGCTTCTCCAAAAGGCCTCATACCAAGGGAAATGTATTTCTTTACTCATAAACTCATAATCATTTCCTAAATTACCGAACGTGGGACTCACTCCCAACAATCCTCAACACTTTTTACTTTTTCTTTTCGTTTAGGAGAATATCATTTTCGTTTCAAATTTGTTCCATTTTCTTCATCATGAACTTAATTGAGAGACTCCTCAAGCGCTTACGGTATGAAGTAGACAGATAAGAAATTGATCTGGTTGGTTCGTGCAAAAGATATCGTGGAACATTTAGATTTAAAAAATAAAAAATTAGTACAGCCACCAACAGTGGCGCAAATTTCGACGACCGCTAATGATTTTTAGTGCATAACTTCATGCATGTTGTATATCACACACGAGCATAGATGACTTCTCTCATATGTTACGTACATATGTGTACACTATCATGTTATATGTGCTCCTTTCTTTTCCATTAGTTTTCGACAACATGAACATGATGATGGAAAAGGAAGTGAATTTTGAAATATGAGAGGGCAAGAAAGTGTAGATATTGTAACTTTAAAAAAAATAATTCAACCAGAGAACTAATAATTGCTTACCGATTTCTTATACATAAATTATTTTATATCGTCGGCCTTTACCAGTGGCTCATCAAAGTCCCTAAAACACTAACGATATTAAACGAGATCATTGAACTTGAAATTGATGTCATGGGCTCACATAGGTTGACTTGGATTTCAAAGGACAAAATTGGACTTTCATGAAAGGATAAATTAGTGACACCAACTTAACAAGGAAGTGGCTCTACTATCGGTTTCGTTGGATAAATTGTATTATGTATGATGGCGCGTTCCCTTTGGCCCCTACACGTGTCATATGTATGAATGATATATGATATTATGCTATGTCTTGTCATGTTATGCTATGCTATTCTATGTCATGTCATGTTATGTATTGCTATGGACTCAAAATCAAGAGTTGATTGTCCATTGAGGGGCCTGCCCCACATGTGAGCCTCTATGCGTGGAAGTGTGCATGAAGGCGCGTGGGGCACATGGATGCTCTGTTATCAGCTCGCTTGGCTCTATTTTTCTATTTTTCGTCTTTATTTCATTGTTAACCTTAATTTCACATGATTTAGGACCTACCAATAATTTTTCAAGAAATTTGGAGCCTCCATACGGTGGTAAACCATGCTTGGAAGGGTACACTTCATCCTGGTAAGTAGCCACATGGTCTTTAAGCAAGTAGTACTTGTAGAGATTGCTATGATGTGCTAGCATGCGAGAATATCTTATCTTATGTGGTTAGAATATTCACGATTAGGACTGAAAATGAGCAATTAGGATGAGGATATGTATGTTATAAAAATTACGAAAATACCCATAAGATGAGAATTCGAGCTGCATGGCTATTTAATACTTTTCGTTATGCTAGAATAGAGAATGAGATATTGTGATCTGTACTCCAGATGATTAATGGATGTTATCTGCTCATTGAGCATGCTTGAATGTATAGTTTATTATTTATGAATTTCGTGCATTAGGTGATTGATAAGAATATCTGTCTAATAAACATATATTGATGAAAACAATATGTTTTTGGTGCTTTATGTGATCAACAGGAATATCTCCTTCGCAAAGCATGCATGAGTGAAAGTTAAGAATAAGGTGTTGGAACTAGGGAGGTTTTCACATTGACCAAGATCGATACGTTTCTTGAATGCGAAAATAATTTATTTAACTTTCATAAAACATCACCTTCATCTTAAAGTACAGCCATGGACTTACGTGTTTTGAAAACACCTTTAAAACGACACAACAAAAGACTAAATAAAATAAATAAACGTTTAACTTAAAAACATCCTATCCTAGCCTAAGTCTAAAAAAAATAAATGCGACTACCCTATGCATGTGTCATGGTCTCGAGTTGTGATGTCGTCGTCAGCCATACAGGAATGTCTTGCCTTAACCTGAAATAGAAGTAGCACGTGGCTTGAGTATTTAAAGAAATACTCGTAAGTGACCCCACTATTGGGGGTTAAATGCAACAACATGCAAATGCAATGACGGAACCTATCATATCAGTCTATTTTCCGACGGCACTATCATAATGGGCAGCTTGGATGTGTATCATATACTCTACACACAGCCCATACATGCGAGTATGGACTCACCAGTCAGTTCGCACACCGCTGGGCCCCTTTCCTTGTAGGACAAGCATGCTCTAGTAGCTCTTTGTGCCAGACACCCGTTAGAATTAGTAACTGTCACGACAACATTATGTAAAACATAATGATAGTTCTCCTATCTATTGGTGTACGCGTCCGTACCATCGTGAAGGAATAGGGGTATCCCCCAATGCATGAGCACACAATAATGCATGATGTCCCAATATTTTTCCGTTTTCATTGTTGTTTAATACAACCCCGCTAGCATTCCGTACATATCATATCGTTTTTCATATCATTTCACATATCGTTTATCATATCATTTACCATATCTTTCATGCATACGTCGGGGTTGTATTTCATGCTAGTTCGTCGTTTTGAATGTCAATCATATCATATCATATCATTCAAATTACATAAATATATGATATCATAACGCTTCAGGCTTCCAGACATAGCAATTTTCATCATATACATATCATACCATAACATAACACATCACAGTATATCATATCATAAACATGTCAATTTATCACATACCTCTTACCATAACATATGTCATATCATATCACTATATATATCTCTCCGTCATTCACATATCATATTATAATCATATCATATCGTAAACACTTCGTGGTCATATCGTTCCCTAACTTATCATAGCCTTAACATTCTTATACATATCACAGTCATATCGTTACATGAACGTACCTTAGTCATATCGTTATAGGAACGTATCCTAACGTTATAGTTCTATCAATCTATCATAATTCTATCCTTTTCTACCCATAACCTAACCGTATTCTTTTATCAATCGATCGTGACCATATCGTTTTTATCAATCTCTCATATCCATAGTACTTCAATACGTAACCTAACCTTAACGTTTCATGAACATATCTTACTCCTATCGTTACATTACGTTTAGTGCATCCTTCTCGTATCCTATCTCAAACATATCATTGAACAGATCGTGTCGTAAGTATTATCATACAATTCATATATTATAACATATACATATCATATCATAAGCATACTGATCCATAAACAATTCACACATATCAATATATATGACACATGCAGAACCACAGGGCATGTGTCAACATCAAATATAACCATGTCTATAGTAAGGCCACTTACTTATGACCTTAGCCGAAGTTCTATCTAACTCTAAATTAGCTTGTTTTCGTCCCTTATATTTGTTCCCACTTATGCCAAGACGCTTCATCCTATTAAAGATGTTCACCGAATTCCTTCAATGGACATACCATTTATTAGATACTATACTTTCCTAATATATTTGAGAATTACTTTATAAATAAGAATATATATTTGTTATTATATTCAATAATATCAACAATTTAATACTTTTTATATCTTACCTTTATTTTCTTTATGTGTTCTAGGTCAGTAATTTTTATTATATTCTCTTATCTGTGTTTTTATTCCTTCTTTTTTTTCATTCGGTTGACATTCGCCAATTTTTAATCGGCTATCTGTATTTTTTTTTATCATGTTAGCAATATTTTGGGTATTTCTATCTATATTTTTTTTTCTTTCTTTTGATTTCGTTAATATAACAGTATTCATCTTTACCTTTTCTTGTCGCTCTATTTCCCTTTTTTTTTCTTCTTTTAATTATGTATACACATATCTTTATTTTTTTTATCGCTCTATTTCTCCTTTTGTTTTCCTTTTAATTCGATTAAAAATAAAGAATTGCTTTGGCTACTGAAATTTACTGGAACTCATACTTAAACTTAACACTGATTTACTGTAACTTAAAATACTAACAAAAATCTAAATAATTGGATAAGGGTCAAACAGATCTGGAATATAACTTATCCAGTAAATTTAACCGATTGGCATTTTTGTTTGTTTTTTGAGAAATTGTTTCTCATCCCTTAATTAATTAACTAGTTTTGTTTTATTTATTATTATTATTATTTTTTTTTTTTTACGGTTGTTAATCGGAAAATTTTTTGAACTAGGCCCAAATTTTTTAGAGCTTAAAGAAACTTTACTTGACACGCGCATCATGCAATAATTCTCACACACTCATGATTTACATATGAACATGTTACTCACACACATGTTTGAGGTCTTCAAACTAACTATTCATAATACACAACAAATATGCATGTAAAACTATACCTTGAAACGACCTTCAACGATGAATTTTATTGCCTTAAAACGTTCTTAACCTCAACTAAACTATATTATAAATTGAGCATGAAAGCGTGTCAAGTCTTATTGACTCACAACGAAGACAGTGAGAGGAAAACGTTCCACTTGCCGATACTACAAGGAAAGAAATCGAAAATGTTTGAGTCGAGCTCTAGCAACAGCCTTAATAGAGTGTCGAACCGACTTAAGCTACGACAAATTTAGAGATCGCAATTCTTCTCCAAACGCTCTATAACTAATAACTTCTCCTAGAAATACTCCACTACTAGTAACTACGATTAATAACTTCTCCGGGAAATGCTTTATGATTAATAACTTTGCCTATAAACACTCAACGATTAGTAAATCAAGTAAAGACTAACTGCAAGTCAAACTTATTGACTCACAACGAGGGCAGTGAGAGAAAGTGAACGTCCCACTTGTCGATACTGCAAGGACAGATATCGAAAATGTTTAAGTCGAGCGCTAGCAACAGCCTCAATAGAGTGGCATGAAACCGTGACGACGATCGAACCGACTTAAGCAACGATAAATTTAGAGATCGACCATTGGACGACCAATGTGAACAAGATCTTGAGGTGGTTAACTTAATTTATTATTATATATTTTTATTCTATTATTCTATTATTTTGATTGTTATTAGCGTTACATGTTTAAAAATATTAAAAATTGTAATTTTTTTTTCTAATAATCATTTTTAAAATTAGAGGAACGGTGGAGTGGTCAAAGGACACGGTGTTGACCACTATAATATATATATATATATATTTATTTATTTATTTATTTGTATTACCGATATATAAAAAAAATAGGATAATTTTTAAGTTGGTCCTATTTGGTTTGCGAGTCAAAAATAATAATAATTAAAGGTAAGATAATTATTTTTCTTTTTTACTTTTAATTACTAAAATTGTGCTTAGCTTTTTACCATTTCAAAACTTATTCATTAAACCTTTGAATTATCAACTAAATTTTAAAAATAAAAAATAAACTCTTAAAAATAATTTTTAAAAATATTAAAAAAATCAAATAATTATCATTTATATCACAAAATTTGTATAATTTTTATTTTACAATATTGTATAATTTATAATATATTGTTGCAAATTTATATTTATCAAAAAAAAAAATTACTTTATTCGAGAATTTAAAATTTAAAAACAATCGAAAACCTAAAAAATTATTTTCTTAGCGATTATATTTGTCCTTTTTGCTTGCTAGCTTATATAACATTGCTTTCAACATTGTTTTTAACGTTTCTTCAAAAAAATTGTCGTCTCCATTTTCTAAATTTTTTTTCTTAAGGTGGGTCGGGCTAGAGGTATGAGTATACGCCGTCTGTGCTAACAGTAAAGACATCATTTCAATTCACGACTCTTCATCTTGGATAAGGAATAACTAAACCCAACATTCTTTATAAAAACTCGAGCATAAATGAAACTATCAAGGCCCTGTTTCACGATGATATTTCATTTTTTGTTTTTTAGCTCTTAAAATTTGATTTGATTGTAAAAATATTAATAGAAATTGGATAATCATGATAAACTTAATTTTTAAAAATAAAAAAAAATCAAATAATGAGGAATTGAATGTAAATAAAAAGTAATATCGTAAAATTATATTTTCTTTTGAAGTCCTTCGTTAGGTATTGTGTTTGTATTTTTACCTCTCTTGTTCGTAAAAACATTTTGTGAGAATTTCGAAAATTGCGTATTCAATTCTTGCGATCTATGTATAAGAGTTATGCACAAATAAACATGGGGACAAGAGAGCCTGTATTCCAAGATTGGTTGACTAGTTATTCTCGAACACGGTTATCCTATCTAATAGGCTAGCAGGAACGGTTGGTCCCTCCCTTGAAAACCATAAGGATAAGCTCGCTTCTCCTTAATGAAAGAGCTGATTGGTCAAGAATTGGAACAAATGAGGAACGAGTGACCAGACCCCACAAAGGGAGAGAGAGTCGACTGAACATCTCAGCCATTAGCGGAAAGAAAAATAACTCCAAAAGAGATGTTAATTAATAAATAAAAGTTTAGGAAATTGAATTGTGAGATTCGTGGAGTAGATTCCGCATCCAACCAAGTCTTTGACCAGGGAACGGGAGAATTTCCACTATCGCTGGCAAGTTAGCCAGGTCGTGAGCGCGGTGGGAACGAACTTACCTATGCTGAAGCCTCTCCTAGAATGATTTCACTCGGTAAAAAAAACTTGTCTCTCTTGTCTGGTTACATAGATTTTTCCTTGCAAAGAGTCATCCACGACCATGATCAAATTACTTAAAAAAACCTTCCTTTGATTTTTCTGTATTTTTTTTTTCTAAATTTTAATTAATTTAGCTATTAAAAATTATTCATGAAGAATATGAGAATTTAAATTAAAAAATTTTTTTTTTATAAAAAAAATATTAACATGAAATGTCTAATTTGAAAAATAAGAGTAACAGGTGACTTAAACATTTTAAGACATTTTAAGAAATACTGTATAAGCAATCCCTCTATTCGGTTGAGAAATGCAATCACATGGAATATGGTGGGACCTTCATTTCATAAAAATATCATGACATGGATTTGGACTCCACTTTCCTGTCACGACAAAATTGGATGAATATACCCTCTGAGCATGGCTCGTTGGGCTATCACACACTCACGCTACCAGACACTACAGAGGGAAAGAACCTCCATAATATCACGACGAGCATAAATATCGTAAAGTACGCGCCCGTACTAATCATGATAGAAAAGTATTCTAATGCATGTGACGCCACGAGGCATGCGCATCGTACATCATACAATTCGTCCAACCAAACTATCAGGCCCACTACTAGCAAATATTGTCTTTTTTGGGCTTTTCCTTTCGGGCTTCCCCTCAAGGCTTTAAAACGCATCTGCTAGGGAGAGGTTTCCACACCCTTATAAAAGGTGTTTCGTTTTCCTCCCCAACTGATGTGGGACTTCAGAATCCACCCCCCTTCAGGGCCCCGCGTCCTCGCTGGTACTCGTTCCTTTCTCTAATCGATGTGGGACCCCCACCAAATCCACCTCCTTTCGGGGCCTAGCATCCTTACTAACACACCTCCTCGTGTCTACCTTCATTCGAGGAACAACATCCTTGCTGACACATCGCCCGGTGTCTGCCTCTGATACCATTTGTAATGCCCCAGGCCCACCGCTAGCAGATATTGTCCTCTTTGGGCTTTTCCTTGAGGGGAGGCTTTTCCTTGAGGGGAGGCTTTTCCTTTCGGGCTTCCCCTCAAGGCTGTAAAACGCATCGTTAGGAAGATGTTTCCACACCCTTATCAAAAGTGTTTCGTTATCCTCTCCAACCGATGTGGGACATCACAATCCACCCCCCTTCAGGGCCCAGCGTCCTCGCTGGTACTCGTTCCTTTCTCCAATCGATGTGGGACCCCACCAAATCCACCTCCCTTCAGAGCCCAGCATCCTTACTTGCACACCACCTCGTGTCTACCTCCATTCGGGGAACAACCTCCTCGCTGACACATCGCCCGGTGTCTGGCTGTGATACCATTTGTAACGGCCCAGGCCCACCGCTAGCAGATATTGTCCTCTTTGGACTTTTCCTTTCGAGTTTCCTTAAAAACGCATCTGCTAGGGAGAGGTTTCCACACCCTTATAAAGGGTGTTTCGTTCTCCTCCCCAACCGATGGGGGACATCATACAAGCAATAGTAAAGTTATTTACCTAATTGGTTTAGGCCGAAATTACTAATTACTCTTGATGTTAGTCTGAACGATTTATGACACCGGGGTCTAAGCATGGACCCTTCCAATTGATTCCAAAGACTATTTTGATATCCATCCCACAGCTTAGCATCAATTGATTATGGTCTCTGGACATTTCCACGAGGAAGTCAGTGCTATAAACTGATGTGTCCAAGTCACTGCCATATTTAACTTCAACCTTACCAAATGAGCCTTCACAAGTTCCTATACCCTCATCCAAACCATTTCTTCTTGCCCCGACAATCCATACGCTTACTCGAAGCATTTATCGGGCACAAAGCCACCCCTTGTCACACCTATCGCATACAAGCATCACTTCACCATGCAATCCACTTTTACATGCTCACAGCTAGTAGATATTGTTTTTTTTGGACTTTCTCTTTCAAGTTTTCCCTTTAGATTTTTAAAATGCGTCTATTAGGAAGTGATTTTCGTACTCGATGTTTCGTTCTCCTCCTCAACCAATATGGATTCTCACAATAAAACACAAGTGAAGCATATGAACGTATAATCAAATTTTGCCCTAAGACCCTTTTTTCCATAGCTCTTGATCTTCCTTTTCCCATTAAGACTAACCACACTTGTAGCAAAAGTTCTTCGTATCCACATTTCTTGGTCTATTTATGTAGAGGGAAGTTTTCGTGAGAGGTTAGAGACTTGGGGGATTGGGAGGCCGATTGATGGTCGTTACTACTGATATGAAGGGGAAAAAGAGAGATTTCTCGTGCGTATTTCAATAATGTGAAACTTTTAAAATTGGTGGAGTTATTCGATAAAAGTGAGGCATTTTAACCTACTCCACCTCAATCCAAGTTGGTGGACCAAACCCCCTAATGGGATGTTTGGTTCGGGTATTTTGAGGTTCGAAATGGGTTTGGAATACTAAACCCATATTTGTTTTGAGTTTTAAAAATAAAATCTTCGAAAAAAAACATTTATTGGACACGATTTAGAGGTATATTTCTTTTGAGTTTTGAATTTTGTAATGTTGTGGGTTTTGAAATTTGTAATGTCGTGGATTTTGTGAGTTCTATTCCGGTCTATTTTATGCGTGAGGACCCACTCTAAAAAAGAGAGAGAATTCCCTATCTAGACAAGTAACGAGGGAGTGAGGAACATTTTTTTTAAGGACGGGCGACAAAGACTCACCCAATTTACTGTCACACCGCTTAATATAAATATATTTTTAACACATATTAATACGTACATTTATTTATATATATATATATATATTTTTTTTTTTGCTATATTAAAATAATAAAGTAGTTAATTTAATTATAATATTTAAATTGATGTAGATTTTTTTTTTAATTTTTAAACAATACTATTGAAAATGAAAACTTTAAAATAATTATTTTTTTTAAAAAAGAATACTCAATTGTGAAAAATTAGGTGCGGGTCCATAAAAATAATGAATAATTTCGTGAAAATAAGAAATGAAATAGGGATGGGAATGAGACGAATCACCCTACCTTATGAAAATCTCTACCTTTCACCTTTTTTGTTAAAATCATTTTAATAAGTTAACGGAATAAAATAAATTAATTATTTAAAATTAATTAATACATTAAAATTGTGGGAGGTAATTGAGACATTGAACTAAATATTATTTATTTATATTAAATTTTAATAGCATTTCTATAACATCAAACGTTATTATTTATTATTTAATAATAAGATACTTTATTTACGGGACATCTTATTTTAACCTAATATTTAAATATGTATTTAAAGATTTAAATTCAAATAAAAATATACCTTAAAAAATTAAACTTTAATGTAGTGAGAATTGTTGGAGAGACACTCACATATGAGACAAGCAAAGTCAGGAGAGCTTATGCTCTGGACAATATTATATTATTGCGGAGAATCGTAATTTTTAACATAATTCTACTTTTGGTTAAAAGTGACTTTACTTATTACCCTGGTTTTTTTTTTTACTTTCATAAAATTACTATAAAATAAAATAAGTTATTTTATTTAGGAAGGGTAGGTTCGAATCTTTTTTATTTCATTTATAATTATAATGTTGCGTTTTAAAAAAAAAAAAAAAAAAAAATTATAATGGTTGGAGCTTGTCACGTCACTTTCCACGATGTAGCGCGAAGGCGTTTTTGACTGCGTTTGGTCAGCTCGGTCAGCATCGTTCGGGCAGCTCCCTACCCTCACAAACAAAACACGTCTCTCTCTCTCTCTCTCTCTCTTCTTTCAAGTTTCAATCTCTTTCTCTCTCTTTCTGCATCCATTCCTCAAAAGTAGAGAGCAAAAAAAAAAAAAAAAAACACTAATCCCACTCCAAAAACACTTTCAGAGGGAGAGAGAATCGAAAAGCGAACTAGCTTCGAAGAAGAAAGCTATGCCCGTGAAAGGGAGAAAAATAATGTCTGAAATTTTCTGATTTCTTTTCTCTCTTCTGGGTTGAGCTCGCCAGATCGGCTTTGCGTGCTGCTTGTTTTTCACGATTCTGTCTTCGAGCTTAAATGTTGAAGTTCTTCTTGGATTTTTGAACTGGTTTTCGAGTTCTTGAGTTTTCGCGGAGTTTTTTGGGGTTTAGATTTTGTTACCCAACTGGGGTTTTGGTGATTCTGTGGTTTTTGGGTTTGTTTGTGAGTTTTACCATTTGGATCTGATGTTGATGATCACTTAATCAAGATGGAGCACTATAAGGTTTTGGCTCTGGGTTTCGTCTCCTTGATCTTGCTGCTTCGTTCACTATGGCTCGTTTCTGCTAACATGGAAGGTTTGTTCTGCTAGGAATTGCTTTCTTCTTTGCTGAATTCGTTCTTTTTGTGTTCAATCACTTCTGAATGTGGAAATGTCTTTGTTCTTCTCTATCTCCTTTTTGTTTCGTGTATTTGGATAACTGGAATTGTTCTTGGAGGTTAAATAGTTCATTATTTTGTGTGTTTTTGTCTCCTTGTTGGCTTGGTTGTAAGATTCGGATGATATTCAAGCTGCCAATGGTGTTTGTTAGAGATTTATGCATAAGATTGAAATATGTAATCTAATATCTACTGTAGAAGTGGAAAGACATCTTAATGGATTCTCCATTGAGGGGAATTCAAAGTTTATATGCCTCAACAAAGATAATACAAAAGGCTCTGTTGGTTCTTTTCCTTCATTTCTTGTTGTAAATGATCAATGGTTGATTGCTGGGTCAAGGGACGTAATTCCTGTTCTTTCGTCCCTGTTTCGAATGTTTATGTTAAATGAAATCAGGGAACTTCCAATGACTCGTTTATAAATCTTAAACTATGGACTTGATGGTCGTTGTGGCAGCTGAGACCTTCGTAGTTGTGAGATCCCACATCGGTTGGGGAGGAGAACGAAACACCCTTGTGGAAACCACTCCCTAGTAGATGCGTTTTAAAAACCTTGAGGGGAAGCCCGAAAGGGAAAACCCAAAGAGGACAATATTTGCTAGCGGTGGGCTTGGGTAATTACAAATGGTATTAGAGCCAGACATCGGGCGATGTGTCAGCGAGAAGGTTGAGCCCCGAAGGGGAGTGGACACGAGGCGGTGTGCCAGCAAGGACGCTGGACTCTGAAGGGGGTGGATTTGGTGGGGGTCCTATATCGATTGGAGAAAGGAATGAGTGCCAGCGAGGACGCTGGGCCCCGAAGGGGGGTGGATTGTGAGATCCCACATCGGTTGGGGAGGAGAACGAAATACCCTCGTGAAAACCACTCCCTAGTAGACATGTTTTAAAACCCTTGAGGGAAAGCCCAAAGAGGACAATATCTGCTAGCGGTGACCTGGGCTATTAGATTAGCGTTTTCCAAAAACTTTAGTCTCTTGGAGCTCTATTTTCTTTGTGCTGGCATGCTATTCTTATCCTTTTGTTAATAAGTTCACTTTTATTTTTGAACAGGTGATGCTTTGCATAGCCTAAGAACCAGCTTGCAGGATCCTAACAATGTCTTGCAGAGTTGGGATCCTACACTTGTCAATCCCTGTACATGGTTTCATGTTACTTGCAACAATGATAATAGTGTCATACGAGTGTAAGCTATTCGCTCATACATGGTCTCGTCTAGAGACGCGTATGATAAGTAATAATTCACAGGTCTACAAATAATCTAGCTCTTGTTTTCCATTTTCTTCAGTGATCTTGGAAACGCAGCTTTATCGGGCACACTTGTTCCACAGCTTGGCTTGCTAAAAAATTTGCAGTATCTGTAAGTACCAGTCGGCGTATTTCAAGCTGTCATGGTCTTGTAATATATTCCATCAGTACAATGACAGCAATCATATCAAATTTTGTTGAAGGGAAATCTGTTTGAACTGATTATGCGTCAGGATGATATAATATATTCCAAGACTATGAACCTTAGGCATGGGATCTTGATCATAATCTTCTGTTTCTTCTTCCTTATATAGTTTCTTCCTAAAATTCTCTATTATCTATGATGAAGAACACTTAACGTGTCGTTTATAGGGTCAACCAAAATCTCTTGTACATAATATCCTGAACGTCCTAGAAGGCTCGAATCCCACGTGTTGTTGATCACACATAATAATACCGACGATAGTTTTTCCATTTTCATCAACAATCTTATTATCTTGATTGCATTAATATAATTAGTAATCTACTTTCATCTGACTAAAAATCATTGTTTCCCCCTTTCTTGATAACAGAGAGCTCTACAGTAACAACATAAGTGGAGTAATTCCAAGTGATCTGGGAAATCTGACTAGTTTGGTGAGCTTAGATCTTTATTTGAACAGATTTTCGGGTCCAATTCCTGACACGTTGGGCAAGCTGTCAAAACTACGATTCCTGTGAGTTTATCATTATGTTTATTCATGACTTGTTCATTTTATTTCATCTAGTTCGAGTTGTTTTGTTTAGTTCTTACGTTGTTTTTTCTTGGAATGTTTTAATATGCATAGCCGGCTGAACAACAACAGCTTATCAGGTCCTATTCCTATGTCGTTGACTAATATCTCATCCCTTCAAGTGTTGTGAGTATACCTCTCTCGCCTTCAAATGTTTGCCAAATTGTATGGATATTGTACAAATTATGAGGATAGCATTTCTTTTCCAGGGATCTATCGAATAACCATCTCTCCGGTGTGGTTCCAGATAACGGTTCCTTCTCCTTGTTCACCCCCATCAGGTTTTTTTGATGATTGTTACGAGTCCGTGATTACTAACTTTGATTTGTACGACATAGCTGAACAACTTGGTTCGTTTATCCCCCGACAGTTTTGCCAACAACTTGGATCTTTGTGGCCCTGTTACTGGACGTCCTTGCCCTGGATCGCCTCCGTTTTCTCCTCCTCCACCCTTTGTCCCGCCACCTCCTATATCTTCACCAGGTGACTTATTTTTGGGTTGTTAGTGTATTCTTGCCATTAACTGCAGCATACATTCCTGGAATTTTGTTTGTGCTATATTATCTTCTTACTGGGATTTTGTTGTCTTGCAGTTACAGAGATGATATTTGATAGAATTCTATATAGAAGTTTGAAATGTGACATAAACTTGCCATGATGTTATCTTCTCACTTGTTTTCCCTTTGATATTCCATGATTTGTGCTTGAAGGGCTCGTGTCTTTAGAAGGAAGTAGCATCGACAAAAGGAAGGAAAACTGTGAATCCTAAAATGTAACAATTGTGTGGTTCAATTAAAACCGAACGGTTGGTTTGGTTCGGTTTGAATAGCTATAAAAAGTAAACGGAACCAAACTGAGCCGGTTCATGTTCGTTCCTTTCACACCTACCTTAGAAGGTCTAGTGTTCCCCATTTTTTCTCTTTTTCTCTTCCGAGATAAGAAACAACCAAAGATCATACACAAAAGATATGTGAAGAGAACCTAGGGAGCCACAACTTGAACTATAAAAATGGGCTCGAAAGAGACGTTTTCTCGAACCAGAAGTTTAAAGGGACATTGAAGTGAACCATGTTCCAAATATCCTCTACACATAAAATCCTCGTGTCGAGTACTCCAAACAATAGAAAGGAAAGCCAAATAGACAATCCACCAAAATGATCAGCCCTTCTAAGGTTCCTAAATCTCTCTATTTATAACATTGATTATTGCTATTCCCTTACTAATATTGGGCGGGGACGGGGAGAAGGGAGTGTGCGGGAAATATAATCCCTGTCCCTTGCAGCATTTAGCTAATGGGGAAAAATCCTTCCCTGCTACCTCCCCATTCTTTGTTTAAACGAGGATTCCGGAGATTCTCCATCTTGTTTGGAGCAGGTCCCCTAGGGCTCGGATCCGTGGGTTAAATGGATATCTTTAGTTCCCAATATTTCTCTTACTAGTGCCTCACATCTCCTTGCACTTTGAACACACCTTGTCCTTATGGTTGGTTAACAAACACAATCCCAAAGTTGGTTAACAATCAACATTTTTTTTTTGTCGGGAAAGAAATCCGATAACCCAACACCTTCCAATAATGGAATGAAGGATTCTTTAATATGAAATCCAGCTAGTCGACGCTTCGAAAGCGTCGGCCATGTGCAACAGACAAGTGATTAGCAATGAAGGCACAGACAATGACGCAAGAGATAAGATGACTTGTGGTGACGGTGTACGACAGTGGAAGGCAGCAACCGTGTATGTGGTTGATGTTGGTAAACATTGACAAATGGTAGTGTTGGCCAGTGGCTTGAGCTTTTCTTGTGGAGATAGTTGACCACATGAGTGTAGAGTAGAACACAATGGTATTACCATGTTAGGTCGGGTTTCGGGATTATAACAAAGGACAACCCAACCCAAGACTCATCTTGTAAAACCATCAGATTTTCTACCCTTGGAAAAGAATGGCCGGCCTCGTACAAGCTATTTAACACTGGCCCATTAAACGACAACTCATCAAGCCCTACCCAAAAATGCCATGGTCGTGTCCCCTTCTAGAAACATGTGGTTCGACTTGATTAAAGTCAAGGTTTATCAACCAATCAACTTTTTGGCTTTTCTCTTTTCTTTCGTGACTCACCGATTTGTTACTTGCATGAAACTCTTATCGGTATCTTCCACCACAAGTAGATATTATCCTCTTTGGGCTTTCCCTTCAAGGTTTTAAAACTCATCTGTTAGGGAGAGGTTTCAACACCCTTATAAGAAATGTTTTGTTCTCCTCTCCAACCGATGTGGGATCTCACAATCCACCCCCCTTGAGGACCCAGCGTCCTCGCTGGCACACCGGCCGATGCCTGACTCTGATACCATTTGTAACAGCCCAAGCCCACCGCTAGCAGATATTGTCCTCTTTGAGCTTTCCCTTGTGGACTTTCCTTCAAGGTTTTAAAACGCATTTGTTAGGGAGAGGTTTCCACACCCTTATAAGGAATGTTTTGTTCTCCTCTCCAACTGACGTGGGATCTCACACCAGTTCTATCAAAAACATTCTATTTACAGTGTTCGAAATTGACTATCAAACATTGTATTGTAATTTTTAGTCCAACTTCAAATTCTACCACCAAACATGCCCAAATTCAAGAAATACATTTAAGTATAACCATGTTTTCTACTGTTTGCCTTGTTTTTAGGTTATGAATCAAGGGCTAAGCTTCTTGTGGTCGTCTCTTATGAAGTTTTTTGTTTATACTCTTGCCTTATTATATTTTACAATTTGACATCTTGTCTCTTCTATATTATTTCTGTGAATAGAAATCGATTCTTAAGAAAAATAATAACCATGATGATAATTACCAGGAGGGAATAGTGCAACCGGAGCGATTGCTGGTGGCGTTGCTGCAGGCGCTGCATTACTTTTTGCAGCTCCAGCAATCGCATTTGCGTGGTGGCGTCGTAGGAAACCCCAAGAAGTTTTCTTCGACGTTCCTGGTTTGTGTTTTTTCCTTGAAATTTTTTTCAATGGACTTGGTTTGTCTGATTGATTCGTTCGTTATTATATCGCTATGCAGCCGAAGAGGATCCCGAAGTACATCTAGGACAGCTTAAAAGATTTTCACTGAGAGAGCTACAAGTAGCAACTGATAGTTTTAGTAACAAGAACATACTTGGTCGGGGTGGATTTGGCAAAGTCTACAAAGGTCGATTGGCAGACGGTTCTTTAGTCGCCGTAAAAAGACTCAAGGAAGAACGTACGCCTGGTGGAGAGCTGCAGTTTCAAACAGAAGTAGAGATGATCAGCATGGCTGTACATCGGAACCTGCTACGACTACGTGGATTTTGCATGACGCCAACCGAACGACTTCTTGTTTATCCCTACATGGCCAATGGAAGTGTTGCATCTTGCTTAAGAGGTACCTTCTTTTACGTTTGGATCGCCTATTCAAATCGTCTTAAATCTAAATAAGATTCATATATGTTGTTTTCTTATCGGTTTAGAACGACCACCATCCCAACCACCTCTTGATTGGAGAACGAGAAAGCGAATAGCATTGGGATCAGCAAGAGGGTTGTCTTATTTACACGATCACTGTGATCCAAAGATCATTCACCGCGACGTAAAAGCTGCAAATATTTTGCTAGATGAGGAGTTCGAAGCTGTCGTAGGTGACTTCGGGCTGGCCAAACTCATGGATTACAAAGATACTCATGTCACCACTGCGGTACGTGGTACAATTGGACATATAGCTCCCGAGTATCTATCCACTGGTAAGTCCTCTGAGAAAACAGACGTTTTCGGGTATGGGATCATGCTTCTAGAGCTTATAACTGGTCAAAGAGCTTTCGATTTGGCACGACTCGCCAATGACGATGATGTCATGCTACTCGATTGGGTAAGTGTTTATTATTAATTACTTAGGGGGACAGTGAAAGTGAAGGGAGTGTAAATATATATACATATGTTTTGGATGTATAATAGGTGAAAGGACTCCTGAAAGAGAAGAAGCTAGAAATGCTGGTTGACCCCGACCTTCAGAATAACTATGTCGAATCCGAGGTCGAACAGTTGATTCAAGTAGCGCTACTCTGCACACAAGGCTCCCCGATGGACCGACCGAAGATGTCGGAGGTGGTTCGAATGCTGGAAGGAGATGGGTTGGCAGAAAGATGGGATGAGTGGCAAAAGGTGGAGATTCTTCGACAAGAAATCGACCTATCGCCCCATCCGAATTCGGATTGGATTGTGGATTCGACTGAAAATCTACATGCAGTGGAGCTTTCTGGTCCGAGATGACCTCGGTCGAATGGGTCAGTAAAGAAAAGGAATGATTTGTGACTTGAAATTCTTACTTAAATTTCTTTTTCTAAGTAACCATGCCTTGCCTGCCCTGATTATTCTGTAACTGCATATTGTGAAATTCATTTGTGCATCAGTCAGTCATCAGCCTTTGTCCATTTGCCAAGTGTACCATTTTATAGGCCTCTCTCTTCCTTAAGTGATGCTGTTTTTGAGTATCTATTTGCAATTTTGATATCAATTTTAAGGCTCCAACAAAATTACAAGGCTCCCGACACAATAATCCTAGTTCTTGCGCTTACCGAGTCTATTCCGCCACATGGTGTAAGTACGATCATCTTGCTAGAGCGCAAAAGATTGTAAAGATGGATTGAACAATCCCAGAAACAAACCAGTATATGTGAGTTCGGGAGATGAAAAATTACGACGAAATTGATAAAATTGTATAAAAGTTTTGATATTTAGACTATTTTGTCGTTAGTTTTGGATGAAAATCGTTAGAAATTTAAAAAAGTTTGTTTTTTAATACCTTTCACTTTTTTAAAATGGTAAAAAATGACGTTATTATTCAGAATATTTGTTACAATTACCACACGGAGTGAAAGTTATCTATTTATAAATGGAAAGAGCTATAAATGAAAGATACTTATGATAAGAGAAGCAAATATTTAGACACGGAAAGAGCTATAAATGAAAGATACTTATGATAAGAAAGAGCTATAAATGAAAGATACTTATGATAAGAGAAGCAAATATTTAGACACTGAAACTGTCTTTACATTGGATGGTTTGGTGTTTTGATGATCCCTACCTTATTGACCGCAACTTTTGTATTTATTATTGTCTTCATTGCTGCTCCTCTAGTAGATATTGATGGTATTCGTGAACCTGTTTCTGGATCTCTACTTTACGAAAACAATATTATTTATGGTGCCATTATCCCTACTTCTGCAGCTATCGGGTTGCACTTTACCCAATTTGGGAAGCTGCTTCCGTTGATGAATAGTTATACAACAGTGGTCCTTATGAGCTAATTGTTCTACACTTCTTACTTGGTGTAGCATGTTACATGGGTCGAGAGTGGGAAATTAGTTTCGGTCTGGGTATGCGTCCTGAATTGTTGTTGCAAGCAAATATTTAGATATTTGTCTATAATAAAAGATCAAATATGATATATATACGAAACTATAGTTCATAATACCCTTAACAATTATTAATATTATGTTTAAAAATATCTCTAAAATTTTAAAAGTTTGAATTAACAACTTATTTTTTTATAAAAAAAAATTTAAAAAGTTTTTGGAAATGGTTTATCGACGTTTGATTATCTTAAAACTTTTCAATGTTACTTTTGAAAGTTCATGATATTTTTAAAACGTGTTACTTACGATAAGGGTATTTTTGAACTTTTTAAAAAAGTTTAGTGTTTTTTATTTTTTTTTAATTTAATTGTATTAAAGAAAATTTTGAAAGCTCAGACGTATTTTTTAAACCTTTTCAAAGTTAAAAGATATTTTTGAAATAAAATATTAAAAGTTTCTTAAACGTTTTTAAAATTAAAAAATATTATTAAAATTTAAAAAAATTTAAAGGGTATTTTTATTAATTTAACGAATTGAATTTTTGCAATCCCAACTCTAAGGCTAAAAATAAATAGGGTATTAATGAGGCTTTAACTCTTTTGTTGAATTTATCAAAATAATTTGATTATTGATTTCACAACACCATGAAAAAAGTTGAATAATTGAGCAATAATTCTAAATCTAACAATTTATTCAAATTTAATGCCATATTCAATTCATATTATAATTACCAAAATTTACATAAATATAGTTTTACCAAATAATAAAATAACAATTAATAATATTGTATTATTGTTTTTTTTTTAATTTCAAAATAAAATATTTTTAGAGATGTCTACGAGCACATACAGAGAAACCTTCTTTTGTCTTGGTCTCCACTATCTATTTTAACTTTCGTATTCAGCAAAATTCTTCATTTATTTTTAAGGCCTGTTGGGGCAGAGAATGATTAAGGACAATTCACGGAATCAAATTAATGAATAATTTCTATTTTTCAATATAATTTTTATTTAAAAAATATAAAATATCTTAATAAATTTAATAATTTTTTATAAAACAAAATATAATATAAAAGTGTACCAACATTATTTCTAAAAATTTCAATATTATAGTATAGTCTTCGTCACTCAAAAAATGTTCAATTTACCTACTCAAACAAATAAAAGAGAAGTATATTTATATATATAATGTAAGGTGGGCCAATTAGGGTTTAGGCAGAGATGATGAAAGGTAATATAATGTCTCTTCTAAACCATGTTTAGCTAACCGTAGAAATCTCTCCCCTACAACAGTTTGAGTTTGAGCTTGAGAAGTTGAGGCGTGCGTCTCTTCTTCTCTGTCTAGGTCTAGCCCGTTGTCTGTAATGGTGATAGGAAGGATCGACGAGTCTTTAAACTCTGAATTGAAGACAAAGTTTGAAGTCTGAATAAGTCGAAGATGAAATGGAAGACTCTGAACTGAAGGTAGAGTCGGAGGTCGTTTGAGAAGTGAGAATCGACTTCACATTTTATGCCACTTAGCTTATTAAGGGACCAAACTTAATATTGTAACTTTTAAAAATTCTTTTCCATGACCTAACAAGATTCTTGGCTGCCTAAAAGAGTAAACAAATTATATGATCGTCTAACAACTATGTTTTTCTATTAAACAAATGTCGTTATTATATGCATGATATGTTTGTTATGCGCAAAAAATTCATTTAGAACATGCCATAGACGATGTTATGGACTTAAACGTTCATAAAATCTATTTCAAATAAAAGTAATCGTCAATAAAATAGCGGAAACAAAATAACAGTAAGTTCAAAGTGACAAAAATGCTATGATCTAACCTCATGGTGACAATTTAAACATAAATGCAAATACCTTAGCTTCAGTTCCATGGCATTTGCAGCGACATCGTCATCCGTGCAAAGGTACTTTAATTTTACTGCAAAGGTACTTTAATTTTACTTAAAAAGAAGTACCACATGACTTGAGTATTTAAAAATACTCATTAAGTATCATCAGTGTTAAGGTCGGAAAATACACAAGTAATCATGGTGTGACCTGTCTTTTCATAAATACACCATGGTATGACATTGGAATCTACTTTCTAGTCTAGGTAGGGTTAAATGTTTAGTACTTCCCTACCCATGGCCCATGCAGTGGAATTCACTAGTGAACTTGTTGATGAAAATCAACATTATAGGTGTATCATTGGAAGTCTGAGATACTTGACTCATACTCGTCCGAACCTTTCATATGTTGTTGGAATCGTGAGTAGGTACATGGAAAAGTCTACTACGATGCATCATCAAGCGGTTGAGCACATTCTCTGCTATATGAAGGGAATCACAAGTTGCTGACTGAAGTATCAAAGAGGGCAAGGTTTTGAAGAACTAGTCGACTTTTCCGATAGTGATTTAGTTGGAGACATTGAAGATAAAAAAAAGCACCACATGAATGACGTTTTATCTCAACGAAAATTTGATCTCTTGGCAATCTCAGAAGTAGCGAACTGTGGCACTATCTTCCTGTGAGGCCGAGTTTATGACAGCAACTGCGGCATTGTGCCAAGCATTATGGCTGGAAAATTTGTTGAGCGAAGTGAACTAAAGTCAGTAACTCTCTACATCGACAACAAATCTGCAATTGCACTGATGAAAAATCTGGTATTTCACGAGCGCAGCAAACACATGGACACTCACTTCCACTTCATCCGTGAGTGTGCTAAGAAGAGACAAATCGTTGTGGAGTTCGTATGCACTAGAGGACAACGTGAAGATATTCTAACCAAGGCCCTAACAAGGGTTAAGTTTGCAAAGATGCGGGAGTTGCTGGGAGTGAAGAATCTCGAACAAAGTCAAGTTTACGGGGGAGATTGTGAGCCAATAAACTTGAGTTACTAGAATAAGTTACTAACTTATGGGGCAATCTTAGGAGAATTGTCGCTAGACTTAGTAGAATAAGTTACTCCTTCATCGGAATGGTTAATATTACCAAATTGTGGACCAAGTTTATTGTTTTAGTCAAAAAAATTGTTACTAGTTTTTAAATAACTCAGGAAATACTCATGAAATGTATGCTATTTTCACAACAACAATAAAGAGAATTGATAAGTATAAGCAAGGTTCTTCTATTCAAAAGATCTCTCCCCTCAAGTTGTTCTTTCTTTTTTCAGTTGTTTGTTTGGGCATATTTCGATCATGGGCCATATCCAACATAAAAATTGGCTAAAGTAGACGATAAGTCGATGACATAGGGTTAACACTACTAACCACGTTACTAAGGCATTTATTTAAATGATCAATGGTAGACTGAAATCCGGTGACCACTATATTTTTCATCTTACTCATTAGTCATCGGATGCCATTCTCTTAGGCATGAATATACAATCCCGTTCGAAAGCCTTTTGTTATTTCTTGGTAGGATTCACAACAGAAGTTAAAAGGGTATTATTTCTGAGTCAATAAGCTTGATTTATATGCACGATTTATTAATCATAGAACATTTCTAAGAGAACTTATTAATTATTGAGCATTTCGATGAGAAGTTATTTACCATAGAACATTTTTCGGATAAGTTATTAAACTTTTAGCATTTCCAAGAAAAAATTGTTGGTGTTTTTGTTTCTTAAAATAACAATCAATTGTACATTTTATTTAAGATGCTCCCATTTCGCTAGCCGCTACTACGGGATCACTTTTGCTGGCTTTTCCTCTGGCTACTAAAATGTTTCAGTT